>WEIV01012673.1:147469-281220 GCA_013390005.1 Calyptomena viridis
GTGCAGGGGCGATGGGCCGGCACAGCCGGGCGGTCCCGGCGCCTGGAAGCGCCCGGAGTGGAGCGGCGTTCATCGGGCTCGGCCGCTCCCGGCACCGCGGCTCTGCTCCCCGTGCTCTGCGTCCGCCAAGGGACCCCCAGAACCCGCTTTCTGCTGTAAGACCAACTTCAGGTGACCGATGAGGCCGTGGGTGTCGTTTTCTTCCTTAGTCTGAGAGCTGATGAAGCCATGAGGGAACAATTAAGTCCACCTGTGTTTGGCTCCAGGTGCGCTTCATCCACAGGCGTTAGGTTGGCGTAGGTTCTTTGCCCAGAGTGATTTTCCTGAGCAGATACATCCCCAGCCCTCAGAATTCCACATGGATGCGCTTACACTGGGCTGTACAGGTGTGCTGTCACCCGTGTGGGATGTCGCCGCTGGCCACCAGGTGGGCAGGGAGCCACCCTCGCCCCCAGCCCATGGCCAGCACCCACGACGGGGGGCTCGGCTCCCACTGCACACCCTCCTCGTTAAAACTGGCCTTAGTTTTGTTCCAGTGTCTGAGGGTAGGGATGTAATTCAAGTTTCAGCCTCCTTTCAGCTGGCTGCTGAGCACGTGTTTTTCCCATATTGAGTCTGCGAATTGCCGGCGATGTTTAGAAGATAGCTTTTTAATATTTAAAAATAAAATACTAGGCCTTGAAACATGGAAATTGCTTCCTTTTCCTTCTGCTGTTTTTTTTTTGTTGTGGCTTACTGGTATTTCCTTTATTATCTATTTTTAATCAGGTTTTTGTGGCGTGGTTGTGCTGAGGGGCAGCAGAAGCGGTTGTGCCTTCCTGAGATGATCTCATTTGCTTCTGAAGGGAGATGGTGGAAAAATCTCATCTCCAGCTGGGATGCTGAGCACGTGCTCCAAAAGAGTGTGTTTCACTCAGAGGTGGCTTCTAAGCTGATACAGGTTGGCAGTGCCCCTTCTTAAACGAGACATTTCAGAACCGAGGGGGCCAAGGGATAAGCAGGGATGAGCTGGTGGATCTGCAGAGGGAGGGAGGCTGGTCCATGGCTTGTGGTGGGACCTGGGCAGCCACAGGAGCAAATTTCAGGGCTAGGAACTAAACCTTTTTATGTGAGTATGGAGCAAAAGTAAACTGGAAGCTCCTCTGAGTGGCGTTCCTTGGAAGAATTCATACACCATATAGGAGCCTTGTGGTCAGCGTGTCCCGTGTGCTTGGGAACTGCACTGCCCTTGGGAATTGCTGCCTCCCTCCAGGTTCCTGCTGGTTTTCCTCGAGGGGACCAGCAGAGGTCAGAGCGATCTTCTCAGAGTAAATCCTGCCGTCTCCACGGCGGCAAAAGGGAATGGTGCCTGCTCGTTTTCCACAGCCCAAAACCATTCTTGCCTCCTCGGCCTCTGTCAGCACGGAAAGCAAACGAGCCCGAGGGTCTTTATACATTCTGCTTGTTTTCACTGTTGCATTGCAGCTCTCACCATCCCAGCTGTATTCATGTAGCAACCTTTAATTTAGTCTGCTCAAGAGCTAAAACCACTTATGTTAATCCTTTTCCCTTTTGTGCACAACTTCTGAGCCGTACAGCCCAGAGGTCCTGAAATTTTCCTTTGTCCATTAATACAGTTTTCATTTCTTTAATCGTAGATAGGAGCCATATCATAAGTAGACATAATATGTGGCTACCACCCCAAAAGCAACTAAATTTAGGGTTTTTTTTGGCTAACTACTTCATAACGTGCTGCAATGTATTTTTAGAGAGGCTTTGTTGGAAGAGGAGGGTTCATTATTAGGCTTATCAAGGTGGTCGGTAGGTCAAATTCTATACATTGCTTAACTGTTTGAAGATGACTTTGAAGTTCTCCCTCAAACCTCTGCTTTACACTACTACACCTTATACTTACGTTTTTGAATTTTTATGTCTGAACAGACTTTTTAGGCAGCTGTAACTCAACATAAAGAGCAGCCACTGTTGCTCATGGGGAAGCTGTTTTTACCCTGGTTTCCTATGGAAATGCGTGTGAGTGATCTCACTGTCTGACTCCTCCCTTCCTCTTCCTTCCCAGGAATACTTTTAACCCATAGTTTGGCTAAAAATGCCCCTGGGAGAAGAGTCTTGATGACTGTTAATGGCTGCAGGTTGTGTCAAAATGGGTCACCAATGAGTGCAGAAACACCTGACCGTGGTAGGGGATGGGAACGAGGTGATCTTTAAGGTCCCTTCCAACCTAAACCATTCTATGATCATGGGCTTTTAACATGTGCCATCTGTTCTCCAAGGTCTGCTATGAATAATAATAAAATAAATAATAAATAATTTAAAAAATAAATAGTAAATATAGAGGTGCTGGTAGGGCCTGTAGCAGGATGCAGTTTGTAAGCTGGATGTTCCCTTAGCTTTTTTTCCAACCTTGTGTAAGGTAGTGCTATGTTTCATCTTCATCTGCAAAAGGAAATTGGAAAAAAAATCTGCCCTTTCCTGTTAGAGTGATGTTGTACTGAAATAAAGGAGGGAGTTTGCTGAAACCTTCACTCCCAGCCTACTTGCAAAGCTTCGTTTTCCTCATAACACAGTGAAAGATCTGGGCAGCAGGTGTTTGGCTAAATAAGTTTTTCTATTACTGTATTTGTGTGTGGGCATATATAGTCTGGATGGAGGAGTCTGAGAGGCAAACAACAGACTCAGTTGCTTGGTGTTGTGCCCCAGTGACACGATTGAGGATGGACCTAGGGGTGAGGAAGCTGCTCCAGAAAATAGCCATTTACTTGTGCCTGATGGAATTAATAGGAGAGGGAGCACAGGGAGAGACATGGTGGTGCTGCAGAGGGCAGGATTACTGCAAGAGCAGCTGAATAATGGGAAGGTTTTGCACATATCAAGGGAGGTTACAGTGCTGTTCCTGGGGCTGCACAAAGGGCACTGCTGCAGTTGCCTGAAGCCAGTTTGGTAAATGGCTTGGTAGGTGTGTATTTTACTAGCTGTCAAGGGTTTTCTCCCAGAGGAATGTGGCAGGTGCTGCCTCTATTTTGCAGAGAGAAAAGGTGGATGGTGAGGAAGTGATTTGTACAAGGTTGTCTGGTAAGCCAGTGACAAAGCCAGGGAAAGAGTCTCTGTCTCCTGAGTTGTCTCTGGTGCTGTGTCCTTAGGCAAAGATGCTGCATAATCTGCCTGTTTCCCACAGCTGGAACCCATCTCCACATTGTTCAGGTGGGACTGTGAGTACTGCCTGAATCACTTCAGTTTTCTGGAGGGAAGAACATGAGGAATAAGCTCAATGGCAGAATTAAACTGGAGGAGACTTCCTGACAAATCGCCCTCACAGACCCTTGAAGTGCAACCTGAAAAAAGCTTGAGCTGGTTGTTTCTTACTGTTTCCTGACCTGACACTCAATGTCTCAAGTGAAAGGAACTTTACATGCCCAGGAATCATCCTTTTGACAGGATGATAAGCCCCACATTTTGCCCCTGTAGCTGCAGCTAGGCCCAGCCAGCACAGCTTAAGTCTCCTTGTGAGAGGGGAGAGGTTTGAATTACAGCTGGAAGTTTTCCTCCAGACAGGATGCAGCAAGACACACAAAAGAGCTCCATAGCTCCTCATTAGTGCATTGGCGAAAGTGACCTGCTTTCATTTAAGAAAAACAGACATTCAAAAGTTGTTTTATTCCCATAGTTGCAATCATTAAAGTAAGATTCACTGTAAGAACACTTAAGATTTTCCTCATAAAACCTTAGTGAGGTGGTTATCAACAGTGCCAGTTTTCCAAAACGAGATTTCCAACCCTTTTCTCCTTAAAGCCTACCCTTAATTCAGAGCAATTTCTTAGGGATTAAATTAATCCCTGTGATGTGTTTTAATTTCTTCTAAAGAATTTATTAGTTATGATGCCTTGAGAGAGACTTCTAGAAGCAGGGATCTGGCTGTTTCTATTTCAAGGGGTGTGTGGGTGAGCCGTGTGACCCTGTGATTTGTGGAGAGCTGCACATGGACTTGATAGGAATGTCCCAACTCGTGGTAAGTGTGTGTGAAGGAGGGAATCTTGATCTCACTGGTGGGTCTGTGCAGGGAGATCAGGCTGTGTTCTGCAGTGCATTACCATAAATGCATTAATCATACTCATTACACGCTTGTGTTTGTAACAGAGTTGTGATATTTATATCACCGTATTAATATAAAGAAATGCATCCTACTGATTTGTATATTGGCAATATGGAACTACAGAAGATGGAGTATAGTTATGCATAACAGTGCTAAATGCCTTTTTATGTACTTCAAGAACTGTTCTAGGCCAGCTGATCTGAAAACAAATGAAGCTGGTGGAGTTTTCCATTGGGCTGCTTTGAGTTTTGGATTGCACTTTGATGTTAGGAGATTTGGGAGATTAGCTGGCGAGCTCTTTCCACTGCAAAAGCAAGTCAGAACAACTTGCTGCTGAGGGATCCAGGGTTGTGTGGTCTGAGGCAGAGCCTGCTGGTTGCAGGAATTGGTGTTTCAGGAGTTAGTTTTGCTGCTCAGCTGGGAAATTGTAGCTTGTGCCTGGCCACAGCTGAGGAGGTTCAGGTTGGTAGCTGTGGGAGTGTCACCATGGCTGGTACTTCAGAGCTGCTCGTGTGGGGTTTGGATGCAAAATTGCTGTTGGTTTTCAAAGATTGTCAACTGTACAAATCTGTGAGGTATCACTAGAAAACTTGGTCTGCAGGATTTGAGGTTGTCTGTGTCGTGGTTCCTGGGATATGATGTCTTGAACACACAGCTGTACAGAAACACTGTATCATGAGGAGAGGAATTTTCTGCCTCACCTATAGCATCACCTGGTTGTGATCCTTGTCACCCTTGCTGCTGCTTGCAGTGCTGCTGTGTGTGCCTTTTCAACCCCATAGTCTTGTTCTCTTTTCAGCCTTCAAGCTCCTCTCAGTCATTTCAGGACACCTGTAGGTCAGCAAGGAGGAAGGAAGGGAAACCTTGTTTCCCAAAGGCTTCTCCTTGTGCTGACCTCTGCTCCCTAGGGCAGTCATGACTTCAGCACACCTCTGGGTTCTCCGAGCTGTGGTGCACCTGCCTCTGGGTGTTGTCCTGGGCTGCACTGTCACCTCTGCCCTGGGCTGAGGGCCGAGTGGTGCAGGGAAGTGTGGCATGTGTTGTGATGAGGAGGAGGGAAGTGGAGGGGGAGGAGGGGTAGCATGATCAGTGGGAGAAATGGCTTTTCAAGAGGTTTTTCCAGGCTGCCATCAGGAGGAGTTCCTGCATCTGACTCCTGGGACCTCTGCTGCAGGACAGGCTGCTCAGTGGTGGTGCCTGCCATCCCCACCATCACAGGAGAGGGTTTGTGGGGGATCTAAACAGCAGTTCCGTGTGAGGAGCAGTGCCCCCTTTGTCTTTGGGGGTGGGCAGGCCATGGAGGGGAGGTGGGAACAGGAACCTCTGTGTGGCACAGTTAATAGGCCAATGGCCGATTTCTCCAGGTTGAGGCATATTTTGCTCAGGTCCAGATTTCCTAATTTATCCTCTTCTGTTGGCCCGAGTGGAAAGCTGCAACCCAAAATTCATGACTTCTGTTGTGTGTGTCTAGTTTGGCTGGGCAAATAGGATGGCTAACATGTGGTTTTAGCATTTTGTAGTTTGAATCCATTCAAGCCTTGCTCTGAAAACCATATGTAGGGAGAATGTACACACCTGGCAGCATGTCCTGGCTGAGAGCAGTGGCTCTGTACACTTTAGGCCCTTAAATCACTGTCACTTCCTCGTGGAGGATCATACACCAGCACAATGAGACTTCAAATTATAAATCCTATACACATAATTTGTTTCCATGCATTCTCTGCAGACCCCTCTCCAGGGCCCTTAAGCTGAGAGGGGAGCCAAGGGATGGGATTCCAGTTTTGGCTTTGCTAGTGGTGAGCAAACTGGGAATTCACTTTTGCCTCTCCGTGATTGTTTCTCCAAGTCTAGAAAGGTTACTTTATAATCCCCAAGACCTGTCTGGCAAACAGATAAAACTCTTATAAAATCTCTTTTCAATGTATGCTGCATTTTGGTTATCAAACGAGCAAGTTGTTCTGGCTCCTGGAATTCCAGTTCCTTCTTTAGTACTTCTTTCATTGCGTGTTCGAACCATAATGAAATCCACTGAAAAAAGAAATAGTGTATTTTCCATTATAGCTGCCATATGGCTTTATTGCTAATTAAAAATTAGCTGAGATGGTTTCCTGCACAGTTTATTTGCAGTAAGGAAGGGGACTGAGAACTGGATGAGGAGATGTCTGTGTAGAGGCATGGTGTCCTTTTTACTGTCTTAAAATAGAAAAATGTGCAATCCTCAGAAAGTGTTGTTGCACTAGGTCTGTTTGGCAGATGTATGTATGTGTGCTATTAAACAGATGCAGGCACTTCTGTCATTTTAAAATAGAATAGTGTTGTTTGCTCTCTGGCTTGCCTAGTCCAGCAGATGGATCTGGAGGCTTTGCAAAACTGACTCGATTTTCTTCAGAAATGATGGAATAAGAGAGAGTACCAGAACATCCAGATTTGCATTTGCCACTTAACTCCCTCCTTTCAACATCTAAAAGATTCCATGGTTCTAAGTAGAAGGTCAAGATCCCTGTCAGACCAAATCTATAGTGTTAACATTCTGCTAAAGACCGAGGCAAAGAAGGCATTAAGTACCTCAGTCTTTTTCATTCTGTGTCCCCTCACAACCAATAAAGGGTGTAGATTTTCCTCAGCCCTCCTTTTGTTGCTGATGTATTTATAGAAACAGGTTTTATTTACCATTATGGCAGTAGCCAGATTAAATTCTAGTTGGGTCTGGCCCTTCTAATTATCTCTCTGCTTAACCTCATGACATTCTTGTAGTATTCCTGAGTTGCCTGCCTTTCTTCCAAAGGTGATAAGACACTGTTTTCCTGAGTTCCAGCCAAAGCTCTATGTCTAGCCAGTCTTCCCCACCGGCTCATCTCTTGGCACTTGGGACAGCCTGCTCCTGTGCCTTGAAAATTTCCTTCCTGCAGGAAGAACGTTCAGCCTTCCTGCACGCTTTGCCCATCAGCAAAGGACTCTGCCGAGGGACTCTGTCAGCCAGGCTCCTAGACAGGCCAGAGCCTGCCCTCTGGAAGTTCATGGTAGTTCTGTTGCCCTCCTCTCCTTCTCCAAGAGTTAAACCCACTATAATTTCGTGATTGATGTGCCCAAGAGGGCCTCCAACCTTCTCACCCATCGCAAATCCTCTGTTCACAGACAGCAAGTCCAGCTTGGCACCTTCCCCAGTTGACCTCACCAGCTTTCTGCCACACACCCTGGGAACCTCCTGGGCTATTTCCTCTCTGCTGTGTTGGGTTTCCAGCAGACAGCTGGTCAGTTGAAGTCCCCCATGAGAACAAAGGCCAGTGGTCATGAGACTTCTCCCAGAGGCTTACAGAGTATTTCTTCAGCCTCTTCATCCTTGTTGGGTGGTCTATAACAGACTTCCACCAGGATATTTGCCTTGTTGGCTGTCCCCCTGATTCTGGCCCATAAACGCTCCACCCCTATTATCACTATCATTAAAACTAGACAATCCAAACACTGCCTCACATACAGGACTACCCAGCACCTCTCCTTCCTCCCCTCTTATCCCTCTCTCTTTCAGTGATCTTGGCTGACTCCTGTGCAAGGATCATTTTACACCTTTTGAGACAGGTGCACCCCTGTTGCCAGCAGGCCTTGTGTCATATAAACCACCCCATGATCAAAAAAATCCCAAATTCTGCTGGTGACAGCAGACTCAGAGCCAGGTATTGATCTGCTGGCTCTTCCTATTTCTTCCCTCATCATTCTCTGCAACTGGAAGGATAGATAATTAAATTAGGTAATTAAATAAGCACATATAATGGAGCCCTGTCATTGGGAAAGTGGATTTTAATTGTCATGCTCCAAATGGTCCTACCGTGTCAGGAGCAAAACAGATGCCTGTAAAGCACATCTAATGCTGTCTGCCACACAAACTGATATAGTTTTATTTTTGCACATGGAAGGGAAGAAGCAGTCATGACTCTCCCCCCCTAATGGAGCAATAGTCCAGCTTCAGGCTGGACCTTGGTAGGTCCTTTCCATTCCTGTCTAAGATAACTGGGTGCTTGTGAGTTTTGCCTCTGGCTGCTCATACAGATTCAGACTTAAGAGTTTCCCTCTTGACCACTTCAATGTGCCTAAACATATTCCTGTCTTGAAAACACCCCCTTGTCCCTCAGCACTGCAGCTGTAGCCGCGTTAACACAGTGGGGGGCCATACTTAAATCCTCAGTATCATTTAGCTTTGTATCAGTTTATGAAACTCGTAAACACTTCACAAGTACCAACATTTCACCTTTCTCAGTGGGTTCTTTAACCAATGGGGAACACATATGGATTTTCTTTCTGGTAAAATGAATTGCAACTTTTAGGGAATGACTTTTCTTCCCGTGAATGGCATTAGGTCCAGATGCCATACTGTCTTGGTGGAAGGCAGCCTCACTGGATTCCGTCATTTACTGTTGATCCAGTGGTTGGTAAGAGGTTTCTCCAAGAATGCAAACACAACTTGAAACTGTCTGAGCCAGGGAATTTCACTTTTGTACTGAATGCACAGGAGATGAGCACTGTATTCCAGGGAGGCTGAGTAGTTTGGTGTGTCACAGCGTGGCTGGGAGTGTGAAAGATTTCAAATCTGTTACATTGGCAGAGTGAAAACAGAGTAACTATGGAAGAAAAGGGAGAAGATCCTCCTGGCTGCCCTGTGTTGTGTGAGCCGTTTGTCCTGTGGTCTGCCCTGGGATGTCCTGTTTAACACCTTTGTTGGTGCCCCGGAGGAAGTGATGGAGCACGGGATGGTACAGTGTGCAGGTGACCAGCCAGCACTGAAGTGCTTGTCTTGACAGGCTCCTCTGGTGCTCAAAGCAACAAGTGAAATGACATGTCTGGAAACCACTGAGAAAAATTCCCTGTATTTTGCAGTGTGTGCTGGCAGAGGTACTTTCAATGCACTGCTTTACTGCCCTGGGTGCAGGTGGGACACAGGAGAGGTAGAGCTGGCCATGAGCAACCTCAGTATATTGTCCATTGTGTGTTGGGTGTGTAGGTTAAAGCTTCTGGTGTGAGGCATGGCCTGTCCCTCCACTGGTCCTGTGCTCTATTGAGCAGAAAACCAGTATTTACTGGCAAACCCTCAATTGCAAATACAGTTGCTGTGTGAGAGTGTATTTCAGGGTTTTCCTTGTCTTTCTGGGTGATGTTTGGGCCGACACCAGTGATCAGCATGAGCACTTTTTGTGGTCTGCAGAGTCATTTATCTCAGCTCATTCTTCCTGCAGAATCATGTTGCACAGGCAAAAAAGTTACTTTTTTAGACGTGCAAGTCACAGCTGGTGGCCTCCTCTCCATTTGCCTAAAGTTTGTGTTGAGCTCTGCTGTCAGCTGGAGAAGACTTTTACTGCTCGTGCTCACCTGCCATCACTGCCTTCAGAAGTGAGTCTGTTACTCTCTACTTCTCTTGACGTGTCCAGAAGAACAAGCAACACAAAATGTTTTCAGATTTGCACAGCAGACAGCTTTTGTTGTTGTTAGTGGTAACCTTTCCATGCCTTTGTGCAAAGGATCTGGGGAGGGCAGGAAGTTGAAGCAGGTAGAACTGCTTGGGAAGTTAACTGAGGGGGGTTCATTCTTGTGCCTCCCTACAAATGAAGTGTCAAACCAGGAGAAGGGCGTGGAAAGAAGGCAGCGGAGGGATGGAAACCAGCTCACTTGTGAAATGTGTCAGCAGTAGTGGCTTTTTGAGCCGAGTGTTGTGCTCAGTGAAGTTTGCGCAGTTGGATTTGTGTGTGGGATCAGAGCTAGAGCTTGTAGGAGGCAGGAAACTGAAGTGCCATTTTGCCCCACATTCCTTCCCAGTGCAGAAAAGAAGAATTAAATGGATGGATTAGGCATCTCTATTCCAGAGTAATTAGCTCCTGCTCTCTGTCCCTTGGTGATTTGTTTTGACTGTACCCATTAAATATTTATACTTTAGGCAGTAAGTTGATTCTGGTTTCTGAAATTGCTTTTAAAGGTGAAAGGAGTCTTGTTTGGTGCTTGGCACCTTGTGGAAATCCACCTGCTTCATGTGGGATTTTAGTCTGAGTTCCTAGACGTGGGTGTGCTGTTCCCTACCTGCTTGTGCCCATCAGCTTTGGCTGTAGTACACAAAAGCCTTGGAGAGTACCAAGGACTGTATAGTACAATACAGTGTTTCATGGAGTAAATTTAAAATGCCTTGCAGGTTTTCTGCTGTGGGTGGATACAGGCCAGGAGTCTCCTTCAGTCCTTTCCTTGTCAGAATTTTTCTTTTCTTCTGTTCTCACGTATCAGCTTTGACTCCACATCCTCCTTTCAGCTGGAGGTTGTTCTGGTGCTCAGGTGGTGTGTTTGGGAGAACACAACCCTGCATGGGAAGAAATGACCCTTGGCACGTTGAAAGGGAATTGTAAATGAGGGAAGCTGAGAAAGTATGTTTTCCCCTTTTCCAAGCAGAACTCGGATGCAGAGGGAGGAGTGTAGCTTTTAGTTGTTTTAGGGTTCTCTTAAGCTGCAGCTCTTGCCAGCTCTTCCCAGTCAAAAAGTTTGGGGATTGAAGGAATCAGTTTACAAGTTCAGGACAAGGCAAGTGCCAAAGTATTCCCAGCTCATGTCCTGGAGCATAGAAGTATAGTTGTGATGTGTTATGTTTGTGCTTGGGAGAGCTGGGTGAGGGGTAGATGCCCCACTGGGTATCCATCTGTCACTTCTGTAGCTGTAACTTTCCAAATACTTTGAAATACCATTCTTGTCCACACTTACTTCTGCTGATTGAGGTGTTTTTTGGTTTTTTTGTTGGCTTTTTTTTTCCCCCCAGTGTTAGCGTTTGTGTCTCTACACAGTGAAAATTAGCTTTGTTTTTTTCCTTGTCTTATCTGGTTAGTTTTCAGGTGCACTGTCTCCCTCACTCTGTGATGTGATGTGGTTTCTGCAACCCCTAGTGCCAACAAAAGGGGAAGGGGTGAGTGGCAGTTGGGGATGGAGGTGAAGTCTGGAGTGTCCCTTTGCTCAGTGTGGATTCCCTGGCATGAGGAGTAATGAAAGAAATGAGAAAGAGGGACTTGCAGCAAAATTACGAATGCTAAGTTTGCCTTTGGGCTTTAGTTCCATAGCTTTCTGTATTAAACCCCCTTTCCTAAAAGTTGCTTTTAGCTTTGCTTTTCCTTTTTATTTTAGGTCTTTCCATTTCTTTATGTACCATTGTGAGTGCCTTGTCTGTCTACTGAGGCATATAAATAATTTCCTTTATTACTACTGTTCTGCCTTGGATGCAGTCCCTTGATATAGTGTCTTTATGTGGATTCTATCAGGTCTTTGCTTTTGATCTGCCTGGGATTATTGATTCTCTGTTATAATTCATGGAAGCTTTGTTTTTGGTTTGTTTTTTTTTTTCTTCTGCAGTCTCTATCAAAAGATCTCAGAGCCTTTTGTAAATGTGATTAGACATGCAGTAGCAGACTGGTGAGTTGTGTGTGGAGTTTGTCTCTAGAAAAGAATCTCAGTGTAGAGCATGTTTGGGGCTGGTTTTGAAATCTTTCAGTACAAATTTTTCTTAGAAAATGCCAGCTTTTGTACAACTTTGGTTAAATGTTCCTAGAAGGCAAGAGTTTTGAAGACCACTTTTTGTGAAGGAGTTTTAGCTGTCAGATGAAAATTCTGTGTGTGCATGGCAGTGCATGTTGGAGCAGCTTATGAAGCACTGCAGAGTCTTTACTCACTAGGGAACTGTTGCCTTCTGGTCTGACACCTCCCATGGGAAGTGAGAGCTCCAGCTGATGTCTGATGTTTTAAGCAAGGTCTGACAAATTCCTCAGAGGGATTTGTCCCACGTCTCACCTGAGATGTGAGTGAATGAGGGTTATGTCACTGGTCTGGAAGGGGTGGGAAGGGTCTTGGCTATGGGCTTTCTATTTTGGAAATGATTATCTGATCTCTTAGGGTATGAGCTCTTGGGGCTTGTCCTGTGCAGGGCCAGGAGTCATACTCAATGATCCTTGTGGGTCCCTTCTTACTCAGGATATTCTGTGAGCTGTAGGCAGGTGAGTCACTGTCTGGAAAAGTGCAGCTGGCCGTGGTTTTGTCTCTGGGAATAGCAAGGAAACTTGGGAAGCAGTGAGTCTTTGGGGGCAGGAAGAGAGCTTCCCGTGCAGCGTGAGCTACGTGGCCATCGCACGTTTCCCGTCCGTGTGCTGCTTCACCAGGGAGGATGACAGAGCTCCTTGAACAAATCATCTGTGGTGCAGCCAAGGGTGACAGAGCAGTCCAGCAGCTTCCCAAGTGAGGGTTTAACCGCGGGATGGAAGTGCATCAGGAGATGGAAGTGCACCATGTCCGAGCTGTGGTCGGGCAGCGCTGTGGAGCCAGCTCGGCTCTGGTCGAGTGCAAAGGAAAGCTCCATATACAGCAGCCTGTGATCAGTGTCACGGCAGCTGCTGCTTTCTGCAGAGTGGGATTCAGCCCTGCAGTCGGAAATAACCAGAGCTAAAATTAAGTAGCATTTGCCATCTGTTTTTGTTAGAGGCAGAGGCTTGTGGTCAGTTTTTTAATAACAAGGCAGCGAATGGCAAAGACTTAAGTGAGCTGTGCTGTTGTTGATATCTTTTAAAATTACACTAAAATTATCAAGAGTCAGGGTTAAAATGGATCAAACTGTTGGCATCAGCTTGCTCATTCTTTGAAAGAGGACAAAGCAAGGACATATTTTTATAGCACCCCAGCTGACTTAAGCCATTTCCTGACTTGTGAGAAATCCTTGACAGCTCTGGTGGCACTTCCAACTTTGTGCAGCTGATTGGTTGTGTTGTGTGCAGTTTATGTGTAGTGCCATGCTCTGAGGCAGCCTGCCTGGCTTACAGATGTACAGCTGTATAGCACGTAATTTGTTGGAAAGGCCAGCACAGCTTCCAATGTGACTAAACCATGCTGACACTGCCAGGAGACTGTCAGAACATCACAGGGCTGCCAGGAGCCCTTGCTGCTCTCCTGGGGACCGGTAGAGAAGTGACCTTTTACATGTGAATTTGCATTTCCAGTTGAGGCAAAAACGTAGGGTTTTTGCTGCAAGCCTTGGCCACTTGCCTGTCCCTTGTTACATTTGGATTTTGGTGGTGCTGGCTGATGGGCTGCTGAAATGGGTCAGAGGGCTGGTGCTGCCTGTTAATTGAGGATCTGCTCGGAGAGGAGCTCTCCAGCCAGAAGGGAGGCAGGGTCAACAGACACCTGGGAGAAATCATGGCTAATTCTGCCAGACACTTTTCCAAGGCATCATCTTTCTTTGCCTGTGGTTACGGCTGACTTGTCCTGGGTAAATTCCCAGTCATTTAGATCATCAGCAAGTTTTACATTAAGGCTGTGACTATTTAGTAATCTGTGTTGTGGGTCAAGGTGGGGGCAAGCCCTTGGGCAGGAGAGCTTTCCCTGGGCGCTGGGCTGCTCCTTTCAGTCTGAGGGAGACCTTTTCCCTGACATTGCCAGCAGGAGCAAACAAACCCACCCTGGGGAAAGGTTCTGCTGGGGACCAGCCTGGACTAAGTGGTGCTGCTTCAGCCTGTACTCAGTTTTACTACCCCTTTCTGTTTTCCCTCACTACAGGTTTCCTCTGATGTATGAAATGGAATGGTCAGGCTTTAGAGAAAGGTGTTTTACATCAATCTCAGTTAAAGAGCAAAGAACCGTTCCAACACCACAGAGGAAGATGTTCCCTGTGAGGAAGGGAAGGGGAAAAGAAGGGAAAAGCAAAGCCACTGTTGGCAGTACAAATTTGAGGAGGCATTTGCCAATCAAATAATATCCATAATCTTTTACAGTACCGTTGTGTTTGTGAAAGCACGGGCTGAATATCATTCTTGGTTGTAAATTTGCATTAAAATACTTCTCAGGTTCTTCTCAGACATGTACCTGTTACTCCATCCTGACTATTATTTTAGCTGCCTCCTCCTGTCATTCGTGAGTTCTCTTTTTTTTTTTCCAGCTTTGTGGCTCAGTTTCCTTTTCCTGCTGCTGTTTCTTTGCTCAGCAGTGAGATGTGGATACTGGGAGGGGAGTGAGCAGGGAAAAAGTCCACCGCATTTGTTTCAAGCACAGTGTGAAAGAGGGTTCTGGAGTGTTGCAGGTGTGGGGGGGAATACCCTGGCAAATTCACCTTCCTGAGTGCAGTCTCTTCTCTGCATCCTGGCTCTGCAAACCCCTGTGTTCCTGGGGCAGGCTGTGGGAAACCCAACCAGAGGGTGGGGATGGCTTTCTCGGGAAGCTCCTTGCAGAGAAAATGCCATTTTTGAGGTGCCTGCTTAAAAGCCAGGGCAGGCACATGGGGATCAGCGGGATAGGGAGGGATTCCTGGCTGGGAGTCTGTGGCCAAAGGCCGTGTCCTCCCTGCTGGCCCCCCATCCCCAGCAGCCGGAGCCTCCCTTAGTGCCTCCTCCTGTGTCACTGTGCCCGAATTAGAGCTTTGGCACTCTGGGGGTGGCAGTCCCTTATCCAGCTGCTGCCATTCCATCAGCATTGAGACGTCCCATGTGCTTCTCCTGGGACCTGCCTGTGCTGCCGGGGCCGGGATGGCTGGGCTGCTGTGCAAGAGACGCAAAAAAGGAGGTAGGAAAGTTCCCTTGGTAGCAGGAATCTTTTCCTAAGCTGTCTGCCCATGACCTGGTGTGCAGGCTCTGTGTAAGCAGCTCTGCCAGGGCAGCAGGTTTTGGGAGGCTTTCTGCTGACAGAGCTGTGCTTTGCCAGCAGCGACAGGAAAGGATGGTCCTATGGGATCATCCTATGGCCCAGTCCCACTGGATCTGAAGGCAAGTGTGGGGGTTTTATGTGGCTCTTCATGTCGTTGAGGATGGGGACTTAATACACCAACGTGCAACTAAATTACTCAGAAACCAGGGGGGTTTTTTTAAGGAAGAGTAGAGATAATTTTTGTATTAAAATAAAAGAGCAAGGGTATCACCTTAATTGAACATTTGGGAATAAAGCTAGTTTAGCTGCCTTTAAAAGTATTCTGGCTTGAAATGTATGCATCATTTTGTTCATATAGCACACACTGAAGACACATACTCACTGCTCAGAGAAACTTAGCAGCGCTCTCCTGCATTTTCACAGCATTGGGAACAGCAATGCCCTGAGCTTACTGAACACTTGGCATTCCCAGAATGTCAGCAATGCTGAAATAATGGAAAGAGAATTACATCTAGTAGCAAGGCTGGTATTTCCAAAAGAAGTCTGGGCATTTATAATCCTAGCAGGGTTTTAAAAATCTTACTTGGTACGTTCATTTTTCCACATGAATTTTCCTGTGCCTCCTGGTGACTATATCCCTGTTGGCATCACAGTGTAGGAGCTGGTGGGGTGAGAAAGCTCTAGTTGGGTGTGATGCAAACAGGGATGGATGAGGCTGTTAGAGCTGGTTTTATCTGTTCTATGAGGCCTCTTTACCCCCCGACTTTTTTGTACTTTTGCAGACTGCATGCCTTTGGTTTGATTTTCCAGTGGGAAAGGGGAATAATGACTACTCTTGAAGGAAGAGCTTGCTGAGATACTGTGACTATCATTTAACTGGTCCTCCCTTTTTTTCACCAAGGAAAGTTTGTAGAGAAAAAAAAAACAAACCCTGAAATTAGTATGGGACTTGAACCCCTCCCAAGGGAGACTGCAGTGACACAAATTATTTTAGTCCATCCTGAGACAGAACTGTCACTGAAAAGATGGGGCTGTCATGGTGTCTTTGTATCTCCTATTTGACATGCATCTGTTTCAATATCTTGGCATATAATAAATGTTATCTGAATTTAGGGGGAGATGTGCCTTGGAGAGTATAAAAGCATTGCTGGTGCTTTTCTTACTGTCAAACTCTGTGAAGGTACCAAAGAACTATTCAGTACTCGTCCTCCCATGTGGTGGGACTTAGGGAAGTATTTTAATATCCATTTTATTTATGAAGAGGACTTTACTGACTTTCCCAAATGAGAGTTGTAAGTTTAGGACAAGAGCTTGAAATAATAAAGTCAGATTTGTGCTCACCACATAGTGGTACATCTGTTTTTATCCAGTGGCAATGCTGGAATTAAATACATTTTCACCTTTATTTGATAGATTTTCTTGGGATTCTCTTGGGCTTTATTTACAATTTGATGTCTGCTGTAGGTCTGGGACAAACAGACAAAGCTCACACCCCTTCCTTCTGGAGAAACAAGCACCCTGAGGTTCTTCTTACCACAGGATTGGGTTTCTTGCAAAAAGTTTCCAGCCTGTTGTGTGGTAGCTCTGTTTAATAGGAAGCTATAAAAGGATGTTACTTTAATTTTATTTTCCACTGTGGCTGCAGTTCTTCATGCCATAAACTGTGGTCCCGTTTTGAAATGGATCTGCCAGATGTTTTTCTCTTATTATGTACTCCAACCACTGCATATCCACCAACTCTGCATTCATTACATGTTTTCTTTCTGTTTTTTCCCTCCATTCAGTGAGTGACCTCCAAGAAGAAGGTAAAAATGCTATCAATGCACCTATGAACCCAAGCACCGTGGACATCCATCCAGAAGATACACTATTAGGTAAAGTTTTCATTACAAACCTTGACTAAGGGAGTTTGTGGACTCTCTCCTGTGTCCATCCTCATACCACCTCTCTGAGTCCCTGCAAGAGCAACAGCATAATTTAATAGCAGAAAGTGTTTAAAAACTGTTGGAATAAACCAGTTTTTTCCTGGGTATCACTAAAGCTGTGTGTGACTCCTGAAGGCCTGTCATGCAAAGACATGATCACCAGTGAATGTTAACCTGAATTGTGTGGTCAATCATGTACCATTATGGGTCAAATCTTTGTCAGAGTTAGCAGGATTTTGGGTGTATAATGGGTGTCACTTCCTTATAGTAGACTGCCTGACTCATCTTGGGCAGTAATGAGGAAGTAAAGGGACGGGGTGGTGAAAAACAGCAAAAGAATTAATGTTTTTCATACGTTTGTGGAAATTTTTCAAGTGCATTCAGATAGCAGAGTCTTCGTTTTTTTAATAAAGATTAGAGGCTCTGGAAAATACTGAACCCAAATGTTTGGGTGAAGTCTGAGGTAGCCAGTTAAGTGATGTAGTCAGTGTTGTGTTTCCCATCTGGCACTGCAGTAGAAAGTCAGTGTAGGCTGATCATGGTCAGGATTTAAAGTGTGGCAATGGCCTGACCAGTGGTGATACCAAACCCCTCCTTTGTTGTCATGGGACAAAGAATTGAGAAATCAGTAGGAAAATAGGATGTCATCTAGACTCACTTAAAGATAAATCCACAGAGTCCATAAATAGTCATTTTAGCTGAAGAGATGTGTCTCTTCACACTTCTCACAGAGCTGTGCCATTGCCACCCATCCTTGTGTTGTGTAGTCCCACTGAAAGGAACAGATCTAATTTAGATCACAGCTCCCACTTGGCCACTCAAGGAGCTAAAATGAAGGGTTTGCTGCTTGAAAGGACCAGAATTTAAAATATGGGAGTGGTATCCATATCTGCAGTAGCATAAAAACATGCGTGTGTTCACATATGCTGTTGTGAAGGTAATTCTGCCAGAGGTTGGATCTTTAGCCTAGCTGAGCTGAGTTGATTTTATTACCAATATTTCATCCCTTCTAAAATTACTCTTTGTGCCTCTCACACTTGTCCTTCTGGTAATTAGAGAGCACTTCTCACAGATCTTCATCTCAGCAGCAGAAGAAATAGAAGATTTTACATCTGCAAAATCTATTGTGTACACAAGTACTGATAAAAAATGGGCTAATTTTCTTTCTGAAGCTCAACCAAAGGTTAAGGACCACATGTCTGACCAAGTTTCAGGGACCCAGAGAGTAGAGGCACAAACTCTCAGCCCAAGTCCCAGCAGCTGCACTCATTGCAGTGCCATAGAGTCACTATATTCATCCAGATGGTGTAATTTGGGACAGGTGTTTTCAGATAAAAGTTAAATACAAATTGAGCAGAAGGAGAAAATAATAGACTGCACTTTTTGGTGTGTTAATATTAACATACCTCACATGAGGACACTGATTTTCCTGAAGCATTTTGCATAAAGCAGGGTCAGAGCTGGGGAAGACCAGTGGAACCAAACTTATTTTAGGGAAGTAGAGCTGTGTTGTCTTTCTGTGTGTCTCTGAAATTGCCTGACCCGTTGATCACCGGACATTCCCTTGCTGAGATGATGACTGGGCACTGTCATTTGTCCATCAGCTGACAGGCCCTTCATGATTAGGAATTGTTGCAGTATTCCAGCACTGTACATTTGCAGTGGATCTCATAATGGTTTCCCATTTTACTTGGACAGAGGAGAATGAGGAACGCACTATGATTGATCCAAACTCAAAAGAAGACCCCAAGTTCAAAGAACTGATCAAGGTAGGAAATCAATGTTTTGTCCTTGTTGAAAACTTTAGTGAGCTGGACTGTTTTACAATTAAAAGCACAATTGAGAAATAGCGACTTGCTACTAAAGTGTGTCTGTGGAAACTGAGATGAAGGTCATCAACAAGGTAAGGCTTGAAAGCAGCAGAGAGAGAGAGACAAGAGAAGGCTGGATTTCAGGGTGCTCATGGTGGTTATGGAGTAAAGCTCCACTGTCCATTTATACCCTCGTGATTATCACAGTGAGGATCAGTGCTTGACTTGAATCCACCTGCAGTCACTGCATATGAACCTGGTGCTGGTGTTACACTTCCCAGTATGCCTCCTCTTTATTTTAAAATTATTATAAAAATTATTTTTGTTAGAAACAACACAGCTATATCAGAGTGGTTCTGAAAATTCTGGATAGTGTATGCTGTTTCCAGACAGGGGGTTGAGATGTGGTGTATTTCCTTCTGGAAGCCTCACCTGGTCCATCTTTAGAACAAGCCCAGTGATCTGTTATTATCATTGCAATAACATCTTTAGGATTACAAACCCACATCAAACCCAGTTTAGCAAGGAGCTGTGCTCAAATTTCGTGGTTATTCTAATTGACCTGGATTACACTGTGGTTTTAAATTAAGTGACTTTGCACATTTTTTCTTTGTTAGTACCTCAGTCCATTAAGTCTCTCAAAAGATGCAGTGGTCTTGCATCACTCTTTCAAAATGTAATGTGGTTTCTTTGCTGGTGCAGCAGGGATGTTATCTTGAATAGTTCAGCTGAACAAGAGTCAGTGAAATAACCAGATTCACTCTGTGATGCAGGAGACTTGATACTGAGATTACAATTGCTTTTAAATTGGGAATTGTCCTGTATTTATTATGAGTTGGCGAGTCTTCCCTGGATGTCATTGTCCAGCCAGGCTGTATTTTTCAGATTAAAAACTTGAAAACGTTCAGGAGGAATAAAAATCAGGGCTGGAGCATCACTTGAGAATGTGTCTGTGTGCTTACAGTACAATGCAGAATCGGGCTCTGGGTCACCAGGCCAGTTTACACTTGCACAAAGAGAGATACAATGGAAATGGAGATTGTTTCTTTGGGACCATCCTCAAGGGAGAGATGTGTCCTGTAGAGTGCCTGTGTAACTGAGGTAATTGCTAGTAATTTGCATACCCCTCATCAGTCAGAGTTTTTACAGAGGTTCAGCTGTGTTGGTGTGAGTTCACACTATGTTGGTGTGAATATGTAAGACAGGGAGAGGTTTGTTATGTTGGCAAAACTTACTTTATGCTACAGAGTTTGGATAATGCGAAAAAATGAGCATATTATTCCTCGCTTTCTGTTCCTCGGGGGTTAATGATATTTTCCAAGAGCTCTAGGTAAATAATTTGCTGTTCAGAACCAGCCAGCAGAAAAGACTGCCTGCCCTACAGAGCTTGAAATGGAAGATCTCCACGGACTACAAGAGTGAGGACTTGAATGGATATAGGTTTTTACAGCTCAAAGTGCTTCTCTCTCTCTTTTCCCCTCAGAGAGGAATGTGTCAGTAGCAGCAAGAAACTGCATTTCCTGCATTTTGAAACCTGGCAGTGTGACTTGTTTTCACTGGTGCCAGCCCAGATCTCTTTCAACACCAGAGTCAGAAATGCCAGTCGTTTGCCATCGTTGATTCTGAGTGTGTCTGCTCTGTCAGGCACATGCACTTGGGTAAATGGATCTCAGGGCAAAGAACCAGCAGAGATATCTGCTGCTGACACTGCTTGAATATTCCTTTGTCTCCTCCAAATGTTGGTTTAATTTCTGCTAACCTCATGCCATAGGAATTGCTTGCGTCATGAATTGGGTGTTTGGAAGTGATTTGGACAGAGCCTTTGTAACTCTGGAGGCACAGATTGTATAGCAGTGTGGTAACAGGGAGAGCAACAGAAGAGAAACGCAACAAAAAGGCTCATTCCTCACTCTTATTAAAGAAAATACACAGTGAATTCCCTTGCTGAAGGCTGCTTAGTTGAAGATGCAAAAATTTTTTAAATCCTCTTGCACATATGAAAAACGTTATGCTTGGAAGTGTTGGTTGTTATCATCATGGACAGTATTCTAAAAATAGCCATAATTTGTCAATATGAAGTGTTGAACTAAGTTCCCTCTGTGGCCAGCAGCCTTTTTCTCCTCATTCCATTTGTTCTTTGTGTAGTCCAAGTTTGGTAGATGACTGAACAGACCTAAAACTGAAAATTCAGATCAGGGAAAGATATGATTTATTTCTTTTATTTCCCACAGAACTGTATTATTTTTGCAAAAGCAGTTTAATTTTCCAAATAAGAAGGGAAAGCACTACTGCCAGCTTGAAACAGTCGAGGTTGTTTTTCCTGTAACTGTTTTCCTGTTTGCAAATTATTATCTTTGGCACCCAGAAAACGTAACTCAGTTCCTTTTCTTTTCAAAGGTTCTTTCTGTTCATTCCTGTTTTGCAGGTGATTGAATGATTTTCATTGTTATTGCATTCAGCATATGGGGACTGCCATATAGGTTGTAGAGTGCTTATTGAACCTCTTTGACCAAGGTTTTAATTCTGGACTTGAGTTTTCTGCAATAGCTTAAGATAAAATGCCTCGTTCTGTTGCTAATGACAGAGATCCAGCTCATGGGGCTGTTTAGCTCCTATTTGTCCCCTCTGAAGCTCTTCTCTCTGGCACATTGTTCACATTTATTCAGGGAGATAATGGTAAGAGTATTGGCATCTGTTGGCAGGTCTGCTATTCCCACAGAAACAGGAGCTTGAGAGCTGGAGAACACAGACACCAGCAAAGGTTACTGCTGCAGAGCTGCTGGTTGCTACTTGCCTCCTTTTTCTGTACCTCCAGGTTCTAATTGACTGGATTAATGATGTGCTGGTGGAGGAGAGAATCATTGTCAAACAGCTGGAAGAGGATCTTTATGATGGGCAGGTGCTGCAGAAGCTGCTGGGTGAGTTCACACAAGAGAAGGTGACTCCAAAAACTAAAAGGGGCCCAAAGTTAATCCCTTGCAAAGCTGCAAAGAGCAGCAGTAACTCACCATCCCACCTTGTTTCAGGGATTGCTGCAGCATCAGCTTCTCCATCCCTGAAAGGTGTTTTGTCTTGCTAGGCAGACACCAAAAAAAGAGATGAAAAAAAGAGACACCTTATCCATACCATAGGCTTATTTTGAAGTAGTTTGGAATAAGAGATTACCAAATAACTGTCTGGCTGGTGGAGGTGAGGCTCCTTTTATCAAGGTGCAAGTAGTGCCACTCAAGTGCCACCAAGCTGGAGTGTCGTGGTGCACGTGGTATCGGAGTGAAAGGAAATAAATTTCTGTTTGCTGACTGGCCAAAAAATTAACCTGTAAGTACAGTTTATTTTAAAAAGCATCTAAAATAATTTAAAATAATATTTGCGTATTCTGGTAGTTGAATTAGAAAACATTCAGAGGTGTTTTGGCTTGTAGCAAGTTCCTTTAACTTAGTTCCACTCAGCCACTACAAACTTGGGGGTGAGATGAGTCTGACTCTTGAGGTTTCGAGGTTGCAAACTGTGCTTTAGCTTAAATCCATACCTTCAGCTAACCTGAAATAAAGCTTAGCAAGCTGCAGTAAATGTTCATACAACATTTCCTGCGTTTTTTTGTCCTAATTGTTATTAAAAAAGTCCATTAAACCTCTGCAGATTCCTTGTGTGGTGAAGACTGTGTTGTGTCAAATGCTTTTCAGCAGTGAAAGAAATTGGGAGGGACAATTAATATTGTTACTGAGTTGATGTCTGGCTACAAGTTATGTATTTTGATACCTGATGAGCATGTTCAGTTCTATCACATTTTTGTTGGAATTGACACACATTGATGAAAGTTTTACTTTCAGCTCATTTTCTTTCTGAGGAAAAGAATTCTCTAAGGCAACTTTTGCCAGAGTCCAGCCCTGCCCAGTGGTCTGTGCTTATTATTTCCACCCAGGACTTTGTTTAATCTGGTTGTGCCTGTTTTGTGGTTTGTTTTTTTTGTTTTTTTCCAAATACAGAGAAATTGGCTGACCGTAAACTGAATGTGGCAGAAGTGACACAGTCTGAAATTGGTCAGAAGCAGAAGCTGCAGACAGTCTTGGAAGCTGTCCATGACTTGCTCCGACCCCATGGCTGGACAATCAAGTGGAATGTTGACTGTAAGGACTCGTGTTTTCTGTCTTGGCTTCACAGGCAAGGAGGGGATGAGCATCAGTGGGTTGATCATAGTCTCTGGGATGCACTGTGTTTTTAAAAATGGTTTCTTTTTTTGTGGTTGTTGCCACATCCATGTACGGATTGTAGCTGTCACCTCCTCCTGTGGTCTTTGTTTGAGGATAGACAGACATATTTGTAGGATAATTGAAGTAACTTGTTCAAGCATGGCCTGTTACAATCTAGAAGTGAGAATGGAATTTGGGAAGTCCCTTTGCCTGGGTGGTTGATGGGTTTTTGTCTCTTAAAGGCAGGAAAGCTTGTGTTAACACTTTGGAAGTCTGCAAAAAGCATTTTTTTCCAATATTCTCCAGTACAGTGATTGAGGCTGCCTGTCTTCTTTGACAGAGAGGGAGCTGAAGAGTCTGGACTTGTAAGTTAAGCATATAAAGGAAGGGTTGAATCTAGGCTTTGCTACCTGTAAAATTATATTTCAGGCCTTACTAATTCAGAAAAAAGAGCAAGGAGGATAACAAAAAAGACTGTGTTCACCAAAGGCATTTTTCACTGCCTTTTTCCCACAGCTGTTTAAAATAAGGCCTCGACATTCTTTTAGTTCCTTCATTTTCCTTGTTCCCTGCAGCAATCCATGGCAAGAATCTGATTTCCATTCTTCACCTCCTGGTGGCTCTGGCAATGCATTTCCGGGCTCCCATTCGCCTGCCTGAACATGTGTCTGTACAGGTGGTGGTTGTAAGGGTGAGTATGGACTCCTAGAAGAACCTGATAGGGAAAGTCATTGTTCATCACCCTGATTCTGCAGTACTGGTCTGCCCCTATCCTTTTCCCTGATCTCTTGTCACTTGGAAAATTTGTGTCCCGGTTACCAAGTCCCAGTCCTGGGAATGCACTGTTACATTGCATGTGCCTTAAATGTGATCCTGAGAACAGCAAATCTTTAATATGTTTGGGACCACCACTTGCTATTGCAACAGCAAGGTAAAAATATGCAGTGGGATTTTTTAGAAGAGAGCATCTGTTACTTTAATACCTTTTTTTTGCCATGCCTTTTTTGTAGAGAAACCTTTGAGACACAAACAGCCCGGAAAGGGGTTTGAGCACGTAGAATCTCCCTAGTCTGAGCAGGCTCTTAGTGATGTTGTTTTTCCCCAATGACTTAATGTGCAGACTTAGACATGCTGTTTTGCTTGGCCTGCCTGAAAGACTTTCATCATTCCTTTCACAGTCTCGTGTTTTTGTTAGCTTTCCTTAGATATGGAAAAGAGGTCTGACCTAAGGAACCCCTGACTTTTTCCCTCCTGCCCTAGATCTGGTTATTCCTTTCTTTGCTGTGGCACTCAGTGCTCTGGTCCCAAGGCAGGCTCAGCTGCTGGCAGCAGGCTCTGCAAGTGCCATTCCTTTCTAGAAAAAAGAAGATAAAGTGATCTCAGAGTCTGTTTTGCCAGTGTTGATCCCCTCACAAGGATGGTTGATTAGGCAAGAACCTCATTTTGTTTTACATTTAAATAATGGCATTTTCCAGGCTGCCTGCCTGAATGCTCCAGAGGTGTACAGGGAGTGATGTAAATGAGAAATTGATGGATTCTCCCTGGCTCACAGTAAAAGTATTATCCTAAAGAGGTGATTTTGAACTGCTTTCTGGCTGTTGTAGTCATTCTTTCATATTAAGAATGGTGAGTTAGTTATAAAGTAACATGAATGTAAATAGGAGACTAATTTCTTTTTAAATTTCTTCTGACTGTCTTGGAAAGATAATATAAATATAAGCTGGTTTCTCACACCCTAGTGCTAGAAATGTGTTGTAACTTCTGTAACTGCTAAGTCAGAAAAAAAACGTGTGTAGAGAGGTAAAGCCTCCCGTTCCTTGTCCTTAGTTCAAGCTTCAGAGCCTTCCACTGCTGTAGCAGAGGGAAGGCTGTGGAAAGCAGGTGTTTTCACCTCTTTTTCTGTTGGAGAGACATAGAGAAGACACCTCCTGAGAGCATCTGTTCATCAGAGTCCTGCACCTTGAGACCAAGAAGGGCTGAGGGGAAAACAGCATGAGGTAAAGGCTGAAATTAGGGAAGAGAGAGTGCAACACCTGTGTCCCCAAGGGAGCACCTGAAGGTGTCAGGGCAGTGGTGCAGTGAGGGTTAATTTAAATCTGAGAGGCTGTAAGCTCCTGCTCTTGGACCTAGAGCCTCGAGTCCTGGAGGTGGTTATGGCAACTGCTGGCTCTAAGCCTGGCTTAGCTGGCCGTGCAAGAGTAGGCTTGTTTCAGCCCCCTAACCCACTGCTAGGAAAAGCTTACAACTCCTCAGCTTTGTTTATTTAAATGGAAAGCAAGGCACACTATAAACTGAAGCATGTTTCTTTTGGAACAATCACTTTTGCCTTCTATTTGGTAAATTGAATTTTTGTAGTTCAGAGTCCATAATCTAGTCTGAAAATACATGCTGGTTCAATAGCATGGATATCTTTAAATGGATTTTATTTAGCCTTTGTTACACTAATTACAAAGAGAATCATAATGAGGTTTAATATTATTCCTCATCCAAGTAAGAAAGCTATTATTAGGAAGATTACTACTCTTCTTATCGATTTTACTTAAATGATCTCTTCTTATGTATCCCAATAATGATTAGAGTTCTATCATACTAGATCACAAAATTAACATAAGGTGTTTTCATTTAAATGCCTCTTCTTTCTTGACTGTGTGCATTTGAAGGGATTAATAAATGGTTTGCTAAGTGACTTCTTTACAAACCTCGCAGAACTGACCCCACAGCAAGAAGACCATGAAAGAAGTTGTGGGAATATTGTGCAAGAACACACCCACTTTGAAACCTTCCAGACTAGTTAAGTCTCATTTTCATGGGGGACTTTGGCATTAGGGATTATGGACTTTGTTGAGCTGTCCTCACACTGCAGATCCCTGAGATGCCTCTTGCCCTTTTATTTATGAAAATAAAAGTCATTCTAGTTTAGCAAGTTGCTGCTTAGCGAAGTTGTGTGTATTTCCACAGCCACCCCAGAACAATGCACAGTAACTTATTAGTTTGTGTAAGTGTTGTGAGCTTTTTCTTCTCCTATTTTTGCTCTCCCACTCTGTAAAATGAGATAATGTTATGACAGAAAATGTTTATCCAGATCTCCACAGTGTGGTGGTGATTCTGCCCTTCCGTTAGATTCTTCCCTTCCTTTAGCATCCTGAGGTAACAGACTTCCTTAAGACTTCCAAAAAACCTGTTTTGGTTTTTTTTTAATTAAAGTACCTTCATTTAGAGTGAAGGATCCAAGATCGGAGAAGCATCCAAGAAGGATCTGGGTCTGTCAAACACTATACTATCCTTTTTTGGTCCTGCACTGTTTAGTTTGCTCAGAAACCCACAACCATTTTGGAGAGGACTTTGTTTTACCTTCCTTGGCAGGAAAAACCCTTCCCTATCTGTCTGTCAGTATTGCATAGAACAACTACAAGACTAACCCAGCCGAAAAACACTCTTGTTTTTATTATTTTATCATAGGCACCATGATGTAGCCCCTCCCAAGAGCAGAGTTCCTGAAGTCTAGGTACTTTCAAGCCTTTTTGAAATCAACCTCCAGAATTAGTTTTCTATCTGGTTTTTGTGTGAAATAGGAAATTGTGGGACCATGGCAATGTATGATCGAGTTATACAAGAAGTGTCCCAGCAAAACAAGGGTTTAGGAATGACATTTGCTTTTGGATTGCAAGGCCAAGGGAGCTCAGCTTGCTGTGTGGCAGCGTGCTCAGCTGCCTCAGAGGGGCCTACACAGAAATGCTGCCTTTTCCACCAGTGTTGGCATCCATTCCTCTTTCTTATCTGAGATTTGGAAGTATTACTCACTACTCAGCCCTTACTGAGCTTTTGTTCACAGGTTACGGCATCTTCTCCCCGGAGTATGTGGTGCCTGGAAGGTCCAGAACACTGTGAATAAAGCAGAGATGTGGTGGGGTGGCATAAAGACAACATTGTTTTCTATGGAAGAAAATACTGCCCTGTCAGAGGCTTCCTCGTTTTTCCATCTGTGTTGTCATCCTGGCTCATTTCACCAACCCCTCTGGCCCTGTGCCCGTGGCTCCCTCAGGGGAGCAGAATGAGATGTAGGGATGATAGGGAATGAAGGGCCGTGGCCAGCTGGCAGCATCCAGCCCCAGTCAGGAGACCATGGCTCCCACCCTGCTTTCAGCCAGGCTCCCTGAGAAACACCTCTGCCTCCATGTGTTGAGTAGGGAGTGGAAGGGCAGGAGTTCCTCTTACTGGTTTTTACATTTCAATTTTTATTTCCTAGATTGCTTCTGGGGAAGGATGTGTTTCTCTTCAAAGCTGTTCTCCCTAATGAGCCCCTGCTTTGGGGTTTAGCTGGTGAAAATGATTGAGATGGAAAACATGTACAGAGTTTGTGCCTGGAAGGGGTGGTTTCCCTGCTTACCTGAGCTATCAAGCTTTATTAGCCCTGCCATAAGTCATTCTGACAGGCCTGGTTCCTAGATGGCTGCTGAGATTGGAGTTTTTTGTGTCAGCTTTTTGAGTAGAGAAGGGAGGAAAGAAATTCTTCCATGCAGGCATAAGTTTGAAAGAAACCCATAGAGATGGTAAGTTTTTCACAGGTAAAAGCACTTCCAGCCTCTGAGCTGATTTGAAACTGATTCTCACCACGTGCTAACTCTCTCTTGGGTTGGAGACTCCTTATTCATGCAGAACATTATCCCATGGAGAGAAAACCCAGTGTCAGGGACACACTATTTGTTGTGAAATCACTAGCTGAGCTTTTTGTGCTCCCTGGAAGATGTTTTCCTCTGAGGCGTGTGCCTGCTCTAGGAGAGCCACCCTCATGCCTGCAGAGCTTTGGCAGCACACCCCTGGTCTGTGGCCAGCCATCTGTGGAATTGCAGCCCCAGACCTCCAGGGAGTCAGGCTGCCAGTTGTGTCAAATCGATGGTTGACACCTGCCCTTGGGGAGTGTCAGGTGGGGCTGACAGACTGTGCTTAGAGTTGCAGGCACGATGTTGACTCTGGTCTCAGGAGGAGAATTGTCAGTGAGTTAGCTGGCTGCAAATACAGGTGTAAATGTGCATTTCCCAAACATCCATTTGGCTGCCAGCCTGACACATTACACTGTCCTGGCAGTGAGTCCTCCTCTCTCAGCTACTTCACCTCTGCAGACCTTCCACTGTTCCAGCTTCATCCAGTTTTCTCCTTTGAAAGATGCTGAATGCTGCAGAGCCCCTAATGAGCTTTTGCTTTACTAATTCTCAGTTTCTAATGCCACCTTCTTTTCCAGAAACGTGAAGGCCTCCTTCAGACCACACATGTTTCAGAGGAGCTGACGACCACAACAGAGTAAGCACACAACACTATACCTTTGGAACGTGTCAGTGGGCAGTGGGGCCTGATGAGAGACCATTTATAAAGATAAAAGATAAATTTCATCTCCGCCTGCCCTATCCTTGCTAAGTTATCAAAATCGCCTAATGTGGTGCTTTTTTAACAATATAGAAATGACTTGGTCTGTGGAAATAGGATACAAAAGAAGTGTCCTCTGGAAATTCTTATGTCAGAATATGGAATGTGACCTTTGTGAGTCTTTTTTTCCCCCCTGCCTTCTGCAGGGGGAAATGCATAATTGATTTTTGCCTAGTACTGTTTCCTCTCTCAGATGAAGGACGAATGCAGATATTTGGGGGTAGAATTATTTTGACAGAAGGCAATTCTTTGGCAGACCTCTCAAAACTGAAGTGATGCCCTGTGAAAACTGTAAGGATGTTTTAAGGGGGTACCACTTCAGTTTTGAGAGGTATATCAAAGATCTGTTTTCAGTAGTACCTCAAAACTAGAGCTCAGCAACAACAAATTGAACAAAGAAACCCTTTCCCTCTCCAGTTTTTTGCTGCAGATTACTTTGCTTTGTGTTTTTACAGTCGTTTTTATAAGGAGAAGGCTAGACACACATTTTGGCTGCAAATAAAAGCTGAGATCTCCCCTCACGTGGCCTGAAGGCAGCTCTTGTAAGAGGGGCTTACATGAACCCTCCCTCAGTTTATCAGTGTATTGGCTCCCTGGAGAGCTGGCTCAGCTTCTCATGGCTTTGAAGATAAATGAGGTACCATGTGGCTGAGCTCAGTGGGGAAGACCTTTCAGATGGAAACGCTCAGGAATGAGATCATAACATCTCTGTGTGGACATTAAAGATCTCACAGTGGGTTTTTTGGAGGATCAGAGCTGTGCCTCAGGTTTGTGGGCCAGAATTCCTCCCCCTCACTCTTGTGCTCTTGGACAATGCAGTTGGCTTGTCCTCTCCTTCAGATGTGGTTTGCAAGATGTAATCTGCAGACTGAGGTTTAGATGTTTTCATGTGTGTTTATACATATATTTTATGGAGCTGTTTAATATTACACAATATGAAGAGATTTGCTGTTTAATGTGTTGCATACTCGGATACAAGAATAGCTGCAGAAAATGCAGTGATCAGCAAAATTCAGCATTCACTGAATACTTTCAGATTCCTCTGTGCAAATCAGGTCCTGATTCTCTGCTGACAAACATCTGCATATGTCTGCTGCTGTCATCAGCTTTGTATAATATTTCATATTTGGCAGTTTTGTTTACATAATGTCCACATATGATGTATGTGTCCTTTCTTCAGAGAAAGCAGGTTAAAGTGGGATAGATAACTTTGCTTCTTCTAAGCTGTGTGGTTTAGTGACTGATGACTCTATTTGTGGAAAATACATATGAAAGTACATTAATTCATTCACTCTGCATCATAAAAATTGTTGTGGATAAGAAATCATAATGGAGTGAAATGTAATTGTGTCTAAAATATAATGATGTGTTTCCATTAATTTCAAATATATCTCCCTGGACTCGCTGGTGTTTTGCTGGGGACACTCCTGCAGCACGTTGGGTCTGGTCTGTGACATGCTCAGCCTCCTGACTTTGTAGGAGTGGTTGGCCCTCAGGAAAAGCAGAGGAAATCTCACAGAAAAAGGCCTGTTATGCCCATGCTCTTGTCTTTTCAAAGTAATTATTCCTGAACTAACCTCATGTTTTTGAATGTTCTGACTTGCAGGATGATGATGGGAAGATTTGGTGAGTAACAAAGTTGACTCTGAATTTTTTTGGGTGTTTGTGTCAGGCGCAGAAATCTGCTCTGTTTTCTTTCAGCAGATCAAGACAATGGGTTGAGCAATTCCATGGGGTTGGAATGTGTTGCAGGGGGCAGGTTTTATTACTCCACACAGATGTGGAGCATAATGGGTAGAACCAGATCATCCAGGGTACTGTTTGTGCTCCTTACACTGGTCTTTGTTTTATTTAATTTGTCAATAATGAATAGTAACTCCTCACTACAAGAAATACTCCATGGTGCTCAGTTTCTCTTACCTGCTCTGTATGCACCAGAATGTAGAGTTTAGGCCTTACTAGGCCAACTTACTTAGGCCAACTGTAGGTCTGGTCTTTTAAACAAAAAACATCCTTTTTTGGTGTTGTTGCCAAGAGATTTAAATTTTTTTAGTTGCATTTAGTCACTTCTTAAGAGATGTAGGCTCCTGTAAAGCACTGTGTCTGATGAAAAATAAGTGATTTAGTTTCTTAATTCACCCATTATAATATGTGAACACTACCATTTCCCTCTTGCAGAGTATCCACATTAATTATTAATAAGGAACTTGGAAAATAAGTAATGTCAGGGGGCTTGAGGAACTAAATAAGATATCTTCATGATGCCAAAGGAATTTGGATAATAAATATGTTTATTTAACAGCAGAAAACTATCAAAAAATTTATTCTATAAATAAAAAGGATTTGATCTTGGAATAGCTGTTAAAAACTATGTTGAAAGCATAGGTTGGAGTAGATATTGTTATACAATATTTTGAAGGTCTAAACGTAATTTAAATCTTCATGCTGTATGTAAACTTTGCTCTTCATACATTGCTGAATCAGTGTTGAGTTGAGTTCAGCTTTAAGCTTTACTGAATTCAGTGGTACTACCAGTGATTTTAAGTCACTCTAATATCTGACTTTGCTGTGTGATGCATGCAACCATAATTATTGTTTAAATTGGGATTGGAACATAGTCAAAATTTGTGATCCATTTTAATTTTTCTTTCTCCTACTCGTTTTGTGTACGAAGTATGAATGGCAAAAAGAGGGAAATCAATAAATGATGTGTTTTATTTAGAGATGATTTTCAATTACTCTAAAATTCCCAGGTTAGTCTGCTCTGACATTTAGCCAGACACCAAAATAGGGTGTGAACTTTTAGCTTGGGTCTCTGTTAGGTGTCTTTCTAAGGAAAACCTTTAAGCTTTGGACATATAACCTGTTTGCCGTACTTGGCTGTTGGAATTGCATTGATTTGAATTTTTTCCCCTGACCCCAGAGCGTGATGCCTTTGACACACTGTTTGATCATGCACCAGACAAACTCAGCGTAGTCAAAAAGGTAAAAAATAAAATTCCACATTTATTTTCCACGTTGCTTTTTTTATCTTATGCTTCAGGAAAGATGTTCAGAAACATCCAGCAAGTAACAGCAGAGGAATCTGAAGTAGTGAAAAGGATGTTTATCCCCAGAGATCAGTGTTTCCAAGCCAGGTGGTATTTTCCACAGTACCTTAAAATGTAATTCACTCATAAATAAGTTTGCTAAATGTAAAGCTTTTATGGAAGAGGTGCTTTTGTCTCATGGCTCTTCTGCTTAACCCTAATTCATCTGGTGCCCTGGTTTGTCCTCCAAGGCTGAGCATCATCTCAGAGCACACCATCCAGACTTATTTTTGACATGGCTCTGCGTGTTATTCAGAGCAGAGGGGTAATGTAGCTGTTTATCTCTTTCTGCCAGCTTTTGTTTTAGGGAACACATAAGGAAGAGACTCCATGTTGTTCCATCTGATAGTTCCAGCATGGCTGTTAAGCTCTTTGTTAGAACAGCACTGTGCAAAGCTCACAGTAAATTGTCCCTTCCCTTTGTATGAAGTAGAGGATGTGTCCATTTAAAAGAATGCTTTAAAGTCTCTGGGAGATTTTGTCTTTCCAGTCTGAAATGTCTTCCAGAAGTGTTTTAAAGTTAGTAGAGAACTGAGTTAACTATTTAAAGTGTTAACACGCAGCTCTGTGTCTCTTTTGAAGTGTTGTAAGAGGGGCTGCAGATCTCCAGGAACCTGAAAAGAGAGTGGACAGTAAATGCACCTATTGCTTCATCTCCAAGCACTGATGTCATCACAGCTTTTTTTTTCTGGCAGTAAAGCTTGTTTTGTGTGCTAGGAAAGCTAATAGTAAGTTAGATGTAATAGCACCATCTGGTGAGTTCTGGCACATGGTGCAACAAAAATTACTGTAACTGACTTGTTTTCAGTTTTATGGACTTACTTGTAGCACACACGTTTATTAGGCTTTAAAAAATGTCTTAAAAGATTGTGTGGTAACCTTTTCATGTAGGCACTAAGTGTAGTGTCTCACACCACTGCTCCTGCTGTTTTCTTTTATAGTCTCTGATCACCTTTGTGAACAAACACTTGAATAAACTGAATTTGGAGGTAACAGAGTTAGAAACCCAGGTAGGAAACTTTGTCTTTTTGTGTGTAATCCGTGTAAATTGCAAATCTAGGCCCTCACTCCATAAAACCTTGTTGTGAAACTGATCATTTGTGGGCATGTTAATGTGTGGGATCAGGGCTCTGGCTTTGGAGTAGCAATGACGTGCCTGGAAACTTTAAGTGTGAATTTCAGTATCAGTGGGGTAGTTCTCACTTGAAAGATAAAATTAATGCATTTTTCAGCCATTTGTGGCGAAGCAGAAGTTCACTGAACTGTGCAGAGATGGTTACCTTATTGTCTCAGCAAAGAAACACAGCATCTAAAGAGTTATACCAGGTGGGTGGGTAATTGGTTTATGCCAGGCTTGGTGTAATAGCAGTCATTCATTCACTGCTGTTTGATAGCTTTGCTGAAATGGGTCACAAGAAATGGTTACCCAGCAATTTATTGTTGGAAAGATGAGAGGATGTCACATGTGCCATAGTGGGAGCACAGGTGAGAAGGCTGTTAGAAACACCCAGCACTCCCTCCCTTAGGCAGTCAGTAGTCACCCTGTCTGGCAGGAACACTGAATAGTATGACCAAAGGTATATAAGGTATTATTTAATATTTGCTGACACTGTAAACAGTCTATTTTCACATGGGAAAAAATTGTTTTATGAAGTTAAACTTCATACCTGTGGCAGGGGATGCTTAATTTCAAGTTCTGATTAAGGGCAAGGACTTGAATGTCCAACACACACAGTGTAAGGATTGTGTTTGAAATGACCAGGTACTGTAGTAGTAGGACTGGGAGTATTTAGTGTGCAAACACGTTTCCCAGGAAATTGAGGGGAGGGTTTAAATTAAAAAAGCTTCTTTAAATACTGTAGTGAAGTTGTCAGGATTCCTCAAGCAAATAAATTGAATGTGAGGAAAGCAAGAACAGACAGATATAGCCTAACCCAGAGTATTCAGTAGCCTGGTAAATAGGTAACTGGCTGAAGATAAATATCTTTTCTTCAGTTCCTGCCTATTCAGACCAAATACTCTGCACAACTAAGGAATACAAATTGTAGTTCGCTCCCAGGTGAATTACTTTTAATATCTTTTGCTTAGAGCTATTTATTGCATGTAAGTAATTAAAATAGTCATTGGCATGTGATCTTGCAAGGGTTCATGCTGTAGCAATTGCTGCTAGGCTTCCTTGTTTTGCTCAGGAAATGAGAGTAGGGGAAATAATGCTGCCAGATGTAGAGAGAGAGCCTTGTATCCCGTGGTTTTTTTCTTTTCTTTAGAGAACAGGCAGGAGAGCAGCTCTGTCAACAGGCTCTTAAGACAAGCCTGATTTCTCTTGCTCAGCTGCACTGGTGATTGCAGCTTGGACAAGGTGAATCCAGGGAGCAGATGAAACAAAGCCCTAAATCCTTGTTACGCTTCCTATCGCTTCCTTCTGTGACTGAAAGGATCACTTGGTGACTCCTGAACCATCTTCCAGTTCTGTACCAGCAAAAAACAGGGGCAGAAATCAAAATGCATAATTTGGGCCAAGCATTCTTTGTTCCCTTTGTTTATGATCCTTATTTACAAACAGATTGTTTCTTCTGGGAATGTCATCGGCATTTTTCTTTAGTTTGCAGATGGTGTTTACTTGGTTTTGCTCATGGGTCTCCTTGAGGACTATTTTGTTCCACTTCACAACTTCTACTTAACACCTGAAAGTTTTGATCAGAAGGTGGGTAGAAACACAGGGTTATGTTGTTTTTGCATTGTTATCACATGGTATTTTCCAATCAGAATGTCCTTTCTCTTTGTGCCAGGTAAATCAGAACCTGGAGTATTCTCTCCAGGAGCTGTAGCACAGAGGAACTGGCTGAGACACTTGATAGTTAAAACCACTAAAAGTTGTTTGTGAAATAAATGGGTGAAGAAATGTATTCTGTTACTAGCATCAAACAACACATAATAAATAAATAAATGAATCATCAGAATTAATAAATCCGTAATGAGTGCTTTGCATAATCAAAGTGATTTTTTAGATTGTAGTACTACCTGCAGTGTTCTTGTGTGCAGGGGTGCCTTGTTGGGCCAGACAGCAGAGCTGATAAATGTGTAAATAGGTAAGAGACACAAAAGGGGAGACATGGGAAACTCAGCTTTAGCTGATTCCTGTGCACTGGGATTGACGTGGAGGTAAAGCTTCTTCCTGAGGTCACAGGATGTCATCCCTAAAAACTGCCCCTGGAGAAATGCAGGGTGCTGAGTTGCAGCCAGCACCTGTTTAGTTACATTTTTGTTATTAATGGTTTAAATTCGTAAGGATTAGCCAGTATTCCTGAAGTAATGTTGTGGGTTTNNGGGGGGGGTCGCTGCATGGGGGATGGGGGGGGGGGTTTAAGTCAAAGAAGCAGAGAGAGGCTGTGTGGTTTTGGGAAATAAAAAGTATTTTCAAGTTGAAAGTGACAGGTTTTTTTTCAATAAATGAAGAGGAACTGCAGCAGGTGAAAAGAGATTAATAAAGTCCTGAGTGATAAATATGAATGAAAGTGGTCTTTCTTCCTTGTAGGGGAGCTTTGTGTGCATAACTCCCTGATTTTCAAGATGAGTAGCTGTAATTAAATCTCTCCCCCCTTGCTGTGTATCTGCAGTAACAAAGCTGCACAGAATTCATAATGCAAATTATCTTGCTGAAACTTCAGTAGGTGTGGACAAGAAATCTCTCGTGCAGAATCTTTTTAAATCTTAACATTCTTCCTCAAGTGAGAGATTAAAAGAAGACACCCACTTTCTTTCATTTTTCCTTTTTGCCAATATCCCGTAATTGTTACTGGAAGGTCTCTGGCCTCTGCCAGAGACTGAACTCGGGGCTTAGTGGGGTTTATTGATTCGTGTCACATTTTTACACTTGAATATTTGGAAATCTTAAATTACTTTCTTTATATCAAAAGTAAATATTTACCGTACAAGCTTTCATTTCTTAGTGTCTCGGTTGTACTTTCTATTAAACACATAAATGTTTAATATTGACTTAAGTAGAATTACCATTTTCTATGTCAAGTGTAGAGAGAATGAAGCATTTGAAAAAATTTGATTAAAGGCTTTTAGTGCCTATTTAACTCTGAGATTCTGAACACTTTACCTCTTTCAGGTCCATAATGTTTCCTTTGCTTTTGAGCTGATGCAGGATGGAGGACTGAAGAAACCAAAGGCTCGCCCTGAAGGTATGGCCATGGTTTAAACTGGATATAAAGACATGAGAGCAGGTGCATTTCAAGTGCAGGTCCATTCAAAGACAGCAGTGCCTCAATGTGGAGCTGTAAATGGGCCCCTTGACAGTTTTCCAAAGGATTCCTTGCCTGTGTCTAGGGTATATCCTTACCCTGTTTCTTGTCTGGAGTAGATTGACTGAAGTGTCCAGGTCTAGTTTTAGTGAATCACTCCAGAGCTGTCCAGTGCTATATTATAAATTCAGCTGGTGTTCTCAATGACAGTCCAAGCAGAAAGCTTTCCATGGTCTACTTCTCATAATTCTCACAGTAAGCACTGGTTTGGGTTCCTGTGATCAGATTTCAGTGACAGATAACTGAAAAGCTTTTGAGACTTTTTAGGAGAACCAGTAGCAAACTCTCTTTTTGGTTTATGAGGACTTGGGAGTCAGCACTGAAACGTGGAAGAACTGAGCTTTCTCTTTAAAGTCTCTGAACCTTGAAATTAATTAATGATGAGGTCTGCATTGTTGCTTGCACTAGGGATAAAAATGGGAATTAAAACTTTATGACTGCTAAATGAGCAATTTTTAGCCTTGGTGTTATAAACTGTGTGAGAAGCTTCCTCAGAGCCCCACAGAAATGTTTACTCTGACTTAAAATGAGACAAAGTGGTGATAGTAAATAGATTAACAAATAGTGGAGCTGGTTATAGCGGGGAAAAAAGGGCAAAAGACAATATTAAATGCATGTGTGTCCTGTCAGTACCGTTTTAAATTTGGGGATGAAAAGTGCTCCTGAAGAACAGGACAGTAACTTGGGAAAGTAAAGGAGTGTTGTGAGTACTGGAGCCAAGTCAGTGGGGGTGTGAGGAGAACAAGGAAATTTTTGCAGCAGAAGTATGTTCTAGTGGATTAATTTTAATGGAGTGTGCAGGTTTTAAATTAATTGAATATTTTAAACTATTTTTATGATTTATGGCCGCTTTCAGTTAACATTTTATTAGTTATTGTTGGTAATGTTATGACTGCATGTTTCATCTTAAAATAAGAAACAGGAGGCTGAGAATATGCTTTTTTTGGGAAAGCCTGTTAGACATTGATCAATAAAGGAACACTGTAATCACCCACACAGGGAGGATGCATCTCATACTCTGTACTCTTTAATGCAGCAAACAGAGTCATAACAAGGTCTGAAAGTTAGGAAAATGTCAGGCTGGAATTGCAGTATAATTTCTGCAACAGTGTAGGTGATTAACCATCAGTCTGCATTGTCAAGGAATGGAGGTGGAATTTCTACTACTAGAAGATGGAAAAAGAAAAAAAAAGGAATGTTAAGTTTGTATTTTAATTCTGGCACAGGTTGATTTGTAAGCTCGATACAGGTTTTCCAAGGTAAAATTCCGTAGTGACTGTGTTGTACATGAGACCAGACCTTGTGTCTGTGTCAGCCCTAAATTTACTTGCCATTATACTGCCAAGTAAAAGAGATGGATCCATTCCTTATTTCCCTCATGGGGCACCTCATACCTCTCATTCCTCAGGTTGATCACCAAGGGTGGTCAGCAGCAGGTACCGGCTAAAATCACTGTTGGAGATGAGTTGGAGTCCCTAAGTGCCACCACGAGGACACAGGGATGGTACCTGCCTGGACACCTTTATGGTGCCCTTAACTCTTGCTCTGGCACTTCACTGCCTCTTACCCCCAAACAAAAGTGGCTGCCAGCATCAGCAGGGCAGCTCTGCTGGTAGTTGTCCCTTCTCTGGGTATTTGCCTGGATTTCCCAGCCTTAGAAAAGCATGGCTGTTGCAAAATGTTGTTTCCCATGGCTAATGTTACATTTTAAATCCATCTCTGACAGAACTGGGGCTTGGCACAGCTGTGGTAGTAAACAACTTTCTAATTTCTGGACAAATTAGAAATGTGTTTCACATTTCAGTTTTCCAGGTAGGACATCTCTTTCTTCAGGGTGTGACTTCACAGCACTTAGGATCTTTCTGTGGGGCAGGAGAAGATTCTCTTGCAAATGCAAATTAAGTCATAAATGAAGTATGTAAAATAATATGGGAAAAAGAGTAGAAAGTAAGTCTGAGAGGTTGCTGAAAATACCAGATGAAGTGTGGGGCTTTGAGTGTTACCCAGTTGGGTTGGGAGGGAAGGGTGGAGAGGTCCTGGCAGCGATTCTTCAAAACAGGTGGTAGGTATTTCCCTTAGACCTCACATTATTTATACTTGGTCTGTTAACTCTCTGCTGTCTTCCTAGGTCTTCTGATGACTTTTTAATTGTCTATTCTTCCTTACTTCATCTGCCATGTATATTGTTTAGTGTGTATTTTTTACTTTCTCCTTTTCTCTTCTCCTTTTCTCCCTGGATTACATGTCTGTGGTATTCCTTGGCATTTTATTATAGCAGTAGGTTAGGAGGTGCTAACAGTTTTCCTTGAGAACTGTTCCAGACCTGTTCCCTGGACATTAAGGGATATTAAATAATAGAAAGCTTAGAGTCTGCTAAGAGTTCCTGCTTTGTTTCTTCATGGTTTATATCATTGCAGAGCTGTGGATGTGTGAGGTTCAGTACCTCAGGAGGGGTGTGACTCCTTGTTCACTGTCTTTGTCCCAGGTCTCTGACAGTAGACTTTCTCTGTAACCAGTTTTAGATGAGGTGGGGAATTACCTTTTTTGGTTCCCCAGGGAAATTACCTGTGACTGTATGGTCATGAAGGAAGTGCATCATGTGGGACAAACTCTGGGGTTTTTTATTGCTGATTCCACCGGCTCAGAGATGTGGGGACCTTGGTTCCTTTTAGGGCAAATGAGGGGAAACAAAGTGCAGATTAAGGATTTCTCCTCTTCCTCCACAGATGTTGTCAACTTGGACCTGAAGTCTACCCTCAGGGTTCTGTACAACCTGTTCACAAAGTACAAGAACGTTGAATGATCCTGGAAGCTGCTGAGGTCTCTTCATCCTTCAACCCTAGGCAGAAATGACAATGAACGTGCCCTCTACACGCCCCCACTGTGCCTTATGCTACACTTCATGCAGTTTTTCTACAATTGATGTGATCTGTCTGTAGCTGTTTGTATGAATATCCCACTAAAAGTAGTGCATGTGTATTCTGTAGGTCACTTGAGAATGTGTAGATGTTTCACACTTTTAACAGAAGATCTGTTGTTTGCTATAACCAACCAGTGTTCTTTTGATAAAGGAAATATACCACTAACTACTTTAATAAGCAGGGAAAACACAGGATCTTCCTCATGGCTGGAAACTCTTTGATTCTGCAGGACACATCCCTTTGTACACTCCTTGGTTGCAACTGGCACTTGATGATTTTCGAGGCTTAAGTGTTAGCAATAGAAAATCAACATTGGAGTTCATTTAGAAGCTGAGCCTTTTCTGTTAAATGAGGATTTATGCGTTCTGTTGGGTGGGTTGGGCTGAGGGGAATTAAGGCGCTGTCTGAAGCAAATGGCAAAAGCTTCAATTTTTGTGTTCACCTCATTCTACTCAGTGTTATTTCCATTCAGTGTTTACATAGAATAGGTCTTGCAATGGGATGACCAACTAATCTTTTAATATATATTTTTATTTCATCTCTTTTCTAGGAGAAATTTGGTAGCTACAGCCACTGTTACCCACTAAGCTTCAATCAGGTTAGTCAGGAGCTGGTCCAATAGGCACAGACTGGATTAATGCAGTTCTTTCTGAAACTAACACAGGGAATAATGAGCTTGGCAGTTTAAAGGTTCTTCATTTCATGTAGCTGAGTTAAATGGTCAGATTATTCCTGCGGGAGTTGTTGGCAGCTCTGTGGTTCTGGGGGTCAGACTTTTATAGACAAACAGGTAGTAATGTTCTGCTCCATGGGCTCATTTCAGTCCTGTTGTAAGTAGCCATATGTAAGTAGCCAAATGGATTTTTTACAACAGTTATTTACCCTTGAACTCAAGTTCAAGAGGAAAAATTTGAGTGGTATAATTTTAAAATTGGGATTTTCTCCTTCCCTACTAAATCAATTTTTCATCCCAAAGGGAGAAATGGGCTTCTCCTTCTTTATTTCATACTTTTTGGTTCTGAGTTTTAGTATTTGAATTATTTGGGTCACCTCCCCTCACACCTGTAAAACAAAGATGGAAGGAAGTTGCCCTTTCTTGGCATGAAAAATTCAGATCTCATCTGCTCTGAGGTTCTCCAGGGAATCTTTGGTTGCCTGTACTTCAGGAAGGAGCCAACCTCTGGCTGTTTATACAGAGCATGGAACAAATGGACTTGGAGCTCAGATGGGGCCACTAAAATCTACCACACCACCAGCAGTTATTACAGAGGAGACTTGCAAAGGTACTAAGGGCTGGTGGGTCAGTTCTGCTGGCAAGTTAATGAAATTGGTGTAACTTTTGTGCTGTGAAATAAAGGTGTCATGAGACTGAAGTGACTGTTATGAGTTTGAGAGGTGTCTCAAACTTTTAGTTTAGTCCAATGTTAGCTATGTGAAACAAATCTGTTGAAGAGTTGTCATTCCACCCACCTCCCTTCAGGTGATGTGGAGGTGCCAGTGTTGTTTATATTCTCTGAGTTGCTGGGAAAGGCCTCCAGGGAGTCTAGTTTTTGAAATTGCAAGCAATATTAATATCAAAAGCAAACAGAAAATAACATGGAGAGATTGATAAGAGTTGATTTGGCTTTGAAAGGGGGAATGGTTATTTCTGAGGTGTGGTTATACAGCTTCATGGCATGTAAGCAGATGTGAACATACTGACAGATAGTAAAAGAGTCTGTTTTGTTCAGTTATGTGTTTCTGGTCACTGTGCAGAAACCTGAGTCCCTCTGCTGCAACCTGAGGCATTCCTTATGTGAATATTCCTGTCAGCCAGGACTGCATCCTTATGTGAATATCCCTGCCAGCCAGGACTGCAGGCTGGATGCCCTGAGCAGGTTTGGGGCAGGTGTTACACCATGTTCTGTTACGTTTTTAAGTCTGTTTGTAAATGTTGCACAGGGAAAATACTCATTCGTTGGCTTCTTGCTGTGTCTAGCCAGCTCCCTGTTCCTGTAGGCACTGTATGTGTTGTTGGCAGGATTGTGAGCAGGGTAGACTTAACTGAACTGCAGCTTCATCCCAATCAGTCCAGTTTCCAGGGAGAGCAGTGTAGGTAAATCTCTGAATACCTGCTTTTGTTGTGCCTTTGTTACACATGTGATATTTGTTTTCCTTTCAAAAAGCTGAGTCAGTGTTAAAAATGTTAATTCACAATCTCTTTGTGTCACTGGGGTTTTCTTGGGTAGCAGTGAGGTAGATCTCAATCCTGTTGAGTTCATCTGGAGTGCTGAATGCTCTACAGCATTAAAGCTCTTCCACATTTGGAAGTATTTAATGAATGTCTGTCTTTTCCAGTCCATACGACTTGACTTTTAGGTGCATCTAATGGGCATACTCAGTTCCACCACAGAAGCAGCTCAGACACTCCTCAGCTGCATTCTCTTTTTCACGATGAAAAACTAACAGTGGCAGATTTTTTTTTTAATCAGCTTAAACTGTATAGGATTTCCTATCCCTCTTCCCCACCCCCCAGTGCTTTCAGTATTAATGTCTTTTTTAAGAGTCTTTTCTACTGTTTTTAACAGTGTTTACTCTGGATTTCTAACTACTAAAAAACCAGCCTTGCAGATAAATTCTGGACTTGTTGCATGCTGGAGACATCCAGCTCAGTGATAAGAGTTGTGTACTGTAAGCAAGTTACAATGCAATGCTATGTTTGCTAAAATCCACAGCAGAAGTGTTGCGCATGGTTTGTGGCAGTTGTACTATTTATTCAAATAAACAAATAATGAGCACTATGTTTTCTACTTCTATTTTTTACTACTTTTTACATTTTTTACTCCATGTCTAGACTGTAGCATGCACTTCTGAATAGGTAAGAAGCTACTCTGGGTCTTGGCTAATTTGTTGTATTGTTGTGTTTGTTATCTGCTTAGAGAATAGTTATGTTTGTCTTTTGATTCGAGACTTTGGGTTCTCAGTTACAAAGAATTCATGGCAGTTGGAAATCCGTTGTCAACCCATTTTCCTTTATCCCATTTTGTTCATTCTTGTCTTTGGCATGGAGCTAAACACAGGAGTCAGTCCCCTGGCAGTGTTAAAGCAGACCAGTTTATTAGTGTGGGTCTCTGCTGTCTCGTTTGGGGTTCATGGAGGACTGCAAAGTTGCTTTTACTTGCTGGGAGGGTTAACAAATTTAACTGGGACCTGCAGGAAATATCCAGGGAAAGTGTAGGAGGCTTTTCCTCTTAAATCAGTGATGTAAAAAGGGAGGAAGTGCAGCAGCAGCCTAGTGGAGATAGCTCTTGCCTCAGATGAGCATTTTGGGCCTTGCTGTGGCTCACTGGCTTTCTAAGGACAAATGAGTTAATCTGCCTAGATTTCTCCTCCAGGTAGGTAGAGTAGTGCTGATCTGCTTTACGAACTTGAAGGACCTTGAGTAAAAGGTGTAATGGAGCATGATAATGATTTTGCCTGTTCTTTCCTGATTTATTGTTACATACAAAGAAAAAGTTCACTGTGAGTTTCCCCAGAGGCAGAGCAGCAAAGAGTCATGCTGGGCAGTGCCATGCAAGAGTGATCATATCTTTCTAATGCTCTCTGGTGTCTCAGGAGCTGCATGTTTCCTGCATTTGTATTTCTGTTTATTATGGTGTGCAGCAGGGCCCGAGCACACAGACAATGGAGTTCCGGATTCGAGTGGTTTCGTTTTTAAGAGCAGTCGGCACCACACGGCACAGCTTCCCCTCACACACTCCATGTGCTCCCTGCTGCCCTGCAGCCTCAGCCCCTGTCCCCACACATCCCACCGGGCCCACTCTGGAGATCCTGGAACAGCTACTGGAGAGAAGAGTAAGTTTGGGAAAAGGGACTCCTTTCTTAACTCTCTAAGACTTTTCGTGTCCATGTGGATTGTTCTTGCTAAGATAACATCTGATGCTATTGAGCAAAAATTAGTCTTGAAAGGTCTGGCACTAAATAGGGAAGTAAAAGTAAGTTTTCAAACTGGGTGCATTTTTTCTGATTTATTTATTAACTCTAGTTTTCTGAAGGCAGAAATACTAGTGTTAACATTCCCACTTGATTTTTGTTCCCTCCTTTGTGTGATCTAGACAGCTGTTCCTAGGAGATGTGTTTGAGCTAATGCAGAGTAGGGCTTTTGTCCTTTCAAACAGGAAATAAAGCAGTTGAAATGGTTTGGTAACATTGGTAAGTGCCTTGTGTATATTCAGCAGGTAATTTGTAAGCCAGAGACCACTGGTCGTTAATTCTTTCTGTTGTACCTTAGGAATATCTGGGAGCCATACTGTAGTCTCATGGAGCAAAAGTGAGCTGCTCTGACCCAACTAGAGAATTAGTTGTTTATCTGTATTGGAGGCATTGCAAGCTTCTGCAACAACCTAAGAAAATTTCACTTGCAGGTTGTAGTCAATAAATAATTAAACATCAATTTTGTTTCAAAATGTCACAATGCCTCTACAATCAGCATTCAAGCAGTTGTCTCTTACAACGATCCCGGCTCCAAGCACTGATAAATAACTCCTGCAGGAGGATGGGGGCTGGAAAAAGCAGCCTGGAAGTCACAGCTCAGAGTACAAATTTAACCGATGGGCAGCAGGGGCTGGTTGCAGCAAACATGGAAACTTCCATGTGAGAACAGGCTCTTCCATCCCTTCCTGTTTCTCATTAAACCCAAGAAGGTGTCCAAACCCTGGCATGTTCCGTTTTATGTTGTTTATGTAGGATGTTACTGTTTGAAAGGCTGCTGCCTGGGACCAAGCCTCATGCCACATGAAGAGCTGCTCGTGAATGCTAATTATTAGTATTAAGCAACGAGGCTATTAAATGCTAAAGAGCTGCAGTTCTCAGGCTTTGAAAGGCCTGTGGGGAATCAATATGGATGGATGTGAGGTGAAATACAATACTGGCTCTACAGATAAATGATGGGTGTACTCTGAGTGCTGTGTTGCTACTTAGGAGTAGGATCTTGGAGATATAATGGATAGACCCATTAAAGTGTCAGCTTGATCAAAAAAACAAACAGTGTCAGGAATTGGGAGGAGAGAAATGGAGAACACTGTGAATGCTGCAAGACACTTCTAAATCTGTGCAGGTTTGGTTCCTGGCACTCCAGAAAGGCTGGGATAGTGCTGGAGAGAGCTCAGGAAAGGACAACCAGGATGACCAAAGGCAATACCAAGTGGTTTCCCAGTGCAGGATAACTGCATTGCAGGCTGTGCTTTCTCAGTCCTTCAGTTGCTGAATGGTGTGAGAGGCACCTCATTCCTATTCAAGGGGTGGGTGAATGGGAAGTTCATGGGGAGTAAATATGTTGGCAGCTTCTAAGGCCCAGAACCCGTTTTGATTCAGGAAGGCTGAGCTGGGGCCTGTTGAAGTGTTTTAGGGAAGTATCTTGCTCTGCTTATGGTTTTTGAGGTTCTTTTTTCCCCCCTCCCTGAAGTTCTGTTTTTGGGTCCAGAAGCAAGTTAGTCTTAACCCAGGATAGCAATTTTAACACTCTGGCTGGCACACAGGACTGAGGCCACAGGGGATATTATATTACATTACTGCAAATTTTGAACTTCCCGCCTTTCTTTACAGATTTCCAAATTTTAATTTGGCTTCTGATGTTCTGGGGTCCTTGGCCAAAGAGAGCCCAAGGAGTGTTTCAGGCACCACACATCACTTGGATTGCAGATAGTAAAAGAAAATAAGAGATACACAAGTTGAGTGAGTGTAAATCGTGGTTTACATGGACCATTACCACTATGAGCAGGACTTCCCAAGGCATAACAGCTGTCAGAAACATAATTTAAAAGTATATTGTCCTCAGCTTGCTCTGTATTAATTAACTTTCTCACTCAGGGCTGTCTTATCTCAGATAGTTCAGTTGTTCCTCAGGCACTAAATGACTCAATTTCTCCTATCTTATTTCATCAAGCACCTTTTTAGAGATAGCATTCAGTTTTGTAGCCACCATAATGAAATTAATTCCCTCATGATCCTTTCTCCTAGTGCCTTGCTGGCAATTTTGTACCAATTTGATGCACCAGATTGATGTGCAAAAGCATCCAATTGCTGTTTTCTACCAATATTCCTGGCTTGGAAAAATCCCTCTTAAAATACATGTTCATAATGCACTTTGGCTGGAGCCTTTAGTGGATATGAGGCAGAGCCTTGAGAGCAGCACTGTGCTGCTTGGTGTGTGAAGCTGTGAAGGAGAGAAATGTCATTTTGGAGATGTTCTGTGGGCACTGTGCAACAGTATTAGCAGCAGGTGCCTTGCTCTGCTGTGCTTGTTAGGGGTGGGTTGTAGGAACATCTCACTTCAGACAGCTGGGGTGTCTGTGGTAACAGAGTAGAGGTAACTGAGAAATCCAAACCCATTAATACTTTGGGCCTGAAAGCTTTTTCATTTCAGTTGAAATAGGATTTTACTGGTCAAATACAGCTAAAACAGAATTAGGTGTAATTAAAGCAAGTTTTTGTACTTAAGGGCTTTTTCTCCTACATTTCAATGATTAACAAAAAGAATGAAAATTAGTTTTAGCTACTTTTTATTTACATGCATTTAAATATATTTTCAGATTTTAAAAAGAAAACGAACAATCCACTGGTCATGAAATAGTAACTGATAAAAAACTCTGTTTGTTTGTTTTCTTCTTAGCACTAATTTTGATTTTTATGTGCCTTTACTCATGTTCCTTCCCCCCCCCCCATGTTTTTTATCTGTTTACCAGGAGTGAGAAAAGACAATGGATCAAGACTTTTTAAATGTGTTTACACAGCCTTCTACACTTGATCAGTTCCTAAGTGAGGATGTCATTGCTCAAGGTGTGTACTTTATGAACTAGGACAGAAAAGGTCCAAAGAACCACCTGAAGAACCAAACAGAAAATGTGTAGTACAAATGAATTGTGTATTTTTCAGCAGTGATCCCATGGGTTTGTGAATGAGTGATCCCAATGAGTAAGGTGTGTGTGTGTAATTTGGCTGCTGACTCTCTGGAGGTAGATCATGAAGAAGCAACACACAGCTGGCTCTTTAAATGAAATTTAAATTTCATGCATAAGGATCTGACCAACTTTTGTTTTCCTCTTGGCAGAATTATCCATCCAGATCTTACTGGTTTGAATTAAACTGAAGCATAATTTCTGATAAACCATTTTCTCACTCATAAAGAATCAGTTAAAATAAAAAAATGATAATGTTTCTGCATATGGCAATTAGTGATACTGAGAATATCAAACTGAGATCACATTTTCCACAAGCTGGTGTTAGTCGTATCTGATAGTTGTGATGGCTCTTTGTTTGCTTCCTTCCATAGGTGAGAAAAAGAAGTTCATAAAACCAACCTCAAGCAACAATCCCAAACTGGAAGAATTAAAACTGGTACCACTTCTTTTACTGTATTTTTTAAACCTCACCTCCAGTTGTTTTAACCTGTTGAGTTAAAGGACCCAGAGAACATGATGTGTTTGGCCCCACTCCCTACAGAGGGGAATGAGCTCTGCTGTTGGCATTTGGGCTCCACACGGTGCTGGGTGTAAAGTGGAGTGCAGTTCTAAACCCGAGTTGTTTCTTGTGTGATACCTCTCCTAATCTGGGACATGTGGGTGGGACGCACCAGAAATACCCCATGGTTACTTCAGTGCCATGGCAGTGCCATAGCAATGAGAACCCAGCTGCACTGATCTCATGGTAATAAGTTTCAGGATTGCTGTACTGATTTGCAACAGTTTTCTGACTTGTCTTGTACCTGTACTCAATGAAACCTGATGAGGATGGAGAGCAGAGGGAGAAGGGATGAGCAGTGTGCAGCTCAGCAGGAATCCTGCAGAAAAGCTTTCAGGTTGTTGTAGGGCACATTGCCTGCTCGAGGTAACTGTGAGGGATGAATCCTATTTCACAGGAAAGTACTTTATTTCCAAGTCATTTTGCAAACCTCCCTGGTGCATTCAGTCACTGTGTTTCTCTGATGGCACAGCCCAGGGGAAGGCTCACACAATGAATTTTCCTGGAAGAAAAGCAGTACATCTCTTACGAAACCAGCACTTCTTGCATTATGGAGATGCTAAAATTAATAGGTGTTCTAAATATTATGAAAAGCAGCTTAAGCTTTGTGCTGGTGTTTGTGTTATGTGGCATTTATAAATCTGTGGATAGGTGTGTTTCTCTATTAGGTTTTCACGCACATTTGATCAAAAAGATTTGATTTTTGTGCCAGGCTTTCACAATGTTTTTATACAAAAGAGAAAATCTGAAAGGTGGTGCTGCAAAATGCAATTATGTTGTCTACAGAAAAACTGGATTTATTCTTTCCAGGTTGCAAGAAATTACAAGTTTTCCTCAGTTTATGAAGATTTCTGTGAGCTTCAGTACTTAATCCATTTCCTGACAGAGATTCTTGAAAGAGCATTCTTCATTGTCTGATTTCTCTGCTTTGGGTGATGTGCAGGTGGAAATTGAGTCCTGAGGGAGGCACAGCCCTCTGGGTGCCCATCGGTGCCACTTGATTGTCCTCTTAATCTAAAAAATTTATGCTTCTCTAGAGGAGTGATTGTGATGGAGATGGGGACAGAGAGGTATCTTCAAGGGTAAAATAAGGGAAGCAAAGAATCTCTCTTGGGAAAAGGACTGTTTCACTGCGTTTTCATTTTGAGGTGGCTTTCGAGAGCTAAGGAATGAGAGAAGCCTCGCTGTAGTTGCTATAAATATCGAGCTGCATGTAAAATAGAAGATGGTTACTCTGGGAAGCCAGCAGCAAACTTGTCCAAGTATTCCTTTTCTGCTTTCCCCTGTGTGCCCCTTTTTAGACACAAGGCTCTGCTCTGGAGCTGGGTGGGTCAGCAGCAGAGTTGTGTGAGCTGCAGGCTGGGGATGTGGCTGTTTGGAGCTGAGACAGCAGATGTGGGGTGTCATAGGTCTGTACTCTGCAGGATTTGCTGCCTTCCTGACTTCCCTCTGGTTGGGGTACTGCTCTACCCCTTGCACACCTAAAGTGTTGCCAGCATTAGCTGAGGAGCACAGCTTTCTGTTACTTTTTAGCATGGGATTTGTATCACACTTGGATAGTTTCTCAGTTCAGGTGTTGTCCTTTCTTGGGCAGTCTCAAGCGTCTCAGAGATTTTTTTCCAAACCATTTTTACATTTTTGTTAACTCGTGGGGATCTGCTATGAGTTTTCTCTGTTTACAGCAAGTGAGAAGGATATTATCAACAGGACAAACTCCAGACACTCACTCAAATAGTGATACAAGCAATACCCTTCCCTCTTTCAGGGGGGATTTTCATCTTAGCAGCCAGCTGGGGCTACTGCTTTTCTGTTCTGCTTCACCAGGTCATCTTCCCTTTCTATCAACATATGTGGATAAAACACATGCTTGGAGAAGTGCTGAGGAGCTGCTTTGTGTAGAAGCACATGTGGTTCCTTTCTAGCTGTAGCCAGCCCTTGGCTTCCTGAGCAGCTTTCCCCTGCAAAGGCAGGAAGGATATTGAGAGGTTGGTGGGAGGATTGTCATGTAAGAAAGCCTCAAAAAGGAATTTGGGGATTGAATAGTGCAATATTGCAGAGAGAAAAAGAAAACAAATATAGGAGAGGAAGGAGGGGAGTGATGGTAACGTGGATGAGTACAAGAAACAACCCCACAGAGTTAGTGAAGCCTCTTTTCTTACAAACTTCTGCCTGGGGCTTGAATTTGTGTGAATTCTGTGATGTATGATGAAGGCAGGGAATGAGAGGTGTACTGTGCAGGCTTTTCCCTGGTGGAAGTGGGAATAAGGTCTGCCTGCCCAGCTGTGTAACCATTTCTACAGAATTCCTAGGAATATACCTCACTTGAAAATTAGGAAGAACTTAGTAATCCTTCCCTTTAAAAAACAGCCAAACCCACAAAGGAAGTGGAGGTTGAAAGCAAACCACGATGTGAGATAAGGGACTAAAGAGAAAGGTGGAACACAACGTGGTGCTGTATTGTTTGAACAACAGGAATAGAACTGCAGCTGCTTTGTTTTCCTCTGCAGTCACTGATTGAATGGATTAACAGAACACTGAAAGAGGAACACATAGTGGTTAAAAGTCTGGAAGAAGACCTGTATGATGGGCTGGTACTTCATCATCTCTTGGGTGAGCTGCTTCTCAGGGTTTAGTTCTCAGACACATCATGGGGGAACTTCCAGATAGAGAATAAACCTCACAAATCCCAGTAGCAGTGACCTGCCAGGGTCTCCCTTCACTAGCTGGGAATCAGCTGGGATAATTGCAGTTCTGAGCAAATACCCAGTGATCCACTATTGTTTCATATAGTTACTTCTAAGAAAGACTTTTTACTTGCTAGTTGGCATAATAAAAAGGTTTTGCACTTTGAAGTGTGAAATTCAGTGTGCCTGGATTTTCTCCTGCTGAAAGGAAAGAGGGTTTCGTAAGCCAGGAGCACAAATGTGACATGGTGCTGCCAGCAGCATTGGGTGGAATCAGCACTATAATATATATGTTTTTCTGCTTAAAAAAAAAAAAGAAATTAAAAAGTTCTAGGTCTACTGTACATACTGAATTTTTCTTTTTCCCTTCACTGGGGATGTCTTTCAAATCATATCTCCTTTCCATGTACAGAAAAGATTCACTCATTGGATTTCTGTAGCATCCACTAGGAAAAGAAGGAATGTAGAGTGCTAGTGTTTGGGGATGATGAGTCCTCTCCCTTTTGCAGAGCTTCACTGTTTTTCTTGAGGCTTCCAGAGAGTACAGGAGTTTTATCCCATATAGCTGTGGGATGTGGGTCTGTGGAAGCTATTAAGTGTTACTGAACATTTAAAACAAGACTTTTGCTGTCATTTTATGGTTTTGATTTATTTTTTTTTCCCTACGATGGTGTTAAAATACACCCTTCTACATCCTTTGGACTCTGTCAGAAAACCTGGGATCTCTCAAGCTGGATGTTGACAAGATTGCATTAACAGAAAAAAAACAGCGACAGAAACTCTCTGTGATTATGGAAGCTGTGGCCAAGTGTTTGCAACTGGAAGAAAGTCAGCTGAAGTGGAGTGTGGAATGTAAGTGCAAAAGTGAAATTGGAGATTATCCATCGCAGGGCTTCCTCTTCTACAAGGCTGCTGTGAGGCAAAGGGCTGCCAGAACAGTAATTAAACAACCTGTTTTCAATTATTAGTTGAAGCAAAAGTGACCCTGACTGGGTCTGCCTCCTCTAAGTGTGTGGCTCCTGGATCACTTACCAGCCCTCAGTGTCTGTGTACATGTCTCACAAAAAGGACTTTTAAGCTGTGCTATTGCTAAATTATATTATTAAATAAGCCTCCAAGACTTTGGGATCCTCTGTGCCGTGGGAATTCATGATGTTGGGATGAAGTTTGCTTGGCTTCCACACTAAACATTGTTTTCTTTCTTTACATGCAACAGCAATCTTGACAAAGGACCTGCTCAGCACACTGCACCTCCTGGTTGCAATAGCAAAGCACTTTGATCCCAACCTGGCCCTGCCTCCAAATGTTCAAGTGGAAACAATCACCATTGAGGTATTTCTAGTTTCGGTATTTGTTGTAGTGGGTTCTTTCACAAGGCTGATGTGCTTAGAATGAGGGAGAAATGTGTGCAGCTGCGAAAGAGATACTCATATTTTCTGTGAACCCTGCCTTTTAATCTCCTTTAATTTGCTCAAATTTCTGAGGTTTTTTTATTAGTTTTCAGTTTAGTTCTATCTTTGAAAGGGGAGAAACACTGTGCTGTTTTTGTTCCTTGATCAATAAAAGGAATGGTCCAAACTGAAAACAGTTGTTTATCTCTGTAAAGAAGGAATTCTGTTGTTACCATCTCTAAATGTTTTAAAATAGAAGCCTGTGCTCCTAAATCTTGACACTGGTTTAATGCTGAGGATTTCTTTCTTTAGGGGAAGGGAGTTTTTACTCTTCAGGCTGTCAGTTGGGTGAAGCACTATTTTTTTTATGCTTTGTGAAGTACTAAGAACTATGTAGAGGGGAAAAAAGATACAAAGATGTAAGAGATCATCTCAGGTGGATTCAAAAATAGTAGGAGTTGCCATCCTAAATCTGAGGATCCCAGCAAACCTAACTCCTCTATGAGTGGCAGGCCATGGTTATTATAAGGTTATTATAAGGCAGAGTGTGTCTCAACCTCCCCAAGTACCTGTACTAATTGTACTGGACTCATTGAATAAATGCCCTCTGGAAATCAGTTAAGGCACCAAACAGGTCATGAAAGCCTCATTACTGCTCATAAATTTTTTTGAGTGTGGCAAGGCCAAAATTTTTTATTTTCCTTTCAACAGAACACCACCAGAGGATTAAAGACAGCAAATGCAGTGGAATATATCACAGAAGACAAGTAAGAGGGGATATATCTGTTTTTTTGCACTGTCAATCAGAAAAGAAATATTGTGGGTGTGTTCCCCCTTGGAAAAAATAGCTGGGATCATGATGATGACAAAAGGTGTAAACCCAGGCATGCATATGCATGGGGGCTGTGTCTCTGATTTCTTTCCTTTTTTTTTTTCCCTCTTCAGATTCAGTATTACTATTATAATACCTTTCTTTATATAATCTTCCCTAAAATCATATGAGTGATTATTTCTGAGGCTTAGTGTTTGTCATTGCCATGAAATATCGTAGCCACTATAGTAATAAAATTCCAGTACTGTAAATTTGCCTGTGCCAGACTAAACTGGAAATTTCCTCGAGCCACAAAAGTTTAAATCTACTTTTAATTTGTTGCTGTTGTCTCATTAAATAAAGAGAAAGGAGGCAGTTCTTTTCTTATTTTACTGTGAACAAAGGTTTGAGCTTGCTGAGTTTGTGAGGTACTGTCATTGTTAAAGAAGTTAAGTAGCAGGATACCATTTATATACTGAGAAAATATGGACATCATTCCAAGAACTAGAAACAGATTTTCCTACTTTCATTTTTGTATGCTAGAACATATTCAAACTCAGCTTATTGGAAGAGGATATTAAGGATTGTGCTTATAAAATAAATGTTCATTGGTCTGTGGGCCAGTTAAAATCTCACATGCTTCCAAGAGCCTGTGCAGATATAAAGGTACTTCAGAATGTCTGTTGCAAAGTCACTCTGACATGAAGTTAATGGCACTTTGAGCTTTATCTACTGCTTTACAAGATAGCAGATAAGCTTTGCTTAGGATAAGATTAGCTCTGCTGAATGATTTTTCTAATTCTTGGTTTTATTGCACTTTTAGAGAGAACACAGAGGCACAGTCAAGTAAGTGCTGGCACTGCCAAGTTCAGTGTTTCATTATTATGTGCTATTATACACCGTGTCCTGATCCATTTTTACCTCCTGATAAAATCAGTATGCTCTCACTAAAGCTGATGGACATTCAGGGATTTTTCCCAGTGTTTTTCTTCAGATGTCGTCTGTTAATGTCTGTTTGTATCCACACAGTGCAGTTTGGAAACTGGGTGGTCATTTTGCCGTTGGATTACGGGCAACAGATGGGAGCTGAGACAGGAAATGAACAGTGGTTGATGAGCCAACAAAGACCTGTCTGGGGGCAAAATATGTCCTGGATTTATGGAACTATTTATGACCAGAAAGTCTTTGGAATTGTGCTCTTCATCGCTACCAGTACCAATGTACTTTCCTTTCCACAGTTTGCAAATGAGATTTTGAAATCTACTGATGGCAGCTGAGTAGCACTAATGTCCCCAGAGTTTTTAGGCTTTTCAGGGCTGTGAAACACTTGAGGGGAAAAAAACCCCACGTGCACAGAGCCTGCAGAAGAGTCTGGGCACTGCTCAGGCTCCAGTGAGAGCTGCTCTTCCTCGCATCCCCAGAGAACCAAGGCAACCATTTTAACTCTCTGCTGTGCCCCTTATTTTAGCATTTTAATCCTTGCAGAGGTTCAAACCGTATCATTTAATACGTATTTATCACTTATTCCACCAAGTGTTTTCTAGTGTGGGCTGAAATTGGGAAAAGGAAAAAAGAAAACCAACCCATAATTATGTGTTTCTTTCACTGGGTTGATTCTGCTGGGAAGAGAAATCTGCAGTTCCCTCTTCCCTGCTCTCTCCCTATTTTTGACACAAAGAGAGGAATCCCAAAGCCTGGCTCCAGGAGAGGGCTCTCTAGTTTGCACGATGGTTGCAGGTTTCAGGCTATTGCTCAGTGATTTGTTTGATGGATTCACCTATTCCCTGACATTGTTCCTGCACAAGCCCCTGAACAGGGAGAACAGAGAAACCTGAGGAAACCCCTTCACAAAATGGCTTCTCCGTTGCTGTCTGTTGGGAGGAAACTTCCTTAAGCAAAGCTGCCTTTGCTTTCCTGTACTGTAGAAACTGGTTCTCCATTTAATTATTTAATTACAATAATTTAATAAATGCTGCCAGAGTGCCCTTCATTTTTGGGGGTTTTTCAAATGCTTTGTTCATGCTTTAACCAGAGTTATGCCCGGGTGAGGAGATGGATCTGGCTCTCACTAAACCTGGGCAGAAAATGGAGGTGAGGGTGTGCATTCACAGGGGCTCCCAGGAATCTTACTTCCTTGGAAACCTTTAGATTCATGATAGTTCTCCAGCAGAGCTGGCACCAGCTCGGTGCCTGCTTTAAACTGGATGGCAGCACTGGGCATTTTTGAGGTCCCTAAATTTTCAGAGGAAGGGCAGCGTCTCCAAACTTGTGGGTTTTTGAAAGAAGGGGGGTGATTTTCTTGGCAAATTTAATGTACCTGGCACATGTGTTGGGGGAAAGCAGTAAAATATATAGCACTTCTTCTCTGCTCCCAACATTTTATCCCAGAGGTTCAGGATTAAAAAAGCCATCACTGAAAAGAGATAAACTTGGCCATTGCACAGACTGATGAGACTGCACAAATCTTGAGAACCTCTGCAGGTGGAAATTACAGAGCTGAATGAAGGAAATGTTTTTTTCTGAGGTAGTCAGGCTGAAGGGAAGCCTGTCATGCTGACAAATACAAATAAAATAAATAAATACATAAACAGTATATTAATAAATACAAAAGCAGGACCCCTCCCCTAACTCTTCCTCCTTGACTTATAAGTTGCAAATACCTTTCTCCTTCTGGAGCTACATTAAACCTCTGAACTGACAGTTATTCAAGATAAAACCAATTAATGTTGTTTTGATACAGGAGATGATGCCTTTGATGAATTATTTAGCTGTGCTCCAGATAAACTGGATGCTGTCAAAAAGGTAATTTACTTTTTCTAGTACACATCAAAATCTGTTAGGCAAAACATAAAAAATAAATCTCCACTGAAAGTTATTTTTTTCTTTCCCCCTCTCCTTCTGTTTTCTTTAGGTATTTTTGGAATTTGTCAACCAACATGTTGGAAAATTAGGATTAAATGTGAAAGACATCGAGTCTCAGGTAAACCATGTTTTGTCAGGCATTTAAGTGTTTTCTCTCACCATCAGGAATCCTCCTCTTTGTAGTAATTTGAAATTTGGTAACATAACAGTGATGTCCAGGTTTAGGTTAAGATAGCAGGCCCCAGTCTCTGAGGTTAATAGTGTTGAAAACACACAGACTTTGTGTGGAGTGCTGCCCTTGTCGTGCTACAGGGAGCAATTTTGGGAGTGTGCCCGACTCCTAAGGAATGGGATGGGAATGAAGGTGTTCTGAATTGCTGGTGATTAGTGATTTTTAATGCTGCATTGGCTTCCTGGAATGAAGGCCTTATTTCCATTGCATTCCAAAGGCCTTTACTCTGAATGTGGAGCTCATTTAGATGCCATGAAATTGCAGGAAAAGTGCTCCTAAGGCACCTCGAGATCATCTCCCTGGGCACCAGGGAAGAGAGGCACAACCTCTCCAGTGCTCTTCTGGATTTTCCTGGTGGGCAACTGTGAGAAAAGAAGGTTTCCAAATGTTTTGTTACACATCTTGGTCACTAGGCACCACTTTCTTTTATTTATAGTTACACATATGTCACTTGTGTTGCTCTCCACACCTGGAATAGTTTAATAACTGCCCTTTTACAAGGTCCTATTTTCACTGATATGAATTTGGGAGCCTTATCTAACTAAATATGAAGTTCACTGTGGAAGAGGTTGAGGGAGCTGAGTCATTACTGTGTGCTTGCCAGAGTAACATTTAAATTCCTTTATTGCTGGAATGGCATTTATTGGAATAACTTACTAGAGCCAGATAATTTTAAGAGCCTTCTTCATCTAGTTTTCAGATGGAGTAATCCTGCTTATCTTAATTGGACAACTGGAGGGTTACTTTGTGAATTTAAGGAATTTCTTCCTGACTCCAGCCAGCACCACGGAGATGGTAAGTTGTTAGATAATTGCCTGGAGCTTGAGACATCAAACATCTTGTTTAATGCTTCTGCACATCAGTGAAGTCATACACCTGTTAAAATACCTTGGAACAGGTCAGTGTCTTCAAAATCAGTATCTGCTGGGAGGCAAACAACTGTTAGTGGCCTTCGTTTGGCACATACAAGCTTCTGAAGCTTCCTGGTGAAATCCAGAGGGTCAGTGTGGTAGGGAATTGCTGTGCTGTCACCCACAAGCCTGTCCTGCAAACCTTTTTTAAGTGGATGACACACCTTGTGTAGCAGAACTGAATCCCCGTGGGTTTCTTTGTGCTGTTCTAAAAGTCAAGCCGTGACCAGAACATTTTAAAGGCCCCTTTTGCTTGCAAAGCTCTTGAGAGTTTTACATCCTTTCCTCCTTCAAGGATGGCAGCTGTAACCTCCCCAGCTAGACCTGCTTGGCAGCTCTTTCAACCTCTACCAGGCAGATTTCATCAGTGTTTTAAAAGCAAAAGCTGTCACCAGCCAGAAGGTAGTGTGTGCTGGGCTGCCTCCTCCACAGGTCTGGAATGGTGGTATATTTTGAGATATTTCAGATATTTTCAGATTGTCTCTGGTGTGGGTAGGGGTTTTTCATTTGGGTCACTGAATAGTTCTGAAAATCTTGAAACTGGAGCTGTTTTTGCTGGGCTGTACTCAGATCTCTGGAGGTGATATGTGTCAAATCCTTTTTGCTTGAGAGCTGCTTGAGAAGGAAATCTCTCCTCTGGCATGGTTTGCATTACAGCTTCCCCACACAGATGAAGCTTTCATCTGATTCCCAGCCTTACCACAGTTAATTTCCTTGGGAATATTTATTTGTGATGAAAATTCTCAGAAGCCCTATATTAATGAATAAATATTCCCATGGAGCTCTTAATCAAAATGTTTAAAAGCACAGTCGTTTGACATCTAGGTTCAAATCTTGTCAAAATTTCATTGCTGTCAGATGGTAACTGTTTAAGGTACTAGGAAAAAATAGATTTATTTCTTTTTAATATCTACGAACAGGAAAAACATATTTTGAAGGGTTGGATCAAACATAATGGGCCTGTGCAAGGCTAAGAGTTGGACTGGATGATCCTTGTGTGTTCCTTCTAACTCAGAATATTCTGTGATAATAAAAGCATTTCCTTGGAGTTGTTTTTCTTCCCTTTCTCCTCCACTTAGTTTTCAGAATTCTTTGTTCTGGTCCATTGACTTCAAAAGAAAATGTTAACACTTCCATTAACTTTATTCAGAGGAGTTCCATGAATATTTTCTTATTTAAAGTTTCGTAGACAACCATTTTCTTTTTAGTTCAGCCCTACTCAAGCCTCACGGATTTCTCTTTAAAATGAGATAGTCCTAAAATTCATGTACAAACGAGAGCTCAGACTTTCTAGTTCTTGCCCTGCACATCACTGGCATCAGAGAAGAATATAGTGGGGTTGAGTACTTCATTACAATTCTTTACTCTGTAGTAATTTCATTTTAGCAAAGTTACTTCCAAGTACTGGATTTACTGCAGAACAGTTTGCCAAAGTGCTATTTAACATTTGTTTCTCCTCTGATGTTATTACAAGATGAAAAGTGGGATGACACCATAACTAAAAATATTGATCGACCATAGTTCAGCTGTCATTTGTGCATGAAATGTCTTTCAATTCCCCTGTGCTTTCTAACTCCCTGTCATTTTAGACATTAATTGGTGCAGCAAAGTAGGAAGATGTAACCTTTGCTGAGATGTAAAAGATCTCATTTGTGTTGTTAAAGTGATGACAACCACTCGCACTGTTGTGATCAACGTCCACTCAAGCTGAAGGGACAGCTGGATGTTCAAAGCTTCACTTCATGAATTGCAGGGAGGAGAAATTGGGCTGGGAGGAGTGAGAATGAGGAGGAAATAGAAACAAGAAATAAGGAGGGTATGAGCCCATGATAGAGGGACAGGAGGGGTGAGGAAACCGGGAGCAGATGAGCCTTCAGGTCCCTTCTGACCCAAACCATTCCATGATTGAAACTGGGAGGAGATCAGCCTTCAGGTGCAAGAAGAGTGGGTGGATGTTTTTAGGGTATTTATTGCCAAAAAAAAGAGGTTTACAGGTATCTGTCAAGCAGTCCAGCTGTGGGTGCTCATGTGTGTAGAAAGGTGTGTATTCTGTGAAAACATGAAAGTAGTTCAGGCTGAAATGAGGGGTGAACTTTGTGCAGGCAGGAGATGAAGCTGATGATGGAGGGCTTCTGTGCTTATCAGAACTGTGTGAACTTTTGCCAAAATCTCATCTGCATTCCAGAGAGGGAAACGTACCCCTTTTACCTGTGCTGGTTCGTTAAGGAAATAATTGGAAAAGTCATTCATGACTGCTTCTTATGTGATGCTGTTTTTATGTGGGGAAGGGAGAAAAAAACCCATGAGGCAAACTTAGGAAAAAACTTCAGCCTTCATTCATAGATATGTTTAATTCCTAGTGAGTACTATCAAGGATTATTAAGGATATCATCTTATTATTAAGGATGTCATGTTACTATTAAGGGGATATCATCTATACTGTTATTGTGTGTAGAATGTTTACATTCTTTATGTTACAGCAGAAACTTCTTAGCTCGAAAGTGCAGCTGATCTGGAGATTTCCAATCTGAATGAAATGTACAGGACTTTTTCCTTATGTATTTTTTGTTTATTCCAAATGTGTTAGGCATATGGGCATTGTTAAGAAAACCCAGAAATAAACTCCATGCATCTATTAGATCGAGTTATGAATCTGGCCTGTTTTCTCCATGGAAGCATCCATTAACACAAGTCTTTCACATGCAAGGTCTATTTTTAATAAATGGATTCCTCTGCCCACCTCATGGGATGTGTTTTGCTGCAGATGGATTTTACATCTCATTTTATATGATAATTGGTAGAAATTCTGAAGAGCACTCCATCAAAACTAAGGAGATGAATACGAGTACATATTTATGAATCAGTATCTTTAGCTACTAGAGAAATATTTTCTAAAACCTTCTGGCCTCTGCACTGTTGGGTAGAAAATATTTTAATATTTTCTGTTATATTAATGTCTCTCTCCAACAGCTCCACAATGTTAATCTTGCCTTGGACTTGCTAGCAGATGGAGGTCTTCTGAATTTTTCTGTGAACTCTGAAGGTGAGTCATGACATTCAGACTTGTCTGGAATAGAATTGCTAATATCTTGGCTTAGCAAAAATTAGAGTAATTGCAGAAAGCAGGTTCTGCAATGTGACACTGACATATTTCATTACATGGCTGCCCTGGTGCTCCTCATGCAGAATGAACAGTAGCGTTAATAAGACTTGTTTTGAACAATCATTATTTCTATCCTAGAAAAAGTTGGGTCGTTATGAGTTTAGTAACTTTACACTAAACCTAAACTGTTTAGTTAATTTAGTATTTGTTAAAGATTTAAACCAGTGACAGCTCCTAGGGAAGTTAGAGCAGCTGAGCTGGAGGAAAAGCTGTTTTCCTGTCTCATAAGAAGTTACAGAGCATTAACAGCAAGTTTGTTTCATGTGGGGAGGTACCTTCCAGATATACCCTGAAAATCCTGAAATGCTGATGGCTTCACTCAAACCCAGCAGGGCTGGTGGGTCAGTCTCCTGAGTATGAAAGTCACAGGCTTTAAGTTGTTGTCATTCCTGGTTCACACCTGGGAGCTGGATAGTGATCTCCCACATCCAAGTGAATGCTTTCATCACTGAATCGATGTGCATGCATGTTCCACCACAAAAAAAAAAAAAGGAAAAAAAGCTTTATTTGGATGATTCCAATTTTCCAATTAAAAAGTACAATACAAAAATTTCACAGAAGATATTTTACCAGCTCCTGGTGGGCTGAAGGGGTGTGGTTACATCTATGGGTGGTGCTGTGACTGCATAACCTGACCCCTTGCAGGGCACAAAACCCCATCATTCCTCCACCAAGCTCAAAAGCTTGTTCAAGAAGTCAAATCTTTATTAAAAATAGAAAGGATTATCTTCCCCTGGTAGTTTTTCTTAAGGAAGTGGATCCCTGTGTTTGGCACATACCACATCAAGGAGAGGGAAAGAATTTAGGCCTTGCTTTGTTTTTTATTTTGTTCTCTTTTTCCATGAATGCTTTGGCGATGTCAGCAGTTTGCATGTCAGGTATTCATGAATTGTGGGCTTTTTGCTGTACCACATAGATCTGGGAGTCTGGAAAGCTAAATAGCTTTTATTTATGTTAACATTAAAATAGTAATCTGTGTGAGCTCAGGTCTCCATGCTGAGGTCCACCTTCTGTGTGAAAGGAGATAAATCCATGCTTTCTTTCCTTCCCTCTGGCTATTCTGCACTGCCTCAAACACAGTAAATCAGTATAAGAAATACTGGTGCCAACATCCACGAGTCCTTTAGTTTCCCTGGGAAAGTCCTCAGCTAGTGAGTGAATTTAATGATTTAGGGGTACTTATTACAGCTACACTACTTAGGCTGTTCAAGGATCTCATTTACTAATGTCTCACTGTTAGTCTTTCTCCCAGTGATTTACAACATTGTAAGAGGAACAGGAAACCCTCTAAATTGGTTACCTTCTTTCATTGCAATTATTAGATACCAGAGCAGTTTGTTTAGCCAAGGACACAGGAGCTGGAAAACTAAATGAAAACAAACAAACAAAACCAAAAAAAACAAAGCAGCCAATAGCAACAAAAGAGGATGGAAATATTACAACAACAAAAGTAGTGTCATGTAGTTCCCAACACAACTCCTGACATAGAATAATCATAAAAAACTAAAGCTATAAAGCCCTATTAAATTAGTTACTCTGTTTTGTGCTAGTAAAGGATTATTTCTTACTATGAATTATTTACCCTGTCTTACAGCAAGATAGTGCAAGGAAGGTCCCTTTTCCTCAAGTTCATTCAATAAATAGTTTTCTAGCTCTGTAGCTCCTATTTTGCATTTTGTTGCAAATAGATTGTCTAAGTTTACATTTTGATTAGGGAAAGGTGGGAGATTCTTTGGCAGTTGCAGCCTCTTTCTATTCCAGGGATTGCTAATACTTCCCATCTGGTTTAGTTGTTCCTGGTTTGTGTGTCCACAGATATTGTGAAGGGAGATATGAAGACTACCATGAGGATTCTGTATTGTTTGTATTCCAAGTACAAGACCAAAGAAACGTGAAGAACAAAGCCAAGAGCTTGACCTTTTATTTTTTTTCCCCTCTAGCACATCATGGTGTGATTTTTGGATTCCCAGCTCTGTCTGCCACTGTTTCTGTGCAGGAACTTGTGTCTGACACTTGCTGTGTTAACATTGTATATACAAGTATTTTATTCATGCAGTGTTTCACATATGCAGCCTGAATAACTTTAAATATTGTGTGTCCACAGCCAGTGTACTCTGTACTTTTGTGGCTGTAGCTCTCCTTCCAGACCCTGCCTTTTGTTTTCTCTAATGCTGCAAAGAAGTGCAAGGTGTGTTTATTCTGGACTCTGCATTCTTTGCTCCTGAAGGTGAATTTGGAAGTTGTTGTTGCAACCTCCCCACTTTACCTGCTTCTGAGTCACTGTGGAGACTAGAGAGGTGAAGATTGAGGCACACTTGAAGCTCTAGTTCAAAACCTGCTTTAGAGAAGTGGTCAGTGGTTGTCAGACAAGAGGATGTGGATTGGACACCAAATGAATAGGCAGCAGAAATGAAACCTGAACTAAAGGGTTTGATAAATGTTTCACTGCTCGTCTGCTCAGAGATGGAAAAGGAGCTCAGAGCAAGGTGAGACTGTGCAGTAGCAGGGGGAGAAACAGCTGGAGAAAGGTGTTCTTATTTCACTGCTAAGCCAATGCCAAGGTGGCCAGCTCCAGCCTGTTGCAGCCCTAATGTCACCTTTGACTAGCAGGAATTCCAATTCCTGAGTCAAGCAGGGGAGGCTCACGTGTCCACACTTCCTCTCCAGTAAGAGGTGGATGGTTACTGTCTTCTGCAGCTGGTAGAGACTATCATGGGTGAGAGTAGTGAAGCTCAGTTTCCACCACTTCTGACAGACAGCCAGGTTGTGCTGCAGGGGCTCTCAAACCCCTCTGAGACTCTCCCAGCTGAATTTATCCAGCCATCATCTCCGAGCATCCCAGCATCTCCCTCTGGATGTGTCAAAGCCAGCAGCAATTTATGTTAGCTGTCACCCCCAGTCTTGGGGGAGTGAAATCACAACTCCTTCAAAACCTCCATGACCTTAAAATTATGTCATGTTACATAAAACTGGAGATATAATTAAAAAAAAAAAAGAGTTTTGGTATTATTTTGGCTTCCATCTAAACTGATTTAATTTCCTGTCGTCAGTGACTTTGACATTTGATCTCTGGTCTGATCCTCCATCTGTGTGTTAACGGGAAACCAGAGCTGACATTTACAGATGAGAATTTGTTGTGTCTACCTTTGGATCACAGAGCCCAGGGAAGATCCTTAGATAGCCATGCTGATAAGTCCTGCCTTTGAAAATGGTAATACTGCACAGCTGCTGGGGGACAGAGCTCTGCAAACTGCCCTGAGCCCACTCTTTGTGCACCAAGAATTAGCTTTTACAGTGAAAATAAAATATATGATGCCAATGAGCTACCAGGTCACTTGGTTCCCCAGCAAGTGTTAGTGTTGGGGTTAGACTTGGACTTTAGGCACATAGGCTGTGAAAATGCCAGTGGTGGGAGGATTAGCTGGTGCTGCCCTGCTTAGATGGTTATTACTGCTCAGGGAAACTTGAATTTTCCTCTGTGTGTTCTGATTGTGGCCCACTCCTCTGGCATAAATAAATCCAGTGCAGATTTATGGCAGGGGAAGTGCAGATCTTGATATTTAGTAAAAGAAAGGGGTCCTATTCCCTTCCTAACACCAGCTTGCCTAAACCTGTTATAAACAAGTCATTCTTTTGAAAACATACAGGGAAAACAAAAATTAATGTGCTTGAATCAAAAACATAGAACAAAAATTAATGTTTTAATCTGCTTTTTATGCTGCGAGCCAATTTATAACACACTTGATGTCTCTGAGCACTTCAGTAAAGAATCTGTGTTTAATTCTTAAAACATGCTATGGGATTTTTCTAATCCATCATACAGACACCCACTCCATAAACTGGTACAGTATACAAGTGCACCATTTACATTTGAGATGTAGTCACAGTGACAGAGCTATAGAGAATATTCCAACACCTGGTTTAGTGGAAGGTGTCCCTGCCCACAGCAGGGAAATGGGAACTAGATGATCTTTAAGGTCCTATGAAATAGGAGAAAAAAGGTACAGATATATAGATGTTTAGGTATGTTACTGTTCTGAGATGTTACAGCAAGATAATCTGTTTTCATTTTCTCTTAAAAGTGTAAGCTAATGAAAAGCAAAACTTCTTACTGTAATAACATAATTAAATGTACAATTTTCATATTTGAATCCTATTGTGATGAAAAAGCTGATGGACTATTAAGGGGTTGGGGTTTCTTGTGCTCTGTAGCTGGGAATGCAAGTTTTAACTGCAGTGACTGTTCGGTTTTCCAGTGGAGTCATCGAGTGACTTGTGTCATAATCCCTTTGCAAGGAAGAAAATTCAGCACCTTTATCTTTTAAATAACTGGTAAACAGTCCATGAATTTCTGAGCCAAAGAGCATTTCAGGAGTTTTGTTGCTGTCTTTGTCTCCCAGGTAAGTGACACGGTGGCTTTGTGGGAAGGCAACAGCCAGGACATGGAACAGTTCTGGGGTGTTCCCAACTCCTGCTTGCTGTCGTCCTTCTGTTGTCCTGTCCTTCCAAAGTGCACAGACTTGTAGATAAAAAGGACGTATTTGCAGAGAGGGAGTAGCAGGGGGCTGTGGGGAGAAATTCACGTGGAAGGGGCAGAGTTAAGGGATGTGGATGCACAGAATTTGCCATGAACAGGATAAAGAGATGGGTACTGCCTGTAAAGCCTGGGAAAGGGAATTGGAGGTCTCTCCCTGCTGTCAGAGCTCCTTCTCCTCCTCAGGAGCTACTTCTGTAAGGATTACATTACCTTTTTTCCACCCCCTCATGTGGCTGCAGCTCTCTAGCCAGGACTTTGCTGATGTGCCTTGCTGGCAAGGGGGCAGGTAAACTCCAGATGGGAAATGCTGGCAGCCCCCCCCTGTTTGATGGGAGTGCCTATTCCTAGTGTCAACCCTTTCATTTGTTCTCATTTCTCCCTTCTCTTACTCTTTTCCCATGGTTTTATTGCGTTGCTTCTTGCAGGGAGACACACCTGCAGTGGCTTCCATGAGTCTCTTTGGCAATTAGGCTTTGAAACCATGAAAGCAGCTAATTCAAAGTATTCCTCTCCATGAGTTCAAAGGGTGTGCATGTGTTTGTGTCTCTATGATCTTGCTGTTCTTTCTCTTACAGACTGCTAAAATTTCCCCAAAGACTAAAAGCCATTGTCAGTTTTTACACAAGTGATTTTTTTTCTAGTCAATTAATATTTTAATAAAGAAAAAATGAAAATGTTACTTTGGAGGAAAAAAATTAGTGTAGATGAGCCCTTTTGCTTGCTGTGGAGATGGGTGGGTTTCCTGTGCTATTCAGAATTTTCAAGGATGGTGATAATGAAATCAAGAGAGCAGTACTGTAGACTGGCGCTTCTCTGTCTCTCATTCTCCATCACCCACTTGTACTTTTTAGAACTTAAAAATGAGAAAAACCAAACCCACAACAAAACACCTCTATTTTTTTGAATTTTGACTTGAACAAAGTGCATCAGGATACCTCTGCCATTGACTTTTCCCTTTAGCACCTCCAGATTTCTAAGTCTTTCCTCCCATGTCATTCCATTACAACCAGTCCCCTAAGCCATTCTGCTCCAGCCACTAGCTAAAATTTAAGTTTCTAAGGATTTCTATCTGTTGATCACAGAATATTCCGAGTTGGAAGGGACTCACAAGGATTATCAAGTCCAACTCTTAAGTGAATGGCCCATATGGGGATCAAACCCACAACCATTTTTTTTTTCTTTTCTTGCTCCCTGGTGGAAAGTCCAGGGTGGTGATGGTGTCCAGTTTGTCCTTGGGGCTGGATGGCTTTCAGGACCACCTGTCACATAATCCAGTTGCCAGCCCCAGGCCAGAGAACATAACCAATATTTTGAAGTCTGTGAGCACAGCACTAGTCAGGCTTTCAAGGGCCAAAAGCTGGGAAAAATAGAATGCATAGTGTAAAAAAGCCACAGGTATCAAAGCAGTTCTTGCTGTGGGTGTTTTTACTAGAAATATTATTGCAACCATGTGATCTGACCCTGAACACATCTAAAGAATGCAATTGTGTTACAAAATAAAGAGTTTAGGTAGTTTGGGCCATACTAAGTTATGATATTGCCACAGTAAGATAAAGAAGTCTTGGTGGAATCAGATCTTCGTATTGTGTTGTCTTCCTGCATACACCAACTAAAATTATGCCAAAAGTAGCCTCAATTTACAGCCTCCTTCTGGCATCTGAACTTTCTATGTGTTCTTCCCCCTGCATATTTCAGTACTTTGGCTTTCTGACTCCTTGCCCACTGCAGCTTTCCTTCCCCTTGTGCCTCCTTTGTGCTGCTGGCACAGGTGGTCAGACAGCTCCTTTTTGTAAGGTCTGTGCTCAGAGCTGCCAGGGTGTCATTGGGAAGCTCTCTGCTAGAGAAGTCATATTTGAAATGCAAAAAAGCTGTGAGAAAAAAAAAAAAGCTCTGGAAACACCAGCTGGCTGCTGTGTATAAGAATTTAAAATGTTTCTCAGTGCTATGCAAGAAGAATTCCTTTATCCTTCTTCCAGCATTAAAAAAAATATCAAAGCTAGAAGATAGCAATTTGACTGACCCAGTGAGTTAGGGATGCAGAATTACAGCCAGATCACAGGAATGAGCTAATTTTCCTTTCCCATTTTACCTTTTGATGCAGGCAGTTGGGGTATGTGTGTCTGTGTGTAGTTTGTGTGGATGTGTTCCCTTTTTGGCAGGAAAATATCGAATAGGGACGTTTTGAGGATATCTGAGTGTTTGAGACTCCAGCAGATGAGACTCCTCCTCTGATACAGTTGTATGTGGGATTTCTGGATAATGGTCCCCCAGTTGGCAGTGGTAGGAATGTACCCTCTGCAGTGTAACTTCTGCTGGATGTGCCAGGTTTGCAGTGTGCAAATTAGGTTTGTGTAGGAAATCCCTCAGGTTTCCTCCCTGTGCACTCTGTTCTTGTTCTTTTGAGTAAGAAATATTGTCATGATGGTGCCTTTGTCAGTAGCAAACAGTGACAGAAGCCTGGACATCTCCTAAGGCCAAGCTTGGAGGCTGTTTTGGGGACAGTTACTGCAAGGGCAAGAGAACCCACACCAGGACTTGTGCAAAGCAGTGTATCTTGGGTAAGAGAAATTTAAGCATGTGATTGCTGTAGTCAAATACCAACGTTGGCATCCCAGTGCTGTTACAGAACCTGAAGATCAAGAAGTTTGATCTCAGTGCTTGCTTAGTTCTGAAAGTTACCCATGAGATCACCAGCAAGACTTGCTTTGGAAAGACATTTCATTCTCCTGAGTGAAGGCAGTGAAGTACATGGGGAAAGGGATTTTCTTGGAACTCGGACACAAAGCCAAAAGGGCAAGAGCTGTTGATAGAATTTCTTAGAGGGGATCCCCACTGTAGGAATATTGACTCTGGCTTGCTGCTAAGTTTAGAAACCATGTAAAACATGTACCCTGCACTTTATACAGAGCAGATGGTACAACAGCCCTTCCTGGTTGCAGTGTGTCAAATAACAGATTGTCTGGAAAAGTTTGCCTGCTTTTGGCAGACAATTTAATTCAGCTCAGAGCATGTTAGTGAAGTTCACTGTGCATCTCGGCAGAAGTAGGCAGCTAACACATTTCATGTCATCTGCTATACCAAAAGTTTCTTAAATAATAATAAAAAAATGTTAGAAGTTGTGTCCCTACTTGTTCTCTTGAGCAGAGGTGGAAAAAGGCATTTCAAGTGTGTGAGTAGAAAAAGCAATCTGAAATCCACAAAATTGATTCATTTTCCAAAGCCACAATCCCCTTCCAGTTGATAAACAATTGTGTGTTCATTCTCTTCTTAATATACATTTTGAAAGAATCTGTCCCTTTATTTTGGAATGGGAAAACCATAAAAATTTCAGATTTATTTTTATTGCAAAAACACCCCAGATTCTACAAACTTTTAACATCTACCCAGAACAGTCTAATAGGTTTGGTACCAGGACAGTATTTCAAGGTGATATCTGAGGAGTCTAAAGTCCTGCAGACTGTCGTGTGTGATTCCAAGGGATGGCAATGTCTTTAAAATGGACTTTAGCCAATATCAGATCTGTAGCTGTGAATCACTGTGCATGTTTCACATTTCAGTCCCTTTGCACATCTTGCATGTGAAATCTATTTGCCAAGGTGTGTGTTCTGTGAACCCATCTGTGCCAGTCAGGAGGATGGGAGTCAGTAATGAGTTCTTCAATGGGAGCCCTAAAAACTCCTGGTTTTGTTTCTGCAGACCATTAATCCAGTCAGTGCCTTGGCCAGAGGGGTGGCCAGCACTGTGTCAGGTGCTGTGACTGGTCTGTAGGTGCAAGGAGAGGCTTTTGTTGGCAAGGGCAAGGGAGGAGGTGGTGGTGTCCTGACTATCCACAGTTCCTCCAGGCCTCAGAGTTTTCCAAGACCCAGACAGCAGCAGGCTGTCTCACAATTCCAGCCCGCTGACAGACAAGGCTGTTGCCAGCTGGCATGTTTTTATTATGACTTTATTATTAATGGTGATTTGTCAGTTTTGGCTTGCTCAGCCTGTCTGCCGCCCTTGTGAGGAGCAGCAGAGACCCCCTGCCAGCTTGAGTCGTGGCAGGGCAGGGAGGGAAGCGGATTTGAGGCTGCAAGGGGAAGGGGTTACCTGGAGAGGGGGAGCAAGGGGGCACCGGGAGCCTGGAGGAGGAAGAATTTGGCTGGTACTGGAGGGGGGAGTTGGAAGGTGCACAGGGATGGTTTGTGTTCTCAGCAGTGTCAAAGATCTCACCTTGCCTTCAGAGATGGCGAGGGCAGGAGGACATGGTCGTACAGGCAATAAACCTGCCCAAAACTCACCAAGGTGGGTGGTTGGAATCTCCAAGTTTGTGTCTTTTGGAGCAAAGGGCTCAATGACCAGCAGGCTGAACATGGTCTGCTTTAATGTCAGCTCTGAGCTCTCAGCTTGTACCCCTGCTGCCTCAGACAGGTGGCCTCAGCCCTGAGTCTGCTAGAACCAGACAGTATGTCTGGTGTCAGTGACAGTATAAAAGCTGTCACATAGTATTCTCAGGACAATATCATTTGGGGAAATGCTGCTGGGCAGACAGTGCTTCCAGAGACATTTTTTTAATGGCTTGGTTAATCAAGCGTGTCAAAATCCGTAAGCAAACAATCTCACTGAGTGTGCTGGAAAATTCTCTGTTCTCTGACTCCTCACTGCCTTGCTCCTCGTGAGGTTATTCCTACAGGAACTGGATATGAAAGGCTGCCAGCACATAATGGTGGGAATACACAGGCAGCTTTGCACAGGAATAAGTGACACACAATACTGAGGGCAGAAGAGAAGGAAGTCTCTCAGAGGTGACTGTGTACAGGCAATGCCTTCCCTCCTGCCTTCCCTACCAAGGGAAGACATTGACACTGTCCAAAATTGGTGCTTTCTGTGTGTGTCCTGTGGGTGTTTGGGTATTTTTTTTCCAGACACCCACCATTGACTTAAGTGAATTCAGTGGGAGTTCAACCAAATTAGAGCATTCTGGAAAATCCTTTTCAAAATACGTAGTGTGCCATTCGTGGGGATGTTGTGTGGATGCCTTCCAGAGCAGCTCCCAGACCAAGCAGGATCGTCACTGCGTGATTGTGACAGCGACAGACTCCACCCGTGGGACACAAACGGAGGGAGAGGTGGGATGAGTGTGGGCACTTGAGTGCTGACCTGTTACAGAGATGTGATCCCACCTCCTCCTCACAACTTTCCTCTGGAAAAAAATCTATTATTAACATGGTGGCTCTAGAAAATGCGTTTGTTGCTGGCTTGGCGCCAGTCCAATCAAGAAACTCCTTTGCAATCCAAGTAGCAGCGTGACAATTTTTCTCCCAAGCTATTTCTGAAGAACTGCAGACAGTCCTGCTGACTGTTCAGCAGCAGCCTCTGCACATACTTACCCATATTTGCATGTAGCAACGAGTATTGGAGCATGATCAGGAATATTTCCTTATCGCTTTCCGGTATCGCGGATTTCCTCTCGTCCAAGCACAGCAGCAAATCCAGCATTAGTGGTTTAAGAATTAATTGTCTATCAGGGAGCTGAAGAGAGTGGCTTATGGAAATCCTGCTCTCATTATCTTTGGAAGAATGGACAAGTAGTACTTCTCAAGCAAGGGGTCTGGTTTTTAAGTGACTGGTAATCAAACATGGCAAAATCCATCAGCAAATAGCCTGAATTAGTGTACTGGAAAATTAACTAATAGCTGGAGGTATGCTCCTCTCTGAAATTATTCTTTCTGTGCTTTGACAGCTCTAGTAATCCAATTGCTGTGAGTTTAATTCTGTATTTTTCCTTCTGAGAGGATGTGTTTTAATGCTTGCTTTGGCTTGCTGCCTTCCAATGAAGATTTTTATTACCAAAAAAAAAAAAATAGAAGGTGCTTTGCAAACTAGATGGATTTCACAGCAAGGAAAGCCAGTGTTTCTGGGTGAGGTCTGTGTTTAGCTCTGCACTGAGTGGCCTCTGAGGCTTGGATGTTTCCCAAGGTTTGGATGGGATGAAGGCATCACTGGGACAACCCTGGAGCAGGGTGAATGTGAAGCCATTTCAGAAGGCAGGCAGAGGGTCTGCACACAGAGCCCATCCTGGGGGTTTATCCATGCAGGATGTAAGTTTTTCTGGTACACAGGGTGGAGGATATCCACCAGCTCAGGAGTCTGATGGGTGCACACAGAAACATGTTAAATAACCTGTTTTTCAGCTTGTTTTTAGGCTCTGTTTTCATTTTATAATGCTCTTTACTGGCTCTCTGTAGGGTCTGAACAGCAGGTATGGAGGGTGTGCGTATGTACTCTCCTCTGCCTTTCTGGAGGCTAAATTCTGTATAAAATCCAATTTCAAAGTGCCTAAATGAACCTAATGACTAAATTGTGAATAACCCAGTAAATTAGACATTCCAGAAATAATATTTTTGGTAGAAGTGAGAATCTGAACAAATGTGCTAAACTCAAGAACTTTTCATGGAGAGAGAAAAAGACACCAAGTTTACCATGAAGTTTATAGTTAGTAACAAATCCACATTTCTCTGTGATTACAAATCAAGGCAGAGTCACCCTTTTTATTTGCAAAGGAAAAGAAAAAAGCACTAAGGTAAAGCAGTACCTCTGACAGATTTGCTCTGCAGTTGGCTCTGTGTGAGACACTTGGAAGATTTCCATGGGGAGAGCCATTGTGATAGTGGTATCTTTGTATTCCCTTGGAGGGGAAAAAAAAAAGCCTTTGAAGTGGTGACTGAATTGTATTTTTTAATTCTTCAATGATTGCCTCAGCTCTCAAGGTGAGAGCAAATCTCAGATAACGGGTCTAGAAAAATAATAGCATTAAGGGTGTTCTCTCAGTAATTCCTAATTCCTAATAGAAATATCCAGGCTTATCTGCTTTCAAAGGATATTCCACAGCCTTGCTATTTGTTTAAAAAGAAAAAAGAGGTGTGGAGGGGACAAAAGCTACCAACCTTTCTTCCCCACTCAAACTCTAATGCCATTTTTAAGTTGTGTGCAATTTTTCCCCTTTCTCCTGGGCTTTGGGGTTTCCCCCTCCCCCTTTAAGCTTTGCATCTAATCCTAAGCCATGTTAATAAATACACTAAGATGGAGAGTCTGGTTTATAAATCTCTTAAGTTTTCACTGGCTTTGCCTTGTCCTTCCCTCTGTGGTGCTATGGAGAGGCTGAGGCAGGGGAAGAAAGAAAAGTGGGGACACAAAGAAGAGGGATCTCTGACATTGCTGCTGTTGTGAACTTTTCCTGGAGCTTTCATGGGGCTGAAGAGACTCAGTACTTTAGAGAAAGGGAGAATCATCCCTCCCTCAGAGTATTTCAGCCCTAGGTGCCACAAGAACAAAGGTTTATATTCCTCTACTTCGATCCTGGTTCTCAACATTTCTCTGCTTGGTGAAAACAGACTTGATAAATGAAACAGCTCCATAAATAATCTGAAGGTAATCAAAAAATCATGCAAGGGAATGGTTAAGAAGCATAATGGCAGCTTTATATCTTGCACCTCTGCTAAGGAAATCTTTACAGTTGGAAGGCTAAGGTTCTGTTTGTTGTTGGTACTGAGCAGCCAAGGGTTGAATGACAAACAAAACACCAGAGAAATACTCCATTAATCAAGAAGAGAACCAGTGAGGCCTTAGTTTTCTGCAGTGTACCAGCCCAGCTTGATGCATTCTGTGGTAGCTCTGGATGGCAGGTTTAGCCAAGTGCCCCAGTATTGGAAACTCATAGAGCTGCTAGAACATAAACTGATTTGATGGGAGGGCTTACTTGTGTTGCTGGGCATGGGGACCAGTCTCAGGTGCTTGAGCTTAAATTTGGAGCTGTGTGAGACCACAGAAACCAAAGTTGTCCCTGTCTGGTGCCCATCCTCAAAGTGATTGTGCTACCTGCCCAAAGACTTTAATATCAATTTGTGCTTTGGGTCAGCAACACATGGTTCGACAAGAATTGGCCTTTTTATAGGCTTATTCTTTTGTCTTAGGGCAGGAGTGTGTATTGTTATTTTTTTTCCACAAATACATTTCTTTTTTCAGATTGCTGGAAGATGCTCTGCCACTTTGCTTCCCTAGATCTGAAGGAGAGAGCAGGTTCAGCTGAAAGAGTTTTGCACCCTATAACCCAGACCCACTTGTAATTCAATGGAATTAGTGCCTATTTAAAGGCACTCTCTGCTTTGAGGTGGGCTCTGTTTTTAGCAGTTTTTCCAGTAACTAACCATGTAGTTAAAAAATGATTTAACCATGGATTTAACCATGTTATCCAGGTCTTGCCAAAGCACAGTGTTGCAGTTCACATCCTACAGGAATATTTTCACTGCACTAAATACATGGGAGTCTGACTGCGTTTCCTGTCCTCTTTGCCATGAGATCAAAATAATGTCAGAACTGACATCCCTTTTTTCTGCAAAACTGTAGTCAATTAAAATAGGCAAAGACAGCTTGGGATAAGATTTGAGAGGGAAATGTAGATTAAGGTTCCTTGCTTTGCCCCCATCCTGACCATGCACAGAGTAAAGGGCAGAGCCCAACATGCCATAGAACACCCCAGAGACCTTGCTTATTGTTGCTGATATTTTTCTGGGAGGCAGCTTTGCCCTGAGGAGTAAAAGCCCTGCAAGAGACAGATCAGCATGGAATTAATTAATTAATTCCCAGTAGGAAACTGCCAGAGTCTTTCTGGAGGGAAAAAGCAGTGGATACACAAACTTCAACCCCAACAGCACCTCTTCCCATGTGCCTTCCTTTATTTTCAAGCTGGTCAGAACCTAAAACATCTGCCTGTGTCTCTTGGAAAGCAGTGGTGGGTGATGCTTTGTGCAGGAGCTTTGGAGGGTGGCTGATTCATCACTGGAATTTGGATAGCTGTGCTTGTTTATGCATTAAAAGAAAGGCCACTATATGTGGAACTGGTCATACACATGTATCTTTCTAATGCAGCACATCTTTTAATTACACTGGGAAACTGTTCCTGAACTGAAGCAGAAAAATGAGCACCTTGCCAGAAGTCTGGTACACAAGTGGAAGCAGAGGGATACTTCAGAAAAGCAGGAAGCCTGGAACCAAAGTGCACTTTTTATGGTCAGTAGCTGTTAGGAGGGAATATTGCCATTTTATAGCAGGGGTGTGGAGAGGAAGAATATTCTCGTACTGTGAGTATTAAATGGTTTATTTGGCTTCTTTTAGGTTGTAACTCCTTTTGCTCTCACATTGGAATTTGCTTTTTAGATTCGTTGATGCTAGAGATATAAAATCCAAAAGAATGAAGCCATACATCAGCTTAATTGAGCATAGAAAAGTAAAATGTTGTATCACAAAAAAACCATTTAGAAAGAAAACCAGCTATTTACAGGCAATGTCACAGAAATTGGACTGTTCTTAATGAAAAGCTTCTGAAGGAAAGCTTGCTTTGAAGTGCATTGAAGGAAAATGAATGTAAAATCATGCAAAATAGATTTGGGTTTACCTTTGCTCACTTGTCTGCTTCTTCCCCTTTTTCCCTGCTTCCCCCACCAGTCCAAATCCTACATGTGGAATGAGAGCTCCCTCTGTTAATTGCTCAGCAATATTCTCCTTTTTCTAGGGCACACAGAGTTGTTTCCTCCTGACTCCGGGCAGTCACCAGGCCTCACATCACTGCTCCCCCTGGCTTTGCTGAGCCTTCCCTGCCTCATCCCCGTGTGCCTTTCCCTCCTCTATTAAAATCGTCTTCATTTGCTCCCATTGCAGGCTGTGTTTTCAGTATCCAAACGGCAAGAATGGGGGACTCCCCGGCGTGGTTAACCACTGCCAAGCTCCCTATTGTCATTTGTGTTTGTTTGGGAACTCCCAAACACAAGCACTTTACATAATAAATCCGGATTTGGTTGTTGTTTTTTTTTTTCCTGAGGCTCCTGATGTGCTTCAGAAATGCCAGTTAACTGGTCTGCACAGTTTTTCCATAAGGCAGGTGTGCTGCTTTGGGCTGAGGTGGAGTTGATTTTCTTCACAGGAGGTCATGAATGTTATATCCATGTTATTTATTAGCACTCTATGAAGACAGAGGGTTATTGTACCTGCTTCTCCCTCTACCTTTTCTTCAGGTTGTATTGAATTTGTACTCTACCCAACTGAGAGCACCCACCTTTCACTCACTGAGCTGATTCCAGGGCTGTTCACCTCTGAACATGGATTTCACCACAAAATATAATTATACAATACACATCCCCTGTATGTACAGGGGATACATATCCCCTGTATATATATATATATATAAAATACCCTACTGTGACACAATTGTTCCCAGACACAGCCATTCCATGGGACAAATTGCACCATTGTTCTGTTTAAATTTGATATTGTATCAGCATTTTCTTTTGCTTGGTTCCATTCCACTTCCTCCAGTGGTATTCCTATTTTGCAGTTCTCCCCTGTGTAATAATTTACATGCTTTTTAATTCTTCTTGGGCCAAGCCAAAGACATTTACCCAGCCTAATTTTTCTTAATAAATCATCCCCTTTCTCCAAAACTTTGTGATTTCATTGATACTACACATCTGTGTCTTGAGATGTGCTACTAAAGGTAGTCAAGAAGTTCAAATCCTTAATGTGTTATTGTCACTTGCCAACCAGTGGAGCAGGAACAACTGGGAGTCTTAAAAAAAAAGGAAAAAAGTATTTTAGGGGCCTGTTTCTTTTTAATGAAATTCTCTGATTAAGTGTTTAGCTAAGAAATTACAGCTAATTTAGCTGGAAATGGGATTTTTAAGAGAATTGCTATAAGACAACTTAATGCTTTACAGTGGCTTAATCCTTTGATCCTTTGCTCATTTCTATTCTGGTTTTGTTGTTGTCTTGGGGGTGGGTTTTTTTGGTTTTGTCTGGTTTTTGTTAGTGCAACAGAAAAATACATCTTTTCTATAGGGAGAAACCACCCTGGCAGTGAGGCTGAAATGTGCCTGGAATTACAATCCCTTATTATAGCTGAGCTAATCATGGTACCTTAAGCACATTTTTCATGCAAATAGTTATTTTCTCCAGTATCTGTTTAAAACAGACTGCTGTGCTCATTGACTACAGTGTTAGCAGAGGCAGAAGTAAAAAGGATCCAAAGCTGATTCTGCCTGTCTGATCTTGTTTTCTCTGGTGCATAGCCTCTGCAATGAAAAAATTATAATAAAGGCCCCTTCTCAAAGCCTGGTTGCTCTTAAGGGCTCAGGCACTGAGTTGTGTCCAGTTCCTTTCCTAATTTTCAGTAAAATAGTGAAAAAAACCCCGAGTACATCAGTTTTCTTATCTTGTAAAACAGACAGTTCTTCAGAAAGGCATCAGGAGTTTGAGCTGCTACTTGTGAATGTTTTTTGAGATTTTCTAGATAACATCACAAACTGTTTGCGTCCAACTCACTTTTTGTTGATTTGTAGGTTTTTACTTGAATAAGAGTGAGAGGCATTGCTGGCATTCACCAAATGATTGCTTCCTATGGCTGCAGGACTCTCAGTCCCACTCTCTCCATCCCCAAAAGGACTCCCTCTGGAGTATATTTAAGCAGGAACATGTGCTGAAGCACAGCTTTTCATGCCTCAAACACTTCACTCCCATGCTGTGGGAACCCTTCCAGCTCGTTGGCGTACACTCGGTTGTAATCCAGGGAAATCACTTCAACAGCCAAAGGCATATTTCCACAATGATGTCTTATGCCTTAACGAGGACAATCCTTTGGAGTGCACTCTGAATCTGCTGTTTTACGGAATTTACTGTTTAGAAACGTGCCACAGAAATAACATCTTGGTTTGGCTCTTCCTTCCGACTCAGTTTTGTGTAGAAATGGCTTGGAAGGAGGAATTAATTTTTTGCAGGCTGACAAATGTCATTTCAGTGTCAGAAGCTCCAAACTGGGAGCCCCAGGCAGCAGAAGATGATGGCTCCAGGGTCTTGTTTCCCCCTAAATTTTCAGGATCTCCTCACCATTGTAATGACTGGCACTCATGGTCAGATTGAGTTATTCCATTAATTGTTCCATAAATCCCAACAGTCATTCAGATGACCACATTCCTAATCCAGAAGTTGGGATGAACATGGCACTGAATCCATGACATGCACTTGACACAATTTGTATGTGACCAAACATTGATCTTTATTTTTTATGCAGGCAGTCTTGCATTTTACAATACTCATACTGAAAATTGATATTTTCTATAAAAAATCAAGATTTGGGGTTTTTTTTCTGAAAAATAATTGTGACAGTAGTGGAATTTTGGAACAGGTGGGATGTGTTAAGTTACAGAGGTTCATAAAGAGGCAATGATATTCAACTTGGTAGGAAAGTATGAGTCTTTTAACTTGAGTTTTTATAGTTGTATCAGGCTGTTCTTTTCCCTGGCTGCCTTCACACTGAGTCTGTGGTTGCCTGAGGCACAGAAGAAAGTCTGAGTATCAGAAACCTGTGCTGCAGGATGAGGAGCACCCTTTGGTGGAAGACATCAAGATATGCTGCCTTCTTGTTTTGTGGGATTTTTTTTAACAGATAATTTATTTTTTTCTTATATCCTGAGAGTTTCCCCATAAAAATCAACAATTACTTCAAAATCAAACTAGTCAAGACCCTCTTAGGAATAGCAGAGTTCAGCAGAGAACAATGTATGCACCAAGCTGGATTTAGAAACAAAAACTCTTTGAAGCTTCAGAGTCAGGGAGTGCCACCACTTAGAAAACTTCGTCAATTAACACTCTTTTTTGCCTAAAAACTACAGAAGGGCTAACACCATCACAGAAGGATTTTTCCACTTTCTGTAAAACTTCTGCAGAAAAAGTTTCTGTCTACGTGTCCCTGGTGCATTTATTGGGTAATGACTGAACAGATTGTTGCCTAATCAGGACTGGTTTTCTGCCCTAAATTCTTTCCTTCTCCATGGCAAAACCCTGTAACACCTTGGTTTTCATGATTTATTTAAATTAAACTTACTGACTTCTCAGTATGGAATGATATTTTAATTTAAAAATTGACATAGTCTAAATGGCAGTTAAAAGGTGTGTAAAATATCCTGTTTGAAAAAGAAGTAGGTTGTTTCTAGCTAAAAGAAATAGTGCAGGCCAGCTGGAAATTCATTGTTTATTGCTGAAAAATTTTGTATGGCTGTTTTACATAAACTAAATAATATTGATCTACATATAGAAAACCTAGATCCGGCCACTAAGGTATAATAATAGTAACAGTGGTGGTATTTATAATAGTAATAATACACAAAGAGCTTTCCTTCCCCAGCTCTGTTCCTATCTAATCCTTGCTCGTGTAAAATCAGCTTTTCAGTGGTGATCACTAATTATGTCTTTATCTGAGACTTGGGTTTCTGATTTGCAGATATTCTGAGCACAGCTGAAGTCAAGCTGCTCTGGGTGTGTATGTTAATTTTTGGTTTTGCTCACTGGGTTGAGGCCATTTATTTATAGAGTATCATTGGAAAGCTGATGGCTCTGGTGTCAGAAGGGCTGTGGGGGGTGGTGAGAGCTGTGGGCAGTGGGCAGAGCTGGGGGCAGGGGACAGAGCTGAGGGCGGTGGACAGAGCTGAGGGCGGTGGACAGAGCTGAGGGCGGTGGACAGAGCTGAGGGCGGTGGACAGAGCTGAGGGCGGTGGACAGAGCTGAGGGCGGTGGACAGAGCTGAGGGCGGTGGACAGAGCTGAGGGCGGTGGACAGAGCTGAGGGCGGTGGACAGAGCTGAGGGCGGTGGACAGAGCTGAGGGCGGTGGACAGAGCTGAGGGCGGTGGACAGAGCTGAGGGCGGTGGACAGAGCTGAGGGCGGTGGACAGAGCTGAGGGCGGTGGACAGAGCTGAGGGCGGTGGACAGAGCTGAGGGCGGTGGACAGAGCTGAGGGCGGTGGACAGAGCTGAGGGCGGTGGACAGAGCTGAGGGCGGTGGACAGAGCTGAGGGCGGTGGACAGAGCTGAGGGCGGTGGACAGAGCTGAGGGCGGTGGACAGAGCTGAGGGCGGTGGACAGAGCTGAGGGCGGTGGACAGAGCTGAGGGCGGTGGACAGAGCTGAGGGCGGTGGACAGAGCTGAGGGCGGTGGACAGAGCTGAGGGCGGTGGACAGAGCTGAGGGCGGTGGACAGAGCTGAGGGCGGTGGACAGAGCTGAGGGCGGTGGACAGAGCTGAGGGCGGTGGACAGAGCTGAGGGCGGTGGACAGAGCTGAGGGCGGTGGACAGAGCTGAGGGCGGTGGACAGAGCTGAGGGCGGTGGACAGAGCTGAGGGCGGTGGACAGAGCTGAGGGCGGTGGACAGAGCTGAGGGCGGTGGACAGAGCTGAGGGCAGTGGACAGAGCTGAGGGCAGGGGCAGTAGGGCTGTCCCTGAGGGATATCCTGTGTGCAGGGGCTTTCAGAGGCACTCTGGGGGAAACCTGCGTGTCATCAGGGATTTAAAAACTGTGTCTTCATCATCAGATCTCTCTCTGTGCCTTCCATTTTACACATCCCAGCTGCTGGCTGCCTGCTGCTCTGACTTTTAAGGTATTGCTTTGAGTACGTTTGAGTATGTGTACCCTGTGCAGTTGTGGAAAAGTAAACGGCGTTGTTTCCTTGGTTTGGCCTCGGAGTCCTGGCTCCACACATAGAGCTCTGGGGCTGGTGGTGCAGGGTAAGGAAGGGTGGGCATGCTCTCTGGGAAGCAAAACCAGTGAGGGATGAGGTATATTCACTGGAAAACAGCGAGTCTGGGACTTACACTTCCACCCCTCGTGCTGGAGGGGAACATGGTCTAACATGCACCCGAGTCTCAGAGTTCCCCAGTGTTTGACTCCTCTCTGCTGGTGCCTCCCACTCTTCCCTGTTTTGGTCTGTCTAAGACCAAAAAAATCTAAGATCATAGAATCTCAGAATATCCTGAGTTGGGAGGGACCCACAAGGTGTGGGTCCAACTCCTGTCCCTGCCCAGGACACCCCAACAACCCCACCCTGTCCCTGAGAGGATCATCCAAACCCTCCCGGAGCTCTGTCAGCCTTGGTGCTGTGCCCACTGCCCTGGGGAGCCTGGTCAGTGCCCGACCACCCTCTGGGGGAAGAACCTTTTCCTCAGACCCAGCCTAAATCTGCCTGACTCAGCTCCAGCTATTTCCTCAAGTCCTGTCCCTGGTCACACAGAGCAGAGATCAGTGCCTCTCTCTCTTTTTCTCACAAAGCAGTTGTAACTGCAATGAGGTCTCCCCTCAGTCTCCACTTCTCCAGGCTGAACAGACCTCAAATATCCTCAGCCATTCCTCCTAAGGCTTCACCTCCAGACCCTTCACCATCCTCGTGTCCCTCCTTTGGACACTTGCTAATGGCTTAATATCTTTTTTATGTTGTGGTGCCCCAAAGTGCCCTCAGCACTCGAGGTGAGGCCGTCACAAAGCAGAGCGGGACAATCGCCTTGCCACTGACACTGTCATTCTCACACCACCCACCCCAGCCTCCAGATCCCGAATTTGGGAGTTGGGATGCACACAGCGTGGCTGTCCTCCTCCAACAGGCGTGAAGCCTCCCCGAGGTGGGAACACACTTGGTGGCACCGAGCAGACGGTGCATTTGTTGGCTGTGCAGCCCTGGAAACTCCGCGAGACACGACGAGGCAGAGACTTGGGTAAGTTTTGAGTTCTCACATCGTAGCTGTGCTACTGATGGCAAGAACAATATGGGATCATGAAGAAGCACCTACTGCCCTGTTCAAGCTGCCACCTTCACACAGAAAGTAGCAGTTTTCCCCAAAAGATCAGCAGAGAAAAACACATTTCCCATTCACAAGCCCACGTTTTCTGAGGCAAGTAAATGATCTTGTCTGAAGCTTTTAATCTGAAAAAAAAATAATCCCCTTTAAGGAAGACATCCAGCATCCATCTAGAGGGCTGAAGTAAGGCACAGCTCTGAAAGCAACCACAACTGTGGCTCTGTGCAGGCAACACTGAGAGATTTCAATAATAGTTGGCGTTATCAGCCCTGTCTCCAAGAGAATTGAATGCATAATATGAGATTACAGTACAGCACCATTATTCAGCTGTTGCTGAGACATGGGGAGAGACTGCTGTTGTTATGCATTTGAATTATGGGGCAGAAAGATTAATGATGTGCAAATTAGCAGCATTCTGCTACGAGTAATTTTTGCTTTCTTTTGCCACTATCATCCCCAAGTGCCAACATCCGCTTGCACTTACCCTGTTCAAATGGCGTGTTAAATACCAAATTATATATTGACTCATCTGATTTTCCATGCTGAAATGCATGGAGTGCAGAGGAAGTTTTTGCTTCTGTGAACCCTCTGCTGCCCCTTTGTCAACAATTGCTATCAGGGAACATTCACAACATGCAGCTTGCTTTAAATTGCAGGGCTTTGTGACTATCTGGTATTCTGTGGCTTTTCAGTTAGAGACAAAATATGAATTCTGTCTGCAGGTTGGTCTGCCTTCCTGGTGATTCTCACCATGTCATTACCATATCATCATTTTCTGTTTGCTGCATTCCTTGGGACAAGCAGATTTTTTCCTGGGGGATTGTTGTAGGGAATTACTGCTTTGCCTGTCACAATGCAGTATTTCTGCTGCCAGGCATTTTTTACCTTGTAATGCAGCTAGGAAGTGTCAGCAGTTGCCTCCTTCCCTCTCTGATTATGTTATCTGTGGCAAACAAACAGATTTTCTCATTCATCTTGCCGTTAAAACATTTTTTTTTCTTTTAATGAACTTTGGCAGGACTCAAAGCATGAAGATGCTGACCAAAAATGTGCCTCTACCAGCTCTTCAATGATTTGAGGTTTTAAAAGGCTCTGACCACGTTTAAAGACCTTCTTCACCTCAGCTGTCTATGGCTAATGCAGCTTTTAAAATGCCTTGGACTTGCTGAAAAGTCACACTTGTTAGGAACAAAGAAGGAGAAGGAGCACATCTCCTGATATTTCTTTTATGCACTAGACATAAGACTATGACTAAGTGAAGAATGGGAAGTATTTAAGTTAATTTTTTTTAGTGAAAATGAATTTAGGCTGTGAACAACCCACGAGAATCTCTCTGAAACACTGAATCAGAGGTAGTAGTGAACTTAATACTTTTTAAAAGAATGACCTGGGATTAATACTGGCTTTTAACTTTATGCAGTGCAAAAGATTATGCAATTTACTGTCCTGGTTATAGTTAGTTCTGTGCTAGGATGTTGCTAAATGATCTGCTAAAGAAGGAAATATTTCCATTCATAAGACATCCTGTTGCCAGAAGTTTTAGAAACATGCATCCACCAATATTGATGCCCTCATGGAGTAGTTTGGTCTTTTTTAGAGAAGAGTTGGGCTTAGATTAGAAAAAAAATAGTGTATATTTAAAATCACACGAGATAAAACATTGCAATTAGATCTTGTGGTTGAGCAGACCATTTTGGTAGAGAAGATTGCAGTAAAATGTATTATAGGAGCTGTTAATTGCCAGCTGCCAGTTTAGAATCTCATTTACAGTGGGCTGTGATCTGAACTATCCTTTGTTTCTTTGTTTTACTTAAAGAGGGGTTTGATGGTAGGAAAGGGTGTCTGAAAAAGTGTACAGCTTCTGAATTCAAAGCAGAGAGTATAATATCTTTCAATTAGAACTCACAACATGCACATTTCCTTCAGTCAGCTGCTGGACAAACCTAGTTTCCTTTGGTTTTCACCTGAGCATTCCCATACTGCATATTAATCTGATATAAGCAGCAGCTGGCAGGCAGGAGACATAATTCAATACTTGCAGAATTTGATTTCTGCTCCTTTCAGTTTGAGCTGGGATTTGTGCAGTATTTAAAAGGTCTACAGGCTGCATGGGAAAATAGAACACTCCCTTTGTCAATGGATGTGAAGTGTCAGTAATGGAAACCCATTTTTCTTACTGCTCCTTGTTTTTTGGGCCCTGTGGGACAAAACCAGTTGACAAGAGTGAGTTACGTGATATATTTAGGAGTTTCAGTTGCAACCTAATTATGAGTGGATATAGGATAGAATTGGTTTTACAAGTAGTATGTTCTTTAAAAGCTGGCATCAGACCACAGTCTTTATCCAGTAGTGCTAATAAACAAAACCTTGGCTGTTGGGAAGGCTGCAGAGAGAACAGGCTGTGGTGGTCAGGGGCGAGGTTGCTATTTTGGAACATTTTATTTTTTAAATAACTTTTAAAATGTGTCCAATAAAGAAAAATCCAGAGTGAACCTGGATGGCCAGACCTGAGGGCTGCCCAAGGAAAAGTGGTAAACTCTTCAACACATTGTACAGATTTCTGGGTGGGAGACAATAGATTGCACCTTGTGCCAGTCAGGTTTGTAGGATGTAAAGTCCAGAGCATGTCACTTCAGCCCTCTAGAGAGGCCAGGCAGCTTCTTCAAAGGAGGCTACATGACTGAGAGACTGTTTTTCTGCAACGTTTGAATTAGCTTTGGATACAAATTTCAGTGTTTATGGAAATATTTTTGGCAGTGGCTTTGTCACGTGATGATTTTTCAGTTCTAATCTGTGGTGTTATTTTTAATTAAACCACTGGAATCCCTTGTTATTTAGGTGAGCAAGGGTGACAGAGTATACTCTTAGCAGTGCTGAAGCAATAAATGGAGGAAAAAACAGAGCAGTAATTTGAAACAATTTTTTTGTGACAGACCAGCATAAGCAGCAGCCCAAACCCTGGAGCCTGGATCAGAGCTGGGCATTTAGACTGGAGGCTGCACACAAGCATAAAAAAAGCCTCTCATTTGCCACAAGGCAGGTGTGTTGTTTGATTTTCATACCCACATCTGTATGTGCGGGTCTAGAAATTAGAAGAAAATACACTTTTTTTGGTGAAATGATGTGGATGTTCTGCACAAGTGGGTTTGGAGCAGAGCTTTAGTGACACACACAATTATTACTTGATCCAAATGAATTAAAAATCAGGCCAGTAAGAAGATTCTAAGCTGTATCTCATGGCTTCTACATAACCGATGCTTTCAACTCATACAAATTAACCCTAATTAACATACACACACTCCCCCCCCACCAGTATACATTGAGACATCATGCAGGATAAACAAGCCAAACACAGTTATTATCGTTCTAATTTGACCATATTGTAGAAATGTCAAAATATTAGCTGGGAAAATTAATTCCTTCAATTTAGCATATGGTTTTTCTGAAGTGAAATCAAGGGTAGCAGTCATCTTCCTTCAAGTCCTCCCACAACATTTCTAGAAACCATTTCCAAAAATTCATTTGAAACACCCTCATGCATTTAACTGGCAGAAAGTCAGAAAATATTTGTAATTCTACATCCCTTTCCTAATTTCCCTTTTAGTGGAAGGGCAAATAGTGAGGAGATTGTGTGGCTTGGTGGTGATACCTCCATTCTAGAGATAACCCAGCATTAGCTGGATGGTGCCCTCAGACACCTAAAAGCACTTACTGAACACCAATATTCAATTCTGTGCTGTTGGAACTTCAGGAACTGTGCTTCTTTCAAGACTTTGCTCCAGGACTTGGAGAGCTGAAAGTGAGTGGGATCCAAAGAAGGTCTCTGTCCCCCTCCACCCCAACCTTTTGGATATGCATGAGCATATTACAATATTTTAAAATTGTTATAGGGTTTATGTATTAATTGGTTGTCTTAATGTATAGGTGGTTTTTGATGTGTGTGTGGATTTATGACTAAGGTGCTTATGCTGTGTGGTAAACTTGTACATGGGGTCATTTTAATTAAAAAAAAATTAAAATTATTGGAATCTCTGTAAGGAAACACTTCATCACTCTGCCCTCCTGCATTATTTTTATCCTTATCTGTATGTATGTGCAGCTGTAAGTAGGTTACTCCATTCAGGTGTGCTGTGAATATCAGAACACTCCTAATTGTTCCAGGTAAAAAGGTTGAGGGCTGATTTTGGGGGATATAGTGAGAGATGTGAAGCGAGTGCATCCAGGCAGGAAATTGGTGTCATCTCACAGCAGTGAGAGATGGTGACTCCCAGATCCCAGCCTCTGCCAAACTCTGAATTTACCATGACCTGAAGAAAAATCATATAAAAGAATAATTTTTATAGATACCTAAACATTTATAGTCTATGTGAGTATGGCCTCCATACTTTTAGATTCCCTTAATACCTGTGCCTTTTACACAGCATCATGTCCCTGCTCTTCTGCCACTGAGAATGAAATAAATGTCCACCAATTTTCCCATATACCTTTAAAAACCCCCTATTTTTTGTTGGAGCTTTGAGTGCTCTCTCCTCTCAGGACGGGGATAATACTGACAGCAGTTTTACTTTGCCCCACTCCTCTTTTTGTGTTTCTTTTTGTAGTTCTTCCAGCCACCTTTTTACTTCCCTGGGAGCAAGTGCTAAGTTGGAGGGTCCAGTGCTGCCATACTGGGGCACAAACTGGAGAGTTTGAATTAATGACACCTATTTTCAAGTGTTTGAGGAAGAGGACAAAGGATTTCAACCTTCTACTGCTTCTCTGCCTTTGCATGTTTTTAGTTCTCTGCTGTAGCTCTGAAGCTTTGCCTGCAGAAATCATGTGTTATTTCCGCTCTAAAGGCAGGCAGTGAGGAAAAGTCCAAACAAAAGTAAACCAGCTCTTGTTTCTGAATACAAAGCATGACAAAAAAGCATTTGGGCAAATTCATAAATACAGTGCTTTGCTTTTTCTAACTGATCAAGTACTGGGGATGAAAAATTACTTATTAAAGAGTTTATTGTTGAACATTTTCTGCTGAGTGCACAGGGACATCCTGTGCTGCTGCAGCAACTGTATTGCAGCTCCTCTGAGGGGGTTTGCTGTTTCCAAGGACTCCTGCACATGGATTTTCTTATTTTCATTTTCCTCCTGTACATATAACAAGCAGTACAGATCTTCAGTCCTGAAGGAAGATATTTATGCAAAAATTAATGATGTATTAGCTGAGCTATTTCTTTTGAGGAACATGAGAAGTGTTGAAATCTCCCTGAGAACAGGTGGCTGAAAAATTAAGAAATCAAACTCCAGATTAATTGGAGCTAATCAACTGATTGTGTGTCTGATCAGTACAAATTGCCTGACCCTGTGATTTTCATGGTTGCTGGGTAGCGAGTTGATGGCATTCCTGAAACTAAAGATATAATATGATACATCTGTGACTGAGTGTCCTGATTTTGGTTGGGATAGAGTTAAATTTCTTCCTAAATTCCTTCCTGTGGTTTGGATTTAGTCACAATAAAACACCAGTGTTGTAGTTGATGCTGAGTAGTGAGGACTTTTCAGTTTACCACATTCCACTAACAATGAGAAAAGCCTGGAGGGATCATGTCCTGAACTGTGCAAAGGGATATTCCACACCATACTGTGTCATTCCCAGTATATGAACTGGGGGGAGTTGGCTGAACATGAGTCAGCAGGTGGTGAGCAATTGTGCTGGTCTGCCTTGGGGTTTAGTCCTCTCCCTCTCCTTTGCATTACAATTATTACATTGTCATCGGTAGTACTACTATATTTAATTTTGTTTCAATTAAACTGTTCTTCTCTCAACCCAAAAGTTTCTTTTTTTTCTCTGATCTCCTCATGGTGTGCAGGTGGGGAGTGGCTCCATTAGTCCTTAATTACCAGCTGGGGTTAATTGATGTAACCAGCAACACCAGGGACAGGCTCTGCTTCCTTGGCCTCTGGAAGGAGTGTATGCACACAAACCTATTTATATTTAAGGAATCGTTTGGACTTGAGAAAAAAAAAGTATGCTCCTTTCTAAAGCCATTCCAGTTTATCAGCAAAATTATGCAGTGGAGTCAGGGGGTGCTCAAAATACTTGTATAACACCGAGTGAAGTTGTGTAACTTCACTGCTGGGGAGGAACCCCCAGGATCCAAATGAGCCTTCAACACTGGTGCCCTGGTGCAGCCGGGTAGGGTGTGATCCTGGGCTGGTGTCCTGGAGCAGGAGTGGTGAGGTAAGTTCTCTTTTTTGGAAGAAAATACACTAATTAGATTTTATTTGTTGATTGTGGGATGATTTTTATTTAGCATAAGAAGAATTAAGAGTGCGTTAGTGGAGCTTGCTGCTGACACAAAGTTGGGAGCATTTATCTGTCTGGGGATGGAGGAGTAGCAGGAGGAAAAGAGCTGTTTGCACTAATAGGGCAGTAAGGCAAAAAGGAATAGTTGTTTGTAACTCTGGCTGAAAATTTGAACCTGCCAGAAAAATTAACGTTTTGGAGTAACCTTCCTGTAAGGGTAGTGGAGAAAAAATTGTTCTTGAGGTAGAATGACCTCTGCAAATTCATAATATCATCCTTCAAAGAATGTGTGATATTCTGGAATCTCACTGATTTCTCAGTAAAAGAGTTTTCCAGAGCTTTAAATAGCAAAGTAATGTTGTGCCCCATATCCCGACTGTGCTGAAAACATAATTATTCTTGTCACATTCAAAAACCTCATTGGAGCTTGTTCTTCAGTGCTTTATATTCCATGAACTTGTGCATCAGGGAAAGCCTTTTCATAGGAGAGTCAGGCATCACCCCTCTAGTAGGGATAAAAAGTGGCATGTTTTTAATATATTTATTTACTAGTCATCACTTTTTATCAACTCTCTCTATTAATAAAGATAAAAGTTAAACACCTATTGCTTGTCTTGCACATTCTAAAGGTATTGAGACCTACAGGATTGAAGTAAAACATTCATGTCAAGTGTATATTTGAGTAGGGATAGAAACAGAGACAAACATGGGTGTTTTGCTGATTTGAAGGTCCAAGGACTGGTAGGTGAAGCTGGGTGAGCTGACTTGTTGAAAATGAGAAGGAAAAAGGTGTAAGGTAAGATTAATCTTATTTTATTATTTCTTGTTATAATTTTTTGTGGCACACTGGAGGCCGTTGTAGGATATGGGATCTATTCCTCTTTGATTATGATAACAGCTGTGCCAAATATTGGTGAAACCACTTTGAGGTTTATATACTGGGTAGGGTTGAAGGAGAGAAAAGGAGTATAATGTGATGCTCAGCTCAGGGACTCTAGATTATATGGGGCAGGAATATCTGAAAGTTGAACTGGAGTTTCTGGACTGAGGCTTGTTTGAAGATTTATGAATGTTAATTAGCTCCAGGAGACTGGTTTTGCCTATCCTGGAGCTTTGCTTCCTTGGCTACAAAATTAGGTGATTTATTTATTCTTTCCTGCTTTCCTATATTTAGACTGCAACAAGGAATATTTTGAACTTTGTGAACCCATTGTGATTGCTGCAATGAGGCCCTGGTTAAAGCTGTGATTTCTACATTCCATTGTAATCCAGTACTGTAATAATTTCAGAGAATTATGGGAGTGATGAGAGGGAATTCTCACGTGGTCAGTGTGGAAAGAAAACCTATTTGGAGGGAAAAAAGCAATAAAATGTGGCAGATGCTGAGTGTATCTAGGATTTTCCTCTAGTCAGTCATCTGCTGCTTTGTATGCCCTGCTGTGTTTGGATTTCACCACTTGTATGTGACAACAGCCTGGTTAAGTTCTGGCTCTGTAATGGAGGTGTGCTGCCTGTGGAGCGAGGAAACCACTGGCCCTCACAGAGTTTGCTGGCAAATAAATGGAACGAAACAAAAAGCAGGGGTTTGACATGTGTGATCCCTCAAGGATCAGATTTGGGCTGGGATCAGGACCTATTTTTGACCTCTAGCCCAGGGCCAAGTCTCACACAGGATCTCTTCCACTCGAGCCTCTGCCAGAGTCTGTGGTGAAATTTGTTGAGGCCCAGTATTTTTGTTCCTGGCCTGCTTTGTACTAGTTCCTCCTATTTCTTCCAAAAAAAATAAAATTTATTTTCCTTGTAGCTTCTCTATGTAATCAGGAAAGGAAGCAGTGATTGCAGTGCAATTTTCATTCTGTTCTTTGCTTCAGTTTTAACTGCATTTCTTTCCCCTCTGCTTTTCTGGGTGTGCTTCCATCTGCTGCCTCTGTGGGATCTGGTGTTTTACTCATCTCGAGGACACTTTTAAATCTTATTTTCTTTTCTTTTTTTTCCCCTTTACTGTTGGTTGCTCTTTGCTTTCCTGATTCCAAGTTGGCCATGGTCTAGCCCCATCCACCACCACCATTAATCTACCCTTTTTCTTCCCTATTTTGCAGTGGAAAAGTAAATGGCAAGCACATTGCTGTATCTCTTGAACACTTTTGGTTTGTTTTTTTTTTTTTAATTTGGTGGTGGCAGTGGTTCTGGAAAGTGCTGCTGTCAGCTGGTTGTGTTTTGTAGTAAATCTGAAATTTGTAAAAAGGCAAAAAACTATTTCTCGAAGCTAAAAACTTTCTCTGTCTTCAGTAAATACCTGAGTCTGTTATCTATTATCACACAGTATCTGCTTGTCAGTGGAATATCTGCACTCTTTGTTGTCTGCCTTTCCATAATAAAGCTTTTTTGTCCTGCTGTGGTTAATTTGAAGCACAGTTAGAGAATTCAGATCTTTTGAATCTATATCTGCAGAGCACCAGCAGCCCTTAGCTTGCTGAATAGGAGGTGTGTCAAGTCTGGGAAATAAAAAAAAATGGTGATATAGGAAAGAGAAATAACTATAGTCACACTTGAAAAAAATTCTAAATATATGGGGGGAGGGGAATCCCAAACCAGCATATTCCATGTAATTGAAAAGGAAGCGGATGTCGTGACAAGTGCTGACTGTAAGGTCTTCTGGGAAAAACAGGCTCTGGTGGGAGGACATTTTTTCATTTGAGAAGGTGTCAGCAGAGCAGTGGCTGTGCCTGTACAGGCTGTTTGCAGGAGCTGTAGGAGGTGGTTACACCTGGGAAGGTCTCTGAGTTACACTGTGGTTTCAATGCACATGGAGCCAGGCTGTACCTTGGGTTATTCCAGACACTGGATTAGTTGTGTAAACATTGGAGGTGTAGCTTTGTTGTGGTAAGATGGTAACATTGCTGACTTTGTAGTTCTGCTGGAACATCTGGACCTTTGTTGTTATGAGCACCTTTGCTGCTACAAGATGTAGGATGGCTCTAATCTCACAAACAATCAGATTGTCTTAAACTGATTGTGGACATGCTCTCCATTTCTTGGGTGATTTTTTTTTTTTTAACCTAAACTTGTTTTTTATCAATTTTATTTAATTTAGGTTGGGTTTGGGTTTTTTTGGTGAAGATTAGCACAGATTTTGAAGCCCAGCTACACCTGAAGCTAACTTTCTGCCTGTGACGAGTGCTCAAACACCCCTTCCAGCTCCCTTAGGGATTTATTTTGTCCAGTTACCACAAGTGCTGGGCAAAGCTGGCCTTTGAGATGGACTTGTGGACTGGGGAGCAAATGCTTTCCACAGAGTCCTTGAGGAGCTCTTGGAGCATCAGGACTGATGGCCCTGCCAGCCTTTGTCCCTGCCCTGATTAGATCCTGCTTTGCTGTCTCGTTTTGTTTACAGTGAGATCTTCCTTAATGGAAGATGAAATCAAACTGCTGCTTTTCTATCAATTCTCATTTGGGAAAGGTAGTGCTGGATACAGATATTTTCCAAATTAAGGCCAGAAGATCTGCTTTCTGCTTTCAATTCCCAGCTCTGCTTTTCATTCCTTCTGAACTCAGGCAAATTACACTTTCTGACTTTTTTTTTTTTTCCCCTAGCAGTCTTGTTTGAGTTTCTGATACTATATTTCCTCAGCTTTCTTTTTTATCTATTTATCTAAGTGTGCAGTCGGTCCTGTTTTGCAGTGAATAAGCTGAAGAACCAATGCCCCCAGAGTTGTGGCTTTTAAAGCAATTCTATTGCCAATATGATGGAGATGTTTCATAGTATCAAGGCACCTGGTTCCTCCTGTAGTCAGGGGAACATGTTGAGGGCCACGTGCTCTGGTTTGTGGTACCCTGGTACCTGAGGTGGTGGTATCCCTCTCAGTAAAAACAAAATAAATGTTGGGTAACCTTTCCTAATGGGAGCTGAAAAATAACTGTGTGAATTGGGTAAAAAGACATATTTCCAAAGTCTAATACCTCAATTCAAAATTACCTTCAGGGCAGCCTGATGGATTGCCAGCAGAATTTAATCTTTAATGAGTATTCGTCTCTGACTTCATAAAGCCCAAATGTGGCTTAATGCATTTGGTTGAAACACAGGATCCCTTTGGATGAAATTAGTGTTCAAGCTAAGAAAAGAAGTTTTTAACTCGCAGTGGGAAAGAAAAGCAAGGAAGAATCAAAACGATTATTTAGATTTTGGGGGGGTGTATGTTTTTTCTTCACTAGAGTTGTAAAACAATATATTAAACAAATTCTTCTTGCAACAATAGTTCTTTTTTTTTGCAATGCGTTCTCTCCAGTTTTCAAATCATCTCACAGCAACACATTAATTTCTATGATTCTTACATTTGCTGTCTTTATTAAGAGATTATCATTATTACTTGGAATCAAATGAAGATGACATACTAACCTGCTAGATTGGAAACTCTTTTCTCATCTCTTTTGTTCTTCTAGTTTCTAGAGTTTGTAGAAAGGACTTGTGTTTGTGGGGAAAAAAAATTAAAATACTTGCCATCAAATAAGCATGCAATGGAGTGGTTCCCAAAATTCTGCTATAAAAGCTAGTCAGGCATTTTGAAAGCTCTCTTGAAGGAGAAATAATAATGCATGACTGAAGTATCTCTGTGGGATTTCCTGGTGTTTCTGATAACCTCAGAGGCTGGTAACAGTGCCTTTGTCTTACTGAGCAGAGATTTGGGTTGAAGACACCTATTTTCTAGAACCTGTTTACTGTTTAAAGATATAAGATGAAAGGCAACCTGGAAAATTTTCCTTTGAAATCCGTGATGTTACATCCTCTTAAACCAGACCCAAAGATAAGCCTCAAACTTATGTGCCACAAACTGTGCTTACCAGCCCAGTACTTAGTGTATGAGTGCAATGGTGGGGAGAAATAGTTTCTCAGGGAGACAAAGAGAAAACCTTTAAAAAAAAAATTTCTGCTTGCAGTATGTTCAGCAGCTTATATTATATTCATAAGCTGCCATTCTAATTAGTGTACCTGGTCTGTGAGCTTTTTTATTATGCCTAATGGAGAAATATGACAGAAGGAGGGAGAATTGTAAAGCTAACACATTTTCAATAAGTATTGTAATTAAATCCTCCTCTGTCCCTGTCTTTGTGAGGAAGAAATTTTGCTGAAACACTTTCACCCCTAATTAAATATTGCAATCTGCACAGCTCTTTTCATTGTAACATTCTTTCTTTTAAAGATGAATAATATTTGGGGTTTGATGGAAAAGGAAAACTTCCAGTCCTTTGTTCTTTTAATTCTATTCAGCTTCAGCTCTTGGGGTGAGCATGACATCCTCATGTGCCACCAGGCACAGTGGCAATTTGGGTGGTGTCCTATACAGGTATGTGTGTATGTATGTCCTTTCAGCCATTCTTTGTTTGCAGGACCAGCAGTTTCAAACTAACCCACATTTCTCAGTCTTGAATACTTGAATACAGTTTGAATACTAGCAGGGATAATTTTGGCTGATCAGTAGTTCTTCTGATAACTTTTGATGGATGTTAGTCTAATGTTTTATGCAAGTTCTTGAGTAAATTAATATTTTAGATGGGAAAGAAGAATGAGAGTGTGTACGAACATGAGAAGAAAGGAGACAGAGCTTTTTTTATGTGAACATACTTTGTATACAAGTAAGGGGGGAAAAAAAGATAAATGATTCTCCCCCTCACTTGTGACTCTAAGACAATATTCTTTCAGTTTTGTTCCCAATCCAGCTTGAACAAAAGCAGCTGGTGGAAGCAGACTGGATAGGTAGATCTCATTTGTATAACTGAGTCAGTCTCCATTTGCTGCTCTAATTCTCATTAGTTCAGTAAGAATAATGACCATTCCAAGGTTTCATTAGTAGCTGTGTCACTGTGCTACCAGTCACCCAGCTGCTGGGATTGAGGGCTTAGCTAGCTAATAGAAAGCTGCAGAAAAGGCCATGGAAAGGGAAATCACGGAGTTTGTGCATTTGTGCCCTTTTTGGCACCTTGTGCAGCAGCCTCCTGGGGCAGCCTGTCCACCCAGGCAGGGAAGGAAACCCTCCACCAGCATCTCCTCCAGTGCAGTCTGCAGAGGAGGCAGCAGTGGTGCAGATTTTTGCCAACTTGTTGCATCATAACTACAATTTCTAAAGCCACTTCATGAAATGTGGTAATATTTGGGGAAGCTTGAGTGACTCGTTGTTATATGATGACAGAGTAAATGTTGGTGAATTAATTTGCAGGGATTACTAATAGCTTTTGGAGATGCTGCTCTAATGGCAAAGCTCTCAAAAAATCCCCAATGGCACCACCCCTGGAATCAAACTCATTATAGCCCTGCCCTTAGTGACATGACAGTGCACACTTGCAAATGTTCAGCACTGCCCCTCAAAGGAGCCCAGATTTTGAGTATTCTCTTGCCTGTCTGCGAAGTGAGTGATGAAGATGGATAGCACATTGTGGTACAGAAGAAGCTGCTTTGGGGAGCCATCTGTGTTTTTACTGATGAGAAGGAATTTTAACTAATGAAAACTTCAGTGATGAATGTTGTGCATATTGCAGCAATTACACAGTGTGATTAGATTTTATGCAATAACATAAGAAAAGAGGTGGAAAATCCTGCATGGAACATCTGCCTTATCTTGAGATGCAGTTGACTGGTGGTGTTTGACTTCCCCCCCGCCCCCAGTTCTGAATTGAAAATGTTCTGAGAAATTGAGCAGAAAAGAGCAAATGTGGCAGAATTGATCTATGATAATTAGGGTCAGGATTTGCAATTATATCCTTGAAATCTAAAGACCTGAACTTCTTTTGACAGTGCAGCTTACAAGAGCTTGTTTAAAATATATAAATTGTGGACAAAGGAAATCCTGATGGCGATTCATTTATACTTATATAACTATATAACTGTTCTGGGATGCTTGGAGGAAAAGAGCCCCAAAATATCAGAAAGAATTTGGGTTGTATGGCCTTTATTTTCTGTAAAGGGGCTGATGTTTTGCTGGAATAGACTTTGTTTTGATAATTCTAGTTTTTCCAATAGATTTGGCTTGGTTTTTGTAGTAGTTTAGAGCAATATCTCCCAGGTGCTGGCAATTAGTCTCCATGGCCTGGAAAGCTCCACAGGTGGGATCCCAGCTGGGTTAGGTACCCCAGGTAGGTACAGGAAGTACATCTCTGCCTGATGTGGGCATCCAAAATTTCAATATCAAAATGATGCCAGGACACCCCGCCCTGTCACCCCGATTTCTCTGCATCAGCTGTCAGAGGAGTGAAGATGCAGATGTGAGTGTTAAAGGATCCCAGCTTTCCTCCCTACCCCCAGTGTGGGGGTCCTCTGGCTGCCTTTAGATGAAAAAGGAGATCCTTTAATTCCCTTTTTTGACCTGGATGTCATTTTACAGCAGAGATTAGCTCCAAGCTATTTCCCCTCCCCATTCCCAACATCACCACGTTCTTTAATCTCATCTGTGGTGGCACAACACTGGAAATAGTAGCAAAAGTCCCTGTAATTAATTTCCACTCGTTCCTGCCACGTTATTTTGGTTGATGGAAATGTGCCCCCAATGCACCATATCCTTGCTCCGTGTAACCTTCTATAATCTATTGCTTTGCCTAAAAAAAACCCCCAAACCTATTGGTCTGTTCAGCACGTTTCCAGATAAGTGCTGCTTGTCTGAGCATGAAGCAGAAAGGGGTGAAATAAATGCAGTTTTCAGCCTTGAGCACCTACAAAATGCTGGATGTTTAAAAGCTGGAGTTGAAAATGTAAATATTAAGGACTCCTGATTCTTCCTTTGAGCTTTTGCATTATTCTGTTTTTTCTTTTGGGGAATTGCCCTTTTTGGGGGGGGGATGGGTGTCAATATTTACTTGAGACAATGCAAATCTAAGGCTTGGCATTTAGAAAAGGCATCACATACACCGAGAGCTACATGAGGGTGCAGGTTTGCTCCCTCAGGTGACAGATCTCTGGGATCCAGCCCCTTTTCTCACAGATCTGGGGCACTTTGTTTCTTGTGAGATGCAGCCAAGAGTTACATCCCTTTTCATGGCAACTGAGTGGCCTGAGTATCCTAATTTTCAGTATGCAGGGATATGTGTAATTAGTGTGGTAAATCAGTAATGACATGACCCTTTTGATGTTATCACAGTGTTTCTGCTCTTTGAATTTGCCCACAACTGCATTTCCTGCCATGCTGAGTTGAGGTGGTCCTTCACAGGAGACCTTTTCTGGAAGAAGGCAGAAATAAAGCTGGGAGGAGGAAGGCTAGCAAAACCAGCTTTTATTTTTCTTCTTTCCTTGGCTCTAAATGACAGGGGAAATGTGTGGAGAGCAAAAAAAAAAAAAATCAATAAGTTAATTGAAAATGAATGTGCTTGCACAGGGACCTGGCCACTGATATCTAAACCCAGCACTTGAACACTTCAGACTTATGGGTTTGGGTAAACACAATTACCTCAACAAGGCTTGCAAATTATTAGTGTTTGGCAGGGAGATTATAACACATCATTAAAGATGAAAGGTTATTTTCAGAGCTCAGCTAAGTTTTAAATTGCACCCTTAGAGACCAAGGATGACCTTTCAGTGTGCTTTGGGCAGGCAGGGATCTCTGGAAGGTGGATCAGCATGAGACTGCTGGGCAATGATGCCTCTCACAGAGGGGCAATGGAGCATTAATGGGGTCACTTAAAATTTCATGTTATGCAACTTTGAAATGATTTTCAATGCTCTCATTATCTGGATTTTTCAAAAAGAAAGGAATACAAAAGGGCTTCTGTTACATAATGGTAAGAAATTGTTAGTCAGAACCTGAATATAAGCACAAGCTCACTTGTGTTAAGCTGGATATTTGGTCTGAAGGAACCTGTGCAGCTTTACAGGATGACAGGGAAATTCATGGGATTGCAAGGGAAGAGAATTACCCTCTTCTAGTATTTTGTTTTACAGGTCTGATTGAACAGGATTTGAACTGAAAGGCATCTTTGATAATTCTTTTCCTAATTGTGCCTTTATGAATGGTTAAATTTTCTGCTGTTATAAATTGCCAGATCTTTGGAGAAGACAATGACATGCCATGAATTCTCATGAAGAAACTATCCCTAACAATTCAGGAGTTGAATGAAGAATAACTATAGGGAAAAATTATGCTCTACAGAATAACAATACTAAAGTTCTTTGAGCTTTTCAAGCGTTTTATACTGAGTTTTACAAAAAAGGGCATGTCTGGTAAGAGGGACCTTTTCACCTGTGTATTATCAGGAAGTTTTGAACTGAAAGCATTGCATTGTAAAACCTTGTCTTTATTTTGTGACTTGTTGTTTTAAGCTGCAAGAAACTGATGTGGATACTGAGTTATGAAAACAAAGAAGTCCTCACAGCCTCATTTTTTAAGGTGGCACTATGCACTGGCTGAGGTTTGTCTCCAGAGCTTTAGTGCAGCACCCTGACATTTTCCAAGAGGTGTCATGAGCATTGGGAATAGGTGTTCTCCACGTGAACCCTGCATCTCTAAGCAGCTCTATGTGCAGATGATTTAGCCAGTTATTGAACTGTCTTGTTTGTACTGAATAATGGTGCTTTTAATTAGGAGGCATAAATATTGATGCCCTTTGAAAAATGTGCTTTTCAATATCAAAGCAATGGAACAAATGGATCCCTTTTTGTTGTTGGCAAAGTGAGCCTGGATCTGGTGATAACTTGCTTGTGTAATGATGTTTTTTGGGTACATCTCTTCCTCAGGACCCAAACTCCTCACACCTCTGTGTGTGGCACTTGAATCAAACACACGTGATCTGTTCCAGAATGCTGCAGCATTACAGGAAATTAAAGACAGGGAGCAAAGGTACCTTTTCAAACTGAAATCAGATGAAGTGATTCCCAATGGGCAGTGGAGTCAAATTAGAGGCAGAGCAGGAGACTGGATAGTCCTAAAAAGGTTGCCAGGGATCTGAAATTCCACACAAGTACATGGCCCTGATTTTTCTATCACAAACACAAAAACAGTGCCTGAACCAGAGGAATTTTTTTTTTTTTTTTTGTTTAGTGATCACTGGTGTGAGACCAGGATTTAGAAATGTTGACTATTTCTGGAAGCCTTCATGTGGGTCTGTTGAATATAAGCAGTTTCACATCATTTATACTCTCATCCACTTGATTTCAGCATCTGATTTCTCATGGGTGTTGGAGTTAAAAATTAATCCTGGGTGTTTTCTTCTGAGGGTTGGCTTTTCTTATGTTTTTGAAGGGAATAAAGCCTTAATTTTCCAGAATTGGAGAAATCTAAAAGTTTCATTGCAGAGCGTTTAGAAAGGCCTAATATAATTAGAATGAAATTTTAAGGCTAATATTTTTTTAGGATACCAGAACTAAAATATAATTAAGCTTGTGAGTTTTTGTTTTTGTGAGTGACTTTTTATGCTAAGGATGTTAATTTTGATCTTGAAGTGGACCAAATACAGTGACTCCCAGAATCTGGAGCAATTAAGATTAGTCTTATTTTCCTGGTATTTTGGTTAATGGGGAAATGGTCATGTTATATGGAAGTGTTCAAGGCCAGGCTGAGTGGGACTGTAAGCAACATGATCAAGTGGAAGGTGTCCCTGTCCATGGCAGGAGATGGGAACTAGGTGCACTAACCATGGTCAAACTTAACCATTGTAGGATTGACTCAGTGTCCTGCTTGGGGAATGGAATTGGAGTCCAACCCTCAGCCCTGCACAGGCCCATCCCCAGGGGTCCCCCCTGTCCCAGAGGATCATCCAAACCCTCCTGGAGCTCTGTCAGCCTTGGTGCTGTGCCCACTGCCCTGGGGAGCCTGGTCAGTGCCCCACCACCCTCTGGGGGAAGAACCTTTTCCTCAGACCCAGCCTGGCCCTCCCTGACTCAGCTCCAGCTATTTTCTCAAGTCCTGTCCCTGGTCCCCACAGAGCAGAGCTCAGTCCCTGCCCCTCTCCAGGGAGTTGTCACTGCACTGTAACAGTAAATATGGGAGTCACACTTTCCCTAACATTGGTGCTCTTTCTCAGGTCAATGGTGGAACCATTTGTTTTCCTGCTCACGGCAGTGTCCCTTCATTGTGAGAGTTTGTTTTGTGCCTATTCCTGGCTGGATCCCAGTGCTGGACAGCACCTCTGCCTGCACGGCCTCACCCCTGCTTTCAACTCCAGCCCCTGCACACACAGTCATCTCATCCAAGTGACCTTCTGTCGCGTTCACTTGATGGCCCACTGCTAAATGCTTTTGCCACTTCAGATTGACACTGACTTTAACTCAGATAACTTCAAATCCAACTTAAATCTGCTTCTCAGTGTTAGCCAGGCTTCTCATACTGGTGGCTGGACACTCCTAGCCAGAGACTGCCTGTAGGACTGATCCATCCTTTATGCACGGTCATGCTGAGCCGTTTCCTTGCTCCTCTCCAAATTAATGCTAATTGCATTACACTGCTATTCTCACAAGAAAAGTTAGCTGTAAGATGCTGATAATTTCCAGTAAGCTAAAAAGCCTCATTTGAGAAGGAAAATTCTTGGGTTTTTACCTCCTAAGCTCTGCAGTTGTGTTTTGTGTCTTCTTAGAGCATGTTTTAATGTGTGTTGTTTTTCCAGCAACTGAAAAGTATGGAAAGAGCTGGAAAGTATGTTTCTAAGATATTAAAATTTCAATCCACTCCTGTATCTCCAGAAGCTGAATCTTTGAGCCATGTGCCTGACCTCTGTATGCCACAACACAGTGTTCCTGAACTTTGGTGCACGTTTCAGGAATGTTTTAGAAGTGTACAACTAACCTTGTGGCCTCCACAGGATCCTTTCCCCTTCATCCTTTTGACTGGAAAAACATGTTTTTATGGTTTATTTATTTTATTTATTGATCTGTTTCCCTTTTTTCTACAAAGGCTATACTAACATGTGTATCTTTAAAAAGAAATGAAGTACATCCAGCACACTTGGGTAAAAGAGAGCTGCTTTCACTGGAAAAGAAAAATTTCTGCATGAAAGTTTGCCCATTTGTTTAGTGGTCATAATAAGGTGCAGGAACTGGTACCACCGGGAGAGCCCAGACAGGAGAAAGGAAAGGGGATTGAGTAGCTTCTCCCTACAGTAAGGAGCACTCACACACACAGGCTGAGTTTGCTGTGCCCTGTGAAGAAAGAAAAAAAACTTTCTACTGGGAAACCTAAATAAAGGATAAAATGTTATTCCAAACCCAGAGTGCTTGGGAAAGGTAAGCAGAGTGACAAAGTAGGATAAGCTTGTCTGTGGCCCTCAGGAGAAACCCTTCCATTTATTGGATTGGCATTGAGCACAACCTAGTGCTGCCTCACTTTTTACATAGAATTGCTGTGTAATCTTGAAAGAAAAAGGCTCTCTCCAGCTTCACTAGGTGTATCCTTAAAAAAATTAATGCTGCTCATTACAGAGCATCCAGATGTGGGGTCTAAAGAGCTGAGCACTTCTATAGGACCCCAGGTGTAGTGCTGTGACAAAATCCAGACTCCAGCAGAGGGAAGCTCTGGTTTGGAAAGCAAGGCCAAAATCTTCTGTTGTGGTTCACGAGGCCTAGTTGTCCTGGAAGGCTTAAGAAACAACACTGAGGAAGGTAATTCTTGGACTCCCATCCACCATTTGGTGTTGCTTGCCTACCAGACAAAGCTGTTCTCAGTTTGGAGGTGTAAAGGTTCTGTCCCCTGTTCTGGGAAATGTGTTGCCCTGCTTTGCTCCCCAGAGTCCCTCTGCCAAGGGCTCTGCAGGGATATTTAGTGCTGATTAGGTGTTCAGTCTCGGCCTCCTGTGCTGGGACTGATGCTGTTGAATGGGGTTATGGAGAACAAAATTGCTCATGAAGTGATGCTTGGCTGTGCAATAATTTCCTGAGAGTCAGTGCTCAAACCTCCAGCAGACTGATTTTGTACTAAACAACATCCTACTTGTTTGTGAATAAAGTCCCTGATCTAACAGCTGTCACTGAACTTGCACATTGGTGAACTCTTCTGCCACCAGACAGATGGGGAAGAATAGGACAAAAGCTTGGGATGGGGAAGAACAGGACAAAATATGCCTGGAAAATATGTTATGTGACAAAACTGATCTGAGAAAGCTGTGGCTGAACATAACTGTCATTGACTCAGACATCCTGGAGGTTATTTTCCTTAAGAGATAATATAATTACAGGAATTACAAATGGAGAGGAACTATTGAAGTGATTTTGTCCCTTCCGTGGCAACACAGTGCTCCTACATCACTCTTTCCTGATTCTCTGCACATCTACAAGCACTTAGCCGTCGGATATTACTTTGCTGAAATTAATCCTCAAGCCTTTATCTAATCCATCTGAATAACTATGAGATAAACGATATTTAGCACCCTGATAGCTCTGGAAAGTTAACTAAATTAATTAGGTGAAACTACCTAAGAGTTTGTTGGAGTTTTTTTGGGGGGTGTAGGGGGGAAGAGTGCAAAGCTGAAGAAGAAATGATTGGTGAAGGTGTTTGGATCATATGTAATACCCTGTATTTAAGTTCTTTTACTGCACTGGAGTTTGAAAGTAGACACTCTGCCACAGCCTTTTAGAGAATGAATCCTAAAATAGGACAGAGTACCCTTCCTAACTTGGGAAACTGTGAGTCTCCATGAAAGGACCTTGTATTTCTTTTCCCCATGCCATGGAAAAGCCTAAACTATTGTATTCCCAGGGGAGACTTGCACTGCACTCTCAGCGACACCTTGTTTGTGTGATCTGTGTGACCCATTCTGAGCAACTAGAATTGCTTTGCCATTTCATCTGAGGCTTGGAAGACTTAAAAGAAACTTCTTGAGATCAGTCCATCAAGGTAAAAAAAACAACAAACTCCCCTAAAACCTGACACGCAAAACAGATTTCTTTCAGTCTGTGGAAGATGATGCTCAAAATCCAGCATGACTAAGACATCCAGACATTACTGTATATATTGGTCCAATGAATGTGCCTGGGGAAATTCAGTCTGGTTATGACCACTGTTAGACAAGAATACAGGCAAGGCATGTTAAATAAGAGTAACTGAGCTCTATTTTGTGTTGTCAGATTTGTAGCTTTGGCCTGAAAGACTTATTGTGAGTTTTCCCAACATTCTCCAGTTAAAACCACTTGTGTTGTTTCATGTGTTTGCATTCACAGCACTTACTCTTTATTTGTGAGAGAATACTCTTTGGATTTCAGAATTTATTCACAGAATATTTATATAAAATTATCTGGAGATGGACAATGTCTTGCTGGCCTTTACTATTCCTGAGCTTGCAAGTGGCTCTTGCTGCCCGTTCCAGAATAAACTTCCTGAAGTGCACCCATGCTCCCAGTGGATCCTGAATGGTAGCAAAGCAAGAGAGTAAAAGTGAGGAGGAAAATGTTGTGCTCAAAGTATTAGTTCTGCCACAAACTACCCAAGTGATTTTTTGGGTAGCACACTTTAGGTGGGGTTTGACTGTCTAGACCTGGGGTCCTGGTGCCACTCTCAGAATCCTAGAATGATTTAGGTTGAAAGGGACCTTAAAGGTCACCTACTTCCAGGGACACCTTCCACTAGTCCAGGTTGCTCCAAGCAAGCCCTGTCCAACCTGGCCTTGGGCACTTCCAGCCATGGGGCAGCCACAGCTTCTCTGGGCAACATGTAACTGTGCCTCGCCACATTCACAGTACAGAATTTCTTCCAAATATCTGATATAAACCTACTCTCTGTCAGTGGGAAGCCATTGCCCCTTGTCCTGTCACTCCAGGCCCTTGGAAATAGACCATCTCCATTTTTCCTGTTGGGTCCCTTCAGGTCCTGGAAGGCCACAATTGGGTCACCCCAACGCTTCTGTTCTGCAGGCTGAACAATCCCAATTCTCTCAGCCTTTCCTCATAGAAAAGATGCTCCATCCTTCTGATCAACTATGTGGCCCTTTGTCCACTTGTGACATCTCAATGAATCTGAGGCATTTGAACCCTGGAAAATACACCAAAGATGATGGGTTTTGAGAGAGACATGACTTTCTGGAAGGATGACATCTGGAGACTAAATGGGATATTCTGTTGTACCTGAAATGATGCAGGACATTTCAGTAGCTGAATCCTGCCCTTTACAGGCAAAAAGGAGGAATTGGGAACTCTCAGAGAACTGGTACCTTGCTGTAGCTCTCACTTAGACTCTATAGGGCTTTCAAATCCCTAAGCAGGGACTTGGAAGTGCAGGAGAACATGTAAGTTTTCTCAAAATTCACCAGATCAACTACATTTATCTAGGCAAAGAGTGCTGAGCACAGAGATATCTTCTAAATCCTATTGCCCACACGGAGTTAAATTCCCAGGGTACTGGCTGGCAGAGCCTCATAAAGATTTGCAGCCTGAAACTCTGTCCTGGCAATGCCTGGGACCTTGTTGAAGTGCAATAGTCCCTCCCTTATCCCCATTTGCGTGACTCCCTTTTCCCAGAAGGATGTTCCAGGCCCTGTCTCCAGAGACGTGAACACGGAATAAGTTTCTAGTATCCTCCCTGCCCTGCACATGGATCCCTAAATGAAACAGTTCTAGCAGAAACAACCACTCTTGAATTCCCCTCCTGGGTGTGTTTGAACACTGTGTGATTAGACCAGCTGAAATATGACATGTGTCTGTTCAGCTGAAAAGGGGTTTTCACAGCCTGCTGGCCCTCAGAGGGGGTGTGTGGGCTGAATGGGGCACTACCAAGCAGGATGCAAATGTTTGTGATTTTATTTTTTTCCTCGGGAGAAGGTGGTGTAACAGTGGGGAAAATAAATTCAATTTTTAACTCTGCAGAAGGTTCATTACACCAGCCTGTAGGCTTCTCCTCAGCTCCTTCAGCTGCAGCTCATAACCCAGCGTTTTGCTTTCTGCCTTTCACATATTCCTCTCTCCCAGTATCTTTTGCAGGAGAGAGTGGAACCTTTTTAAATAAGGCAAGAAGAACCTCTGTATAATTTAGCCTATTTGTGTCTTACCAACAAGGTGTCAGTTTTCTCCCATAACTTCTCCCACACTGAAGTCAAAGGTGAATCTTTAAAGATCTGATCCTGCCCCTTCCTTTTGCTCTGCTCGTCTGGCTGCAGTGATCTCCCTCTGAACATCTAATATTAAAGGGTACACTTCTTTTACCTCGGTTGAAATGTTTTCCATTAATTTCTTGGAACCCTGCTCCTCTAAGTCTGTGCTTTATAAACCCTGGCACAACATTCAGAGTTCCTCTGGGAGAACGTGGAATGGGGTGGATGAGAGTGGCACCAGGAGCCTGTGACGATACCTGCTGCTAATTTGATAGTAACGATAGTTACTGGAGTTAACTGGAGTTACTGGAGTTAACAACGATCTCTGGGGGTTTTAACAATAAATGCCAGAGATCTGGCACGTACAGTTGGGCAGATTGAGCAAGGAAATACCTAAGGCTGCCTTCCTAAAGATCGAGTTCCCAGCCCAAGCTCTGCCAAGCAGGGATTTCCTCAGCTTGCACTGGTGGTTATCAATTATTTTTTAAAGACTCCCTTTCTGAAAGGGATTGAGTGGCAATCCAGAGGGCTCTGCTGGAAACCCCCCTGCCCAAATTTGAGGGAGAGGGAAGGATAAGAAGGTGGTTTCCAGGAAGCCCAGAGCTCTGGTCTCAGGATCCCAGATGCAGCCAGGCAGCCTGGGAAGTGCAGTGGGCATGGAGGCTGTTTGAATCCGTGCAGACAGTCACTCCACGTGTGTTCATGTCCCATCTCTGCACAGTTGGTGTCCTGGGGGACTCAGGGCAATCTTTGCAGTGTTTTTGGATAGGCAGGAAGGTCTGTTCACAGACTTTGAAAGGTAGGGAGCCAGGGGAAATCTCTGTTCTCTCTGCCCTGCCTTTCCTATTCCTCCTCTTCATTAATCCCTTGTATTTCCTGCTCCTTGCACAGTGAAACAAAACTGGTTTTCCTTTTGTTTCTAGCTGGTTTATCTCTCTTCTTACGAATTAGCACAATACTGCAAAATCTGAACTGCCAGTCAAGCAGAGATTGGGCTCTGTAAATGGGAAATTAGATTTATTTTGCTTAAAAAAAAAGGAGTGATAACTCAGACCTAAAAAAAAAATTCAGAGAAAATTCTCTGAGAGCATTGCTTAGATAATTTAATTTCAATTTACAAGAGTTGTCTTCATCCCAGGTGTGGACTTAGTGGAAAATGCAGATGAAAAATTTTATGAACATTTTTTAAATCCTACATTGATTTCCTAATTTGTAACTGATACTTAAATAAAGCTCTTTCAACTGCCTCAGCACTGGCTTTTCCAATCACTTTTATGCAACGTGTTTACCGTGGAGCATTATTTAGCACAAACTGGCATTATAGAACAACATGGGTTTCATTCTTCCCCCTTTTGCTCTTAGTGCCCATGGGTGACACGTATGTGACACAGGAATTTTATACACAGTTTAATAAGCAGATTTCTTGTCTGTGGTTTATTCTGCTCGAGATCAGACAAAGGAAGACAAAGGTTGTGTGCCAAAGCCTCAGAGAAGGTGAAGCTCTGCCAGGTTTCAGGCTGTCCCACCTGCAGGATGGTACACATGGAGCAAACACAAAATCCAGCTCAGCTCCAGGCTGGAATGCAAAAGTCTCACAATCTTGCATAGAGGTGTCGTCTCCGAGCTGTCAGTGCTTCAGTGCCAGGCTTGTGATTTGCTGTTCCTGATCAGCTTGTCCCTGAGGACTCTTCTGATGGAGAGGGTAGGAAGCAGTTTGGGATAAGTGAGGCCTGATGAGGCGGTGCTGACAGCTCAGGGATGAGGCATTTTCTCGCCACTCACCTTCTTGGCAGCTGGTGGATAATTAGCAAACCCTGTTGGTGGTGGTTCTGCTCTTGTTGCTTTCCTCCTCACTCTCAGAATTTTCTTCTAGTTGATACCATTCTCTGTTTTCCATGTGCATACCTCCTTCCTGAAATGAGCTGGAAGAGCTGAGCTCAATCTCCTTGTCATCCCTGGATGTGGTAGGAGCACTGCACTACTAGCAATGTATCCCTGCCTGTGTAGCATTTCCTCACAACCCAAAAAATTGCTTCCTAAGCCGTAAGAGGATGCTTGGAACGTATTGAGCCTCTGTGATATTAAGAGAGCACAAAAGGGGATGCTTTGTCCTTTGCTTTATGAATCTCTTGTGTAATTTAAAAAGGTTATTGTTAGGCGAGTGGATCTGAATGGATTGGTTCACCAGAGGGTGATGTAGCTGATTCTACTGAAAAAAGATGCAGGGAACAGGGAAATATTAGTGCTCATTTGGGGATAGAGTTAATTGTCTGCTTTGGTTTTGTGCTGGAAACAGTGTTGGTAACACAGGGATGTTTTAGGGTTTGCTGTAATTTCACCATTTTTTAACATTTGCAGCTGATCCATTAAGGCTTTTGACTATTAGTGGGTTATTGATGAAATTTCTGCTGTTTGCAGAAGTCTGTCAAGGAGTCACACACAAGTTAATGGCTGCGGTTGTCCTTTATTGTATTTGTACCACTTTGCTGTGATCCCCCTGACTAAGAGACTTTGATGCACTTTGGTTTAGGGAGTGGCTGTACTTGGGATTCTGCTGCTTGTTCCAGTTTTCTTTAATCTCTACATTTATGGCAGGAGGAGACAGAGGCTGGCCACCACCCATCTGTAATTTTAAGATTACTGTGTGTTGCATGTGGAGGAGTTTTGAATTAAAAAAGTAGGATGAAGTAGTCGAAGGAGAATTGCCACAGAATAAACTGCTTAAATTCATAGACCACCAGTTTGCTAAGTAGCAGGCTTCCAGCCATCCCAAAGATGAAACTCAAGGAAGGTGGGGGACACAACACACAACCCAGCAAACCTCTGAGAAAAAGGACCTGAAATATGTCTACTTACAAAGGGATTTAATAACAACAAAGAAATTAATTTAAATAGAAAATACAGCTCATGGTTCATGTATGAGGGGCTGTAGAAGGAGACTGGTTTGCTGTTTGCATTATATTGATTTTTGTACTGATCCCATGCTTTAGGCTTTAGCTGGTTTCTTGCTGAGACTAAAAGGGAATCTATTTTTCCTTAGGCTATAACTAAACCCAGGAGATAGTGATGCTTGTATGTCTTACTCAGACTCAGAGTGAACCTTTGGAGACTAAAAGGGAATTTGGCTTTCTGTTCTAAAATGGAATGTGGTTAGTCCAGGTTGTTCTGGGCATGAAATCATACATGTTCCTATTACAGACATTTAGGACACTAATCTTCTTCACATCCATTCCTTGTAGATTGGTGCTTTTAACCTTTTACTAAACATTAATTGCCAGGTGCTGGTGGTTCTTTTGTGGCTTTTGGAGTAGAGGATACCCCAAATGTTTCTTCTCAGCCTTGTTTTCCTCTGTTCTCTATACTTCCATAAGCTGAGTTACAACACTTTTTCCTACTCTTTCCTGAGACACCTGTCATATTTCCCTTCCCCAAACCTCCATGATTTAGGTGGGTTGTGTGTGCAGAGCAGAGTCTTTGGGTCTGAGGGTTTTAGTGGCAGCAGAGGAACACTTTTAGTGTTACTGGACTACTGTGTGAGCTGTTCACTGTGGAGCTTCAAACATAAACTCACTAAAACTTTGAAATGTGGAGGAGTTTCATTCACCAGTTTTTTCGGTTTCCAAGTTTTAGTGTTTTCCAGCTGAGCAGAACACTGCTGTGTTCCCTGTGGTCTGGGTGCTGGGCTGCCAGCTGATCCAGGTACAGCAAACTCCTGCTGGGAAGGGGCTGAGCCCCAAACCCAGCTCTGACTGCAGTGGGGCAAATTCCTGGTCCACAGACCTTTTGAAAATTCACATCAAGGTCTGTAGGTTAAGTCTTAGGCTCTCCTGAATTGATCTCCCAGATTCAAAGCAACAAACTACATTCCCAATGTGTCCAGCAGTTACCACACTGACTGCTTTTTTTTTGTTGCTGGTGGTGGAACCCATTCAGCTGTGAAGGTGTTTCTAATAAAAAATCCTTCCAAATGATGACCTAAACCCTTTAACCCGTGATCTGGAATATTTAACATTGCAGATCAAGGACCAAAAAGGTAGCTCCTTCTGCTCCCAAAACATAATAATCCTTTTTGTACTCAGCGAATTCTATGACTTCCAAAAGGAAAACTGTATTGATCAGCACAGAAGCTTTCTGAAAGGCTTTGAGGCAGATGCAGAGCAAGGGTCTGACAAAGGATAAAGATGCTAATGCATAAAGCTTGTCAAGCTGTTGCTGATGAACAGAACAGAAGTAATTAACTCTTCATGAATAGTTAAATTTGAGGAGTTAAGAGGTGACTGTGTTCCACAGCCAGCTTAGCAAAATAACTGCATCCTGTGGGCCTTGCCATGAATTTAGCTGAATTTGGAAAGCTGGTCCCATAGTTCTAGTCAAGCTGTGCAAATACTCTGAGCACATTTAATATATGTAAATTAAATTAATGTTAAATCGCTGTGTCTCTGTGGCAGTGAAGAATACAGAAGGAGCAAATGGCATGCACAGCAATAGGAGGTGATTCAGCTGTCAGACTGTGTGCATGAATATTTCCTCAAACTCTTCTCTAAAGAGGGAGATTACAAAAGTACCATTTTACTTGAAAGAGCAAATATTTAATAAATTCAGAAATGGGTACACTATTGTGTTTCTGCTTAATCCTGTACTGCTCTGGCCTTAGCTTTAGTGTTCAAACTTGATAATTTAGTTTTCTCAAACTAGGCTGCCAGGCTATGCCTTATATTTCATTATTTTATGAATACTACTTTAGACATTCAGACTCACATATTGTTCCTTCCATGGGCAGATAATTTATAGAGATTGGAATTTTTTTGTGGAGGAAGTTCTGATCAGTTCAGTTTTGCAACAAGGATTATAATCTTGTATCTCTGAGCTCTTAGTACAGGCAAGTAGACATAAAACTGATGAATTATAAATGTTATAATGCAGATAAATACCAAGCTAAGGGGGAAAGTGGCATTTCAGAAGGTCCCTCAGAGCTTGGTGCAGGTTGAAGGTATTGCTGGGTGGGGACTGCAGCAGAAAGTGGCTCAGTTTTCGTCAGGGTTTGCTGTAAAGGGTTTCTGTTGAGGTTTTTTTTCTTTTCTGTTTTTTCTTAAAAACCAATGGACCCTCAATATTGACACTCACAGACTTTCAATAGGAGAGAGTGCATGAATTTAAATGATTCTGTTGCTGCTTCATAGAGAAAGCACATTAAACTTGTGTTGGATGGAAAAAAAGGAAGCTGTCTCTAGGATAACTTTTTAAGATAAAGTGTGTTCTTGATGTTTTACACAAGAAGTTGGGAGGGAGTAATTGAAGTGTGCAAATGCTGTTCTAACTGAAGGGCTGCAGTAATCAAGCACTAAGGGACTTCTCTACCTAGAGACCTGTTTTTGGTGGTACTTCTCTGTTTTTAGGAAAAACTGATTGACAACAAAAAGCCTGGGTAAGAACAAAAACCTTTTCAATAAGGATGTTTAGTTAAAAAAAATCATTAGTAGAAGGACGTGTTGTGGAGCATAATTATTAAAGGAAAAAAGAGAAGTTTCTGCTCTCTTAACCAACCAATAGTGGATAGAATACTAATTAATGAAAGGGAATAATGTAATTTAGAACCAATGAACATTAATTTCTTTGTTAAAAATGTGTAAACAGGGGAAAAATGATGTATTGTTGTCTGTGCGGAGACAAGATTTTTGTCCTCTGTGACCACATACACACCCAGAGCTGTGAGTAAAATAATGCCTTGCTTTCTAACACTAAAAAGACACATAAATATTGTTCTGTGCCACACTGCGTATTAATGGATGATGCTTTTATTAATCCTTACAGCACTGAGCCTGTTTGCAGAGCCAGGAGTCACTTCTTGTTTGCCAATTACTTATTAGGTGACTAGTGTGGCTAAAGGAAGCATTTATGGAAACATACTCAGTCCAAATTTATGCTGGAATGATTGGTGTTACAATAGTTGGCTTGTACAGTGGTGGGAGCTCCAAGGCAAGCCCAAAAAATAGTAACTGCCTCAGAGTGGTTGATTTAAATAGGTAAGAGCTGAAATACGAGGGAAGGCCAAGAGCTGGGATGGGCTGTTTGACCTGGTGGCACAGCAGAGGTTGTCAAAGGAGCTGTTTTCTCTCACTGTTGGGAAGTTCAGATCTCTGTGGGAATATCTCAGCCACTGTCAACAGGAACAGAGGAACTCATTCCAATGATTCTGGCACGTTCCCTTTTAATGTGTTTAGTAATGTTCACCTTCTGTTCAGGAACAATCACACTGAAAAATCTTGGCATGCAAACATGAAATTACTTGGGAATTTCTGCTCTGCAAGGACATCCTGTGTCTTTCAAAGCTGACACTGAAAAACAAAATAGAATCCAAAACCTGCAGCCTTTTCTTTTGGGTGAAGCAAGTTTTGTGCCTTGGTAAAACAAAAGTCTGAGCGCAGGCCTTGCAAAACTTGGTCCTTCCCGTGGGACCACAAAGCCTTTGAAAGCTCAGCTTTGCAGAGTGCCCATTAGTCATTGCTGATGTCAGGCTGCTGCACTTCTCAGAGCAAATTCCCCACGTGCAGGTGTGCTGGGAGACCATCCATTCCAGCAGGGAATGCTGTGATACCTTTCTGACTGACACACAAGAGGAAGGCAGTGCCTGTGCTGTTTCTGGCATCAACCCCTCCTGGGTGGGGGATGGATCTGGCACCATTTCTGGCTTGGGAAAAGGGCAGGGGGAAAACAACTCGTTCAGACCCGGAATGTGTCACAGAAACTGCTGCTTCCCGGTCTGTAGCTGAGCTCCCAGTGTGGATTTCACCCTGATACCATGAGCTTCCCCAGGCCCTGTGGCCAGAGGGGGGTGCACTGTATCACCCTGAAGAAATACGATGGGAGGTGAATGGTTTTCCACTTTTAAAGCCAAAGTGAGGATTTTTAGATTGGCGTTTATAGATATTCTTGATTTGCCTTTGTCCAAAAAGTAAAATGTCAGGTTTGGGGTTTTTTTTTTAAAAGCAGTGAAGACTTTCTGCTCTTTCCCAAAAGTCTGTTTCCAAGGGTGGACCTTCATCATGGGTCTTAGACTGCTGGTAACTGGAGTGGGGAGATGTCCTTTGTGCAGTGTGGGGGGAAATGTGTGGGGCATGCAGTGCTGAGGAGCCTTTGCTTTGACCTGGCACTGGTCACGAGTCCCTGTTGTGACACTGTCCTTGTTTAGCTGGAATGGAAGATGCTCTGGGGTTTGATTATGTGTTTTGTGGACCATACACAGCAGGAATGGCAAGGCAGTGAGATCCCAGGAGAGCTCTCTTTCGTGATGATTAAAGCAAGTGAATAAAATTTGAGGTGCTCTGCTCCCTTTTCTTCTTTTCTTTCAGCTACCTCAGTATAACTGCACTTGAAAGGCTTGCATGACATGAGGGCAAACAGCAAATTCTTCCTTTCAGAAATGGGGGAAGGTACTTTTTATTTATATAGTTGGGGCCAGATTCATTCCTTTGATCAGGAATTGCAGCTTGTGTGTTACCAGTATTATTTCATACTTCATCTTTTCTCATGTAGTTTCTTTTCCTTTTGATCTCGCTCTGTTACTTCTGCCAGTTGTGGTACGTGAGAAGAATAAGTAAACTCAAGATCTGGATTGGCAGTGGAGAAACAAATCTCCCTAGCAAGTAAATTGCTGCTGTTGGATGCCTTGGAAGTCTGACCAGGATGCAAAAGCTCAGTGGCTGTGCTGGACAGGGAAATGAGGAGTTTGTCTGGCATCCATCTGGCACCATCTGCAGAGCATTCCCCTTGTGTGGGGCTCCTTGTGCTCTGCTGTGCTCTGGTGCAGGGCTCTCAGGAGCAGTCCCAGGGAAGACTGCAGCACTCAGTCACCTTTCTGGTCTGTCAGGAGCTCTGGAGGGCTGGAGGCTGCAGTGCATATTTTCTTTTGACTTGCAGATCATGGCAAAGGGCTTAAATGTGCCCTTTGTGAAACCCAGAGGAGCTGGGTGTATTCATTCACAATTTCCCAACTTGTCTTTGCAACACACTTTAGGAAGTAGTGATGTAAGTCTCCAAATCTCTTGAAAGACACAAAAGCACAAATCTATCATGAACTCCTGAAGTGTTGATCACGGAATTTGCTCACTTGGTTAGGTACAAGACCTGTTATCATCCCCAGTGAAAACGTGGCCCGTTGCTCTCTGGTGAAGTGTCAGCCAGTGGGACTGTATTATCCCCAGGATGGCAGGGAAGTTTTTCCGAAAAGGAATATGTTAACTGGCCCTTCTAATCCCAGGTAGAGGTCTGGGGAGTGGGAAACAACTTCCTGAAGAATCCCACAGGCTCAAAAGCAAGTCTCTGGGCTGGGGGAGCAGCTGATCTTGGGGGATGGGGTTTTGTCCTTGCAGGTCAGGCCAGTTTGGCAGTGGGGATGGGCTTGGATCTGCCTTGTGCCCTGGGAGTAGATGAGGTGACCCATCAAGGTTCCCCTTTAATGCTAGTAGAGAAGAAATTCTTTTTTTTGGGGTGAGTGTTTCGGAAGCTGCAGCTGGACCTGTATTTTATATACAGGTGTATTATGTAATTGATATAACTTTAGCCTGATGCCTTACTGTATGTTAAAAATACCTGAATATTGATGCAGTTACACAATTGAGAAAAAGAGGCAAAAAAAGGGGAAAGAAGAAAATTACTGTAAGTGGGAAAAAAATAGAGTGAAGGAAAAATAAAGTGGATAGGAAATAGAAAGAAATTACCATTTCCTAATCCTGTCAGCGATCTGGTATGGAAATTCACAGACAGTGGTTATGACTCCACAGGAAATGGAGACCCTGGGAGCACACAGAGGATGCTGGACAACAGCAGGGTGAAGGGCACCCCTTGGCATCCCTGCATCCCTCACAACTTTGAAAATCCCGGTGATCCGGGGGTGCTGCTTCCCATCCAAGTGATTCCAGTGTGCTTCCATGCCTCTAGCAAACCTCGGGGATGTGGAGTACAGGGGCCAAGATCCCAGCACTGGGCATCTCCAAACTTGTTTATTGCTGAAGGAAAGGGGGGCTGTGTGGGTTCTGCCCTTCCCCTGCTGAGCCTGCTCAGGGCTGGCTGGATCCCTGCTGGAGCTGGGAATCCATGGATGCACTGCTGCACCAGGGCACGGTTGATGATGCACCCATGAGGAGAAAGCAGCTGCACCAAGGGGAAAGCAGCAGGGCCAGCTTTGCTTTCATGGACAGTCTCAACCCTTTGCTTGTTTGCCAGCATCTTATTTTCATGATTTGTTGTTTTTACTGTGCAAGTGAGCACCAAACTAAACCAGACTCAAAGGCGAGCCGCGGAAGGCTCTGGATGTTGCTGGAAAAAAAAAAGCCTGATAAAATAAAACAGATGCTGTCATAAAAAATAAGGCAGAAAGTCTGTTAAATAGAGCTTCCCTTGAAGAAAAGGAAAGTATTTCATGCCGCATATATTGAATTTTCTGTGGTTTATCGTGTTTATTTTGACCTGTGAAGCTGCTGAAGCCTGAGCCGGGTGTGGGTGTTGCTGTGCATGTGCTTGGAAGGGCTGTGCACCCACTGAGGAACTGCAGGGGCTGAATTTTTCAGCAACACCCCAACATCAGCACACTGTGTGCTCTGGCTTTTCAGAGGAGCCAGCTAATGAGTACTATGTGCAAAGAAAAGAGTTGAGTGTATATAGTTTGAACTTAGAGGACCCCAACCGGTTTTTTTTCATTATTTTTTAATATATATTTTAAGAGAACAAGACTGCTTCTTGCAGTCTGCTTTCTTGCAGAGGAGCTGCCAAGAGCAAATTGATAGAAGATGTTATGAGGAGCAGGCCAGTCGCTGTAATGGAAACCCTGCAGCTTCAGGGTAGGCTCAGCTCTCTGGAGGTAAGGACAGATGAAGACAACATCAGGCTGTAGTCCTTCCTGGGGATAAATTTCACAGTAATTCAGAGGGTGCAGAAGGGCCTCAACAGATTTGGGAACAGTGTCTTGAGGAAGGCTGGAAGACTGTGAATCCTCTTTTTCTCAGTGGTCTGCTGGTACATTCCAGACTTTGTTGTTACTGGTGATTTAATCCATCCTGAACCTTCCAGTTTTATGGATACAGTCTCTAATGTGTTGCTGAATTATTGCACCGTCAAGCAAAAGCAACAGCAACTGTTCATGAGCAGGAAAGGAGGAGGTAGCAGTGGTTTTGTAGCAGTGATCCAGGAATAGCAGCAACATCTGAACCTCTTTTCAGCCACCTCATATCATGTCATGACTAGTTGTAGCTTTATTGATGTGTTATTTTGTTCGAGACAATGATATTTTCAGGTCTTTCACTCTGTGATTGTATTCTCTTTTTGTTTTTCTTAACTGAAGTTTTTTGGTACAGTCTAAACCATGTCTGGTGTAACTTAGCCCCAGTACAGTCAGCAGCCATTGAGAGGTGCTTGGGTATTGCAGTGCCCTGCAGGCACTTTTGGGGATGTGTTTCCTTCTTCGTGTAGCATTTTTCGACAGTTCCCTAGGAGTGGCTGGTTTGGATGTGGTCAGGCTTGTGCTCTCCCAGGGAAACACCATCAGGACCAAAAGCCAAGGAAACAGATTCATGTTGTAAGGGTCCTCTGATCACTGTTTTCATGCATTAGGGGAATTAATTCCACAACTTCTGCGATGTTTGAGTGTCCTGTTCCTTCTCAACCCTTACATCTCTTCAGTAGTTATTGACCATCCTGAAGAGTTTTCCTAAGTTGGTGTTGAAAAAATCTTTCCCTCTTTATTAAAAACAACAATATTAACAAAGGTGTTGTCTGTTATAACATTTAGGGCTGATCCTTTTCTGATCCCTCAGAAGAAATGTGATGGAAATTGTCTGTTCGTCCTGGTTCTTGTGCTAGTCACTGACAGCAGGAATGCCCAGCCTGAAATCATGAGCTTCTCCCCTCCAGTTTAACTTCCCCTTCACTGTAACAGATACACATTTTCTGTGGATCAGCACAGACAAGGACCTGAGTAGTATCTAAAGTTATATATCTGCTGGCAGTGCTGATTAGAGAACAGTCTGGTTTACTCTGCAAAAAGTTGAGATCTGGGGGGACCTCCCCCTCCTCACTCCAAGTATTTGCAGAGACTGTGTGCAAGAATTCATTTTATTTCCATTTTGAGCTTTAGAAGAAAATGTAATATAGTACATACGGCCTGAAAGATTTTTTTTTGCTAAATCCATTTTGGAATTCATCTTTCTGAAACATTTGTGATAGAATAAGGTCCAACTTCATTTCCATGAGATTGTTTCACTCTGTTTTCTTCCAATTTTGGTAGAAGTGAAGCAGCATTTTCCACTCAAAAAAACTCTCAGTTAAAAAATTGATTTTTCTTTGGTTCATGGGCTTAACTTTATCCACACTACCCAGGCAGGCCAGCGTTTCTGCACAGCCCTCATCTGATCTCCCACCACATCACAGACTTTCTCTGCTATTCTGTGCTGCTCAAGGAAAGTTATCCCTGCCTCTGTTTACATTTTTTCCATAGAGTTGGAAATGGGTTCCTCATAATCTCATAAAGAAAAATACCTCTTATCACAGGGCCTGTGCAGAGATCGTGACTTATAAAGGAAAAAATTGGTGGTGATTAATTAAGTGTAGAGGGACAATGTAAGGGTGATACAGTGTCAGCTGTGTGCTGGGAATTGACAGCAACTTTGTCCTGAAAAAAAATTCCATATGGTGACTATGTAAATGAAAGGTTACAAGTGAAAAATAGTAAGTTAAATACACCCAGATGGTATTTGACAGTTTAGCAAGGAATCCAGTAAGGCCTAGAAAGATGCTTTAAAAACTGGCATGTCAAGACCAGATCCAGGTTTGCTTGTTGGTGGCATCTTGGTTGGTTTTTTTCCCTCTGTCCTGCTTAAGGATGTTCATGCTTAACTTTTCAGCTCTGCTAAGTGCATTTGAATGACTGGGGTTTGTTTTGTGGTGTTTTGGTGCAGAATTCTTTAGCAAAAGTAGTTAGACTTTTTTATTCCTAGATCTTTGTCTTTATTTAACCGTTTACAAGGGCCCCTTCATGCAGCACAGCTCATGTCTTGTCCTCAGAGCTCACCCACAGCGCCCCCAGAATCTCGCTTGTCATCTTGCTCTGCTGTGGGGTATAAACCACCTAACAGCTATAAACATGTATAAACATGCCTTATATGCTTGGCACATGGCCTTCCTGAAGCTTGCCATGGGGATCAAGTTCATTTTGTCCTTGTTCTTTAGGTCGCTGGGGGACTTTTTGGCAGTTTGGTGATTTAGTGCCCTGCCTCAAGGCCCAAGGCCAGCAGCTGTGAGCAGAGCAGTGCAGGGCCCTGCGGGGTGGGGCCCTGCAGCTCTGGCAGCACAGGGGTGGCACAGGGGTGGCCTCTGGGTGCTGCTCGTCCCTGTGTGGGGCCTTGGCCAGGCTGCTGTGAGGCCACATCTCTGTGCACTGGTGGCTGGTTTTGGTGCCCCACGTGTGTCCTCCAGCTGCCCAGCAGGTCCTACAAGGGCAGCTTGGATGCCAGTTGTGTCAGAGTTGTGATCTGGACGTTCCTATTTTCTGTCTGAGGGTAGAAGACCGGGCACGAAGATGCCCCATCACTGAGCCCATGCTGAGCAGTTTGGGATGGGGAACCGTGGGGCCACAAGCAGTGCCTGTGTGACAGATTGACCTCCCTGTCCCCGTCTCCTGAAGGGGAAATCACACCAAACCACAGGCTTGTCTGGCTTTGATAAATCCAGGAATTAACTGAGATCTGAAGTGTCCTCTCCACTTCCCTGGTGAGGCAGTACAGATGTGTCAGGGCAGTACTTTTTTGCTAATATAGCGGGCTGGGATCCCTGTGCTCTGTGGGGACAAACACTTGCTTAATAACCCTCCTGCCCAGGAGAACAGGGATTTGCCAGGGCAAGGACTGAGCGGGTCTGCTGTGCCACCCCATGCCATGTGTGGCCATCACAGCCCTTGGGGGGACGCCAGGGGCAAAGGTGTCCTCAGAGGGGTGGCCCCACAGCAGGCACGGGGGGTGGGGAGGCTGAAGGTGAGCTCGTGGCACTGTGTTTCTGTTGTGGGAGCTCAAAAGAACTGGCAAAGTGGGAAGAGATTTGAGCTCTGCCTCAGGACTCACCGAGCACTAGTGCAAACCTGGTGATGGAACATGCTGCAGGGAAAGCCTTGTTCTTCTGCAGAAGGTTTTAAGGGGTTTCATGGGGTGAGGTGAAGCCATTTCTGTCATCATGAGCATCAGTTCCCACGCTGACATTATTTCTACCCAGCTCTTAATCCTTTTAATCTCCTTGGTATTCTGAGCAATGCTAAAAATTAGCAGAGTATCTTTTTTTCTCCCTGCCTCCTGGTTTTTTTTCCCCTTTGGAAAACCAATTCACTTCATTCTTCCAGAATGAAAGGCAGTGTTGTGGGGAACTGTGTCCTTACTGAAACATTCCTTTTTTTTTTTTTTTTTTGCTAATATGTTATTGTCAATAGTTGTTTGTTTGTTGTGTGTTAATTTTTGGATGAAAGACAAAAGTCCAGAGACAGCTGCATATACATTAATCTTAGCTAAAAGCTTTTCAGCAGATTAACCCTGGAAGGCAAAAAGGATGTGAACACAGCTGGAATAAATGATTGTTTTCTATTTCATAGAAATATCCATAAAGCTCTTTATTTGGGGGATTCACAGAGAATATTAAAAAATTATCTCTTTCTGCCTTTTTTTCAGACTTCCCTTTATAAGTGTCTGAAGACTAACTTACTGTATGTGTCTATTTCTGTTGATCTGATGAAATATGCTTCCCAAATTCTTCCCACCCCTCTCCTGGACTATCAGTGGTAGCTTTGATTTCTTAGGGACTATTATGGCCAATTTGCTGGGAATTCACTAGAAATAAGATTGAAATTGAGGACTGTGGGGCGTGTGTGTGGTTTGGTGCTTGTGCCACACTGTTGTAGCAATGTCTCTGTTGTGTCCTATAGCTTCCATCTTTTGTTTGGTCCTGGAGGGAGCCAAAGCCCTCCTGGAGGTGTAAGGGGTAATTGCTGAGCATCCAGCACAAAACTTCAGAGAGTCAGAAATAAAGAGTCAGAGTTTTATTTTGGAGGCAGAAACTGAAAATAGGAAGAATAAAGTGAGGAATTGAAACAAAATATTCATCTTGGAGCAAAGTCTTTTGCTCTTCAGGTGTTGCAGCAGGCAGAGGGAAAGGGTTTGGTTGTTTGCCCAATGCTCTGCCTCCACAAGGCATGAGACGACCCCCTTGTGTTCCCATTGGCTTTGTTACAGCAATTTTCACCAGAAACCAAACTTAGATTCAGTCAACCTTTTTGTTTGCTTGGTTTGGAGAGAAGAGGGAGAAAGGCATGTGCAAGGCTCTGTCTGATGATTGGCTTCTTCCATTGAAGTGTTGGATGTGCAGTTTGCCCTGAAGTGCCCGTGGGCCGGTGATCTCTGTCCCTGTGCTCAGGCTGGAGGCAGTGATGCTTCCTTTGGGCATTTCACCCCGTGACTCCCTGGTGCTGAAGTTTGCACCATGCCCAGTGCCAGTAAACCGAGCTCTGGGTGGGAAAGGTGAAGATTTGCTTGGGTGAACATGCAGCTCCCTGTGCTCCAACCTCCTCCTGTGCAGGAGCACCTTGCAGTGCTTTGCCCACTTTAATGATCAGCCACACCAGACAGACCCCACTGTCACTGTGCTGCTGAAAAAGCAAAGCAAAAACCCAAGGAAACCTCCAACTCTGAGCTAGAAAGCAAACACCCACCTTCCTCACCCATTGCTTTGATCCTGAATCTTTCTGCCTCCCCTTCACATGTTTGTGACATTTCAGTTGGCTTCCAGAAAAGCTCATTGCAGAGGAGGCTGGTACAGCAATCCCAGTTTTTGTGTGTCAGCTCAGGATTCCAGATTGCAGCTGCTGTGGTGCAAGAAGGAGCCCCCAGCACTGGTGTGATGGGTGTGACCTGCAGGGCAGGTCTGCACTCACCCATGGATGCAGCACTGAAACCTGACTGTCGCAGCTGGCCCTGGGGGACTTTGCTGTGGAAAGGAAACTGACACTTGAAAAGGGCACATCAGTCATGGAGACAATGTAATGGCTCCTTTCACAGCATCCTGATGTGGTGCAAGGGATGGATTTGCATCCCTAGAGTTTGGAAGAGAGGTCTAGACAAACCTATTTTAAATTACTGCAATTGTTTTTTTTTTTTAAACCAGTGTCCGACTGCAAAATCCATATGGACTGTTTGTCTTTCTCATCTGGAAACTTTGGAAAGGTTGTTTCCTTGCAATGCTGGACTCAGCCACATGCCTTTTGTTAGGGACCTGTGCTGGTCTGGGCTGGGATAGAGCAAACTTTCACAGTGGCTGGTGTGGGGCTGTGTTTTGGGTTTGTGCTGAACACAGGGTCAGTAATACAGAGATGTTTTTGTTATTGCTGGACTTACCCAGAGCCCAGGCCTTTGCTGCTTCTCGTTCTGCCATGCTGGGGAGGAAGGTGGGAGTGCACGGGAAACTGGGAGGAGACCCAGGCAGGACAGGTGACCCCAAGTGACCCAAGGGATATTCCAGACCACATGACATCATGGTCAGTGTATAAAGTGGGGGAAGAAGGAGCAAGGGAGGAAAGTTTGGAGTGATGGTGTTTGTCTTCCCAAGTGGAGATGCTGAATACCTGCCCAACCACGGGAAGCAGGGAATTCATTCCTTGTTTTGCTTTGCCTGTGTGTGTGGCTTTTGGTTTCCCTATTAAACTCTGTTTATCTCAACCCATAAGTTTTCCAGCTTTTACCCTTCCAATTCTCTCCCTGTGATCCCACTGGTAGGGCAGTGAGTGAGTGGCTGTGAGGGACGTGGGTGCTGGCCTGGGGTTAAACCACACCAAGACCCTGGGTGGTGGGAGCTGAAGTGTGCAGCCCAGGGGCTGAGAGAGAGCTGCTGGCAGCCAAAAACCCACCCGACCTCTAGTTGTGGTCTGGCCCTGGGGCCATAAAATGTCTTGGCCACGTCCTCGATGACAGATTGATTTCTCAGAACATATTGCCAGGCAGACTTGGAAAGAGGGTATTTTAGATAAAAGTGATAAACAAACATCCAGGGATGATCTGTAGCTTGTTTTCCAACAGTTTATTGAAAAACAAAGGATAATGAAAAAAAAGTTACGATTTTTACTGCCCATATGACATCATATTTCCTGTTGAGCTAAGTGTTTCGATGAGAAATACTGCAGTTGGGCTTTAGCTGATTCTTTAGTGTTGTTTTGGTAGGGATTAACCACTGCTGCTGGCTGAGGATGCCTGTGCCTGAGCTCCCACTGCTTCCTGCTGGAGCAGGCAGGGGAGGAGATGTTCCCCTGCTTCACTGACAGCTTATAAAAATTGGATAAGTCTTCACTATCTTAGAGATGAAAATGGTAAGAAAGACTTAGGACAGCTGCCTAAACTACAGCTCGTTCTGGTCACTCCTGGGGAAGCTGAAGCCCTTTGCTCTCCCGGTTCCCAGGAGCAGAGCACACAGGCCATTGCACACCCACTGCCTGGCACCTGGACACACCATCACACGTGTCCACGTGTTCTCCAGGTGCTGTCTGTCCAGGAGCTCCTTCAGAGAGGCAGGTTCCTGCCCCACCCTCCTGCTGCCTGTCCCGTGGAGTACAGGGGGTACTGTCGTCCCTGTTGTTCATTTATCACCATTATGAGAAATAACTTGAGCTCCTTGGGGAAGGGGATCTCAAGATGTTGCAGTAATGGGGTAAGTTCCTAACAAAATTTTGGCTCTAGTTTCACCATAAGAATTTATTTTCTTTGTGTGTTTGAGTTTATGGCAAATGGGGAAGAAGAAGCTCAGACCATCTATTTTATTCTTTCCTGGGGTTTAATAATCACCAGAAAGCAAGCAATACTTCCTGTAGACTGTGGTTATTATTGCTTTGTTCTTGCTTGTAATAGAAATATTTTTGAGATGTCCTTCTAACTGAGTACCTTTGTGTTGAATCAGGAGTTCTGTTCTGTTTATTAAAACCAAACTTTCCCTTATTGAGTATTGCTGTAGAATTAATTACCAGCCTGTTACTGAGTTCCTTCCTTTTTCAGCAAGGGAGGATTAAAGGAGCAGACACTGGGAATACAACAGTTTTCATAAAGCTCTGGCTGAGGCCTTGAGTTTGCTGTTTTGTTATGTATCTGCCTTGACCCAGAGATTAGAAGGAGGCATTAGAAGAAATCCCTCATACTTACATCCAAGAAGTCCCTACTAGGAGGGCCTGGAGAGAAGGCTGTGCAATATTCTGCAGGGTGGGCAATTTTCTTGGTGTCCTCCCTCTGATACAGTCTATGGCAAGAAACAGTCCAACCTTGTGCTTTATAGCAAGTGTATCTTTATTTATACTATACTTTTATATATTTATATATATATAAGGCTTCTGTGAATGCCGTATAAGCTCCAGGGATGACACTGACCTGCTAAGGCTCCATGATCTGTACCTTGGAGCTGCACAGCACATGGAAACTTGTGTATAGTTTAGCTAAAGCCAAAGGCTTCAGGTACACCAGGGTAAGTTTTTTGAATGAGAAATACAACTACTTGCTTGAAATGGCAAAGAAAAAAAGTAATCCTGCAGTTGCTTTGGCAAACGCTTCATATTTTTGCAGAAGGCCCACCCATGCCATCCAGTTTTATATTTTCCTGTGAGTTCTATGTGTCTTTCAGCAAGTAACACTCATTTTCCTCCAGCAGTTCTGGAGGAATTACTGATTTAAGTTACACAGGCTTGCTCAGGACGGCTGGGACATGGCACAGCAAAGGTGAGCCCAAGTCCGTGAGCCAACAGCCTGAAACTTTCTGGGTTTGGGCCAGGTCACTCTTCATGCTCCCAGACACATCCTTGGGATGTGCTCACATGGACGGGGTGAGTGGAGCTACTTTTGATCTGAGGCAGCCTCTGGATGTTTGACTTTGTGCTGGGGAAGGAGCCTGGCTGAGCTCTGCAGCTGCTGCTTAGGTATTGCAAACAGCTGGGCCGGCAAGAGGGGCTCGGGTTCCCTCTGGATGAGAGGCTCACAGGATCCCAGTTTGGCCTTCCTTCACAGTCTGCTATTTTTACCTTGCTCTGCTCCAAAGTTTATTTGCCAGTTGCCAACTCACTACAGTTTGTCTCCTCAATTCCTCTCAGCAGAGCCAAAGCCCAACCCTGTGGTATAAACTGGGTAGTTAAATGGAAGACACAAAGCACTTAGAAGCGTTTAAAATCCCCTTCCTTCCCTTAGGGCACGCAAATGTTTCTGGCTCCAGGAAAAACGGAAAGCCTCACTGCCTGGTGATGGAATGAGGCACAGGAGGTGGGGCTGGAAAACCACCCCGGGAACACTTGGCAAAGGTTCAGGAACTGGGCGCTGGAGGAGAGGACAGCACAAGGGACCCTGTGTCAAACCCTGGGCAGTGGCAGTGTAGGAATCTGCCCAAAGCATCAGGGTGCAAGTGCTTTGCACAGCTCGGACAGTCTCTTTGGGAACAAGGCTGGATCTCCAGTGTGGCCCTGGTGGCATTGCATCTAGGAGGTCTGTGCCTCTGGTGGGCACAGAGGTGGGGCTGCAGCGGAGAATGGTTTTGCACCAGCTGGACAGAGATGGTGAGCAGAGACCACGGTCCAGCCAAAGTATTCTTTGTTTAATAGAAGGGAAAGGGAAAACTAGATTTGCCCAGTTTGTCCATCCCTGCCAACAAGGGACATGTGTTTCTCTGAAAGGTTGTTGGAAGCTTTAGTGCATGTTTATGTGTGTCACGGCAGGGGGGAAAGGAGATTTCTTAACACCAGTGGGTCTCCCATGGCCTGCTTTCCTTCATCTGAGCACTGGGAAATGAGAGGAGGAGTTGAATGTGGCATTTCTGTGGGTAGGATAACAAAACATAACATCTGTGAGATTCACGGTACTGGGTTTGGGACTTTTTAGTTTTTTATTAGCTAGCACTGATTTCTTTAACAAATGTCCATGCAACTAGTGAAAAGAGAAAGGCTGTGAAATGTCTGTGAGCTCCTCTATCTGTACAGTAATAGCAGATGCAGCACAGGGATGCTGTGCCTCCTCCATAGATAAATTCCCAAGCGGCTTTTTCTGGTGGCTGCTGAGAGCACATTCATTCAGGGAAATAGAAGGTGTGCTTGCAATGATAATGGCGTTTATACAGCAAACCCCAGCTATCACTGTCTCACGGAGGTGGTACTTCCTACTGTGCTCCCTCTACCCCAGCAGCATTTTGCAGTGTAAATTCTTCTACCAAAATCCAGGCATGCTCCAGAAAGGTGGCTCTGCAGTGAACAGTCTGATACTGCACAGTGGTGGTATCTGAGATGTGCTTGATTCCTGGCACAGCAAATACTGGAGAACAGCTGGGGAGCAAAACCTGATGGGAGCACAGCTCTTTAGGGGCTTCTAAGGTTTGAATTGTTTTCAGTAGCCCTACATGGGAAAAAAAGGCATTTTAAGTTCTTCTGTATGTGTGAACAACCAGCAGATCAGTGCAGACTCTGCTTTCTAGTAAGAATAAACAATTTAAAGGAGCTGGCTGTGATGCTCCTGTTTGTTTTTGATTTGGTGATAATGGCTTGGTAATGACAATCTGTAAGTCACTATCAGCATTTTAACATCTTCCATGGAAATTCCAGAGATATTTAATTTGCTCCTTCGTATATAAAAGCTGTTCCTGCTGAGCATAATGTGTTCAATATAATTCTTACTCAATTATTCGAAACACACTGTAAAAATTGTTGAAACTTGGTAAGGGAGCTGTAACACACCCAATACATCAATTTACCATTTCTCTTCTCATTTGTCTTGTACATTTAGCTGTTTTTACAACTGCAAGTGCAGTTTGAGAAAGGGAGTGGGTTGCAATTATTTGCAATTTTACATATTTATGTGTTTTTAAAGCTGCCTTTTGTCCTCTTTCTTTCTGCAATATGTCTCCATAAGTTTAGCACAGTGGGATGCAATTATAGTCTCTCAGAATTGCAACCCCCCTAAGAATTACTGAAGTGTTGCCGTAATGATCTTTTTCCATATTTGAGCTGACGTTCCTTATTACAGAAGCTTCAGGAATGAACTATGGTGCATGAAATAAGGGACATTGCAAAGCACTTCTCCTGTCTCCTTTAAAATTTGGCTTTAAAGTGTCAGGTTTAGGTGTGTTCCAACAGCACAGTCTCTGGTCTGAGGTTAATGATCTGATACTGAAGGAATAACTTCTGGTGTGAAAAGGTACATTCTGTATTTGTAAATGCCAGGATTTCAGCTGGACAGCAGTGATTTGGGATGAGCCAAGGAGGACAAGTGCTGGACAGGACAACAGCTGGGGAAAACATGCTTGGGAGCAGCAGGACAGGGAAGAGCAAGAGCTGTTTCTGTTGAGGGAAATGACCTCTGTACCGAGAGGTGAGAATCCCTCTGGAATCTTGCTCCTGCCCCTTGCTGTGTGTTAGGACCTGGACACCCCAAGTGTATTCCTGACATGTTCCTGAGGAGGGAGTGGACGAGGCAAAGCTTGGAGTAAAGGCAAAGCTGCCAACAGCAAACAGCAGTTGTTTGTTGGTGGTTTTCTCCAGTTTTTCTGTGTGTTTAATGCAGTTGTCAGAACTGGTGTGAAAGTGGAAATTTCCCTCAGTGCTTTGGGAACATTGGCAATGATGTTCAAGAGGTGTCACATAAACAGCAGGTGACAAAGGGCCTCAAGAGAGTGTGTTTAGCAAATCCAAGCCTTTCTGGAAAAACTGTCCAAATCCTTTAGCCTGGCAGAAAAAAAAATCTCTTTTATTTGTGAGTTTTTGGTTGTGCCTTTTTGCCCTGAGCGAGTTAAACTGTGTTCACCCCTGTCTCAGCTGGGGAGATGGACCTCCCCACCAGAGCCATGTGGGACAGTCTTTGAGTGTGGAATTGAAAATGTTGCTTGCTTTCAGCTCAGTTGCAGTTTCTTCTCAGCTCTCCTTGAGTCGTGGCAAGAGTATGTTCATTACCCCACCCTTCCCTCTGAAGTATCTGGTAGTAGCAACTGCTGGAAATGTGACACAGACTAAAGGGATCATGTACTTACTTATGCAATGGCCTCATTTTTGTGGTGTGGTTTGGTTTTTTGGAGCCCCTTCCCCCTCTCAAACCGAGGCATCATTCTTTGCATTAAATACACTCTCTTCCCTTTCCCCTCGTGTAAACTATGCAGTGCTGGGGTCTGGGGATTTTCCTGCACATGGAAAGGAAGCCACAGATTATGGAGCTGTTGAAATACATGGAAGCTGAAATCTCTCCAGCTATTCCAGACAGTCTTTGAAACACTAAAGCAAGTTTTATTACAGAGATTAGTTTACATTACACTCATTTATTAAAACCTAAGGACATCTTTATAAAAACTACTGTATATAAAGACAAGAGCAGTGCAATAGCAGTGTAAAACACATTTTTGGTTTGCTTGGCAATCACTTTAGAAAGACAACATGATTCATAAGATGAAGTCAGAGAATGCTGCAAAAAACCAGGACAGGATTAGATCCAAAACTAGATTAGCAAAATCACTGGACACTGGCACGTATTGATTTCAAACATCAAGTGTTATGTAAACAGTATTATTGTCGATGTGTTAATAAAGAGAAATCACTGCAACCCTAGAATTTCTAAATAGCTTAATTAGCCTAAAATCTGTTTGCTGACTATTAAAATAGACTATTGTACTGTATATATTACCTTCTTAGTAATTTACTAGTCTAGAAGAAACGCCTGTCTTCCAGAAGAGAATTTTTGAGGCTGAGAAGATGTTTTTTTTTCCTGGCGAGTGGTTGAGGTTTTGTTTTTGTTGCTTTACTTTTCATCACCATCACTGGTGGTGAAATAGAACTGAGTTTAAAAAATCATTTTGATGTGTTGCCTCTTCAAGTGGACAGTCCTCATACAGAAATTACAGTAAAACTATAAAAACCAGTTATCTAAAATAGCTGCTACAATATGCTGAAGTAGACATTGAGAGGCCGGATTATTTTCACTCTGGTTTTGTGAGATTGATAACCAGGCACAAAAGATGGTTAATTACAACACCAAGTCCTGCACAAGCTTTATAAGTTATCTTTTGTATGTCCTACGTTATACACAGCAAGTATTATTGAGAAGTTGGACATTCAGTTCTCAGTAAAACTGAAGAGAGAAAATGAGCTGGACAAGGAAAAGGAGGTTTTTGAGCATGAAGGTCATTAATAGCCACTGAGACAGACAGCTGCCATTGTAACCCAGAGTGTAAATGTTAATTTTAGATCCCTTTCCAACCAGAAATTAATTTTTCCAACCAGATCAGGATGGACATAGATGAAAAGATACCTATTTTAGTCCAGATCTTTTCTTTTAGAGAGACTGTTTGAACCACTCTCTTTCTGCAGAAATAACTGAAAAATTCCTTGCATTTGATCTGGTTCAGCATGATTTTGCTCAAGTAAAAGCAGGGGGTATCAGGGCACAGGTACAGAGGTGGCTGAGATGCTGAGGTGACTGTTTGTAGCCAGTGCTCTTCTACAGTGTCCCAAACACTGAGGGAGAAGGGCTGATAGAAATCGTGGTAGGAAAACACAGGAAGTGCAATATTTCCCTTGAGTTTAAGGCCCAACTAGCATTAGTCTTATTCAGGATCTTCCATTCTAAAATAGAGAGACTATCAGGTGATTCTAACAACACAATTGATGAACAGTTGTCCACCAGCTACAGCATGGAATTACCCATAAATTAATTGGTAGGCAAAATCAGAATTTCAGCCAGAGAGTATCTACCTTATATTACCTGGCTCTGTATAGAGAATGAAAGAAAACAAACAAAAAGCACATCCATTACAAGGTATACAGGTACTAGAAGGAAAGCATAAAACTGCTCATTAATAACGCACAATTCCCAGAGGGAAAAAAACCCTTACAAAATACAGTAAGTCACACAAACCAGTATCTAATACAAATTCCTCCATGAACATAAGCTTTTTACAAAGCTCTCTGTGGGAGTCATCACCTCACAATTGAAGTGGGTGCTGGCAGAAGGTAAAAGGAGCAAAGAGTTACTGCAAAGTGCCAGGGTCAGACTGATTACTGTCGAGATGCACTTTTTGGGTGTCTGTGGGTTATGGGTCTTCGAGACAATGAGGGAGTGTGGAGAAGGTGTGATATTGGCAGAGGAATGGGTGGCATTGCTTCCAGCTACTTATTCTCGTTGCTTTTCTTGTGAGTTGGCACTAACACTCCACCTTCCACCCCATAAGATCAGCTCTCCCATCACCAGGAGCACGGCCTCTTTCCCTGTGGAATCTTTCATCCTCAAGGAAGAGAGCAGGTTGGAACTGTCTGCCAGGATCTGCAAGGTACTCAGAGCATGGCTTTGCTGAGGCTCTGTTTTGCTTTGAATGGTTTTGCAGTGCTCTGATTACTTATTCTTTTTGGAAAAGTAGAAGGATCTCTTCATTTTAGTGTGAGTCAAGGCCTAAAAAATACTGGCCCTGTTCTATTTGAAGTGCTGTGTCAGTCACAGTGTGAACCAGCCCAGGTGCACTTTCTTTTAGCTGTTGCCTGCCCTTACTCAGTGATACCAGGCATGTTTAGTTGTTGGTTTGCAAAGAAAAGGGGTTTGTGCACATTGGTATCCTGCTCACGTTTTGAAGACTGGGCACTCCTGTGGTCTGCAGCCTTGCTGGGTCCTCCAACAATTTTTATTCCTGTGTGGTTTTAGTCATGCACCATCATGCATGAATTAGCTCAAATCACTCAGGAGAGTATCCCTTTTGAGAATAAAATTCACTCAGCCAAAGAGGTGCTAAAGGAAAGCTCAATTATGGATTGACAAGGTGTTCCCCTTGTTGGTTGTACAGTAAAATGTATGGTTATTTTAACGTTATTCAGATTTGCAGGGCGAAATATTGGGCATGAAGGATTAAATTGGCATTATCGTGACTCTGTGTTATGATCTCCAGAGGAACTGCTCTGTTTGGTTGTCACTGCCAGGTTCTCCATGTAGGCACCTTAAATAATTGAATTTCACAGGGTTTGCTCATGTGATTGATGCTGGATGATTTTAAAATAACCCTGTCCTGGGGAGAGTTAAGCCAAACTATTGCAACCTGGGGACCAAGTACTCCACATACTTCTGTGGTGGCATTGTTGTCCTTCTGGCTTACAAATTCATTCTGAGATTTGTGAGGGGTAAACTGAAGGAGTCGCACTATTGCCTTGTCAAGCAGAGGGAAAATGGTATTATTGCTTTGGAAATACACAGTTTGCCTTTTTTTTGTTTCTTTTTCAACTTCAAGGAGCATGGCGGTGGAATGGGGTGTCTGTGTTGCTTTCTAATCAAACTCCCCTCTTCAAGAGGGTGTGTGAACTAGAAGTTAGGATATGCTCAGATATTTAATTTCTTGGCAGGATCATTGCCAATAATCTTAAAACGTGCATTAAGGTTGAAACAATTGCTACCCTGCAGTCTGACTCAGTGGAAGGGCTTTGCTCACCTTGCAGTGTGTAGGATAAATATGGGTAACAGTGATGTGGATTGCCAGCATCCACCCTATTGTGACCAAGTGTTCACCAGAGAACTTTGGAAAAACTCACATTCAGTATTCTGACACTTAGATTAGGCTCAAATGGCAATAGATGGATGGGGAGGCAAAGAAAAGTTATCTACCACAGGTTTGTCTTGTGATCTTTCTCCACCTTTGTGTGGATTTGCCAGAGCAACTTAGTTTTCTTCTTATGGAGCATTTTCTTAAATACGATGCTTTCTGTCAGAGATTCATATTATTGGTCTAAAATTAAAATATTGCTCACAGACTACTTTCTTCTGGAGACTCTTCCTGTATCATTTCCTAACAGAAATTATCTGAGTGGTGTTTATCTTCAGGTGACTTGCTCAATCTCCCCTCTTGTAGTCTTTCTCCTGCTTAGCCATGACTTTTTCAGCTCTTGTATTTAGTTGATTTTTTTGAAAGCTGCTCCTTGAAGTCTGGTCTTACCTCTCCCATCTTGAGGCACATCAATATGATTTTCTGGAAGACAGAAACCACAAATGTTCCCATAAGGTTTCATGAGCAAACGACATCAAAGCATTTCCTGTAAAGAAAAACTTGCAGCATTCTCAGTTGTGGATTTAATTTGGGGAGGCAAGAAAGAGAAAGGAAAAGCACGAGGAAAAAAGATTAGTTCTCTCATTACTTCTCTTTGGTCTGGTGAGAATTGTGTGCTCGGGATGGTTGCATTATCCTTCTCTTTTTATTCTACATAGTCGGGGGGGAGGCAGAGGTTGTTTCTCCCTGTTTATAGGAAACTGGTCCTGGTTCTGCAAAATATTAATGACACAGTAGGTGTGCAAATAGCTTTTTGTTCCCTGCACCCTCCCTGGGTGCTGGTCTGGGTGCAGTGCTGGGGTGCTGGTGATGTGCCAGCCCGAGTGAGCATCACTAAGGGAGGACTGGGAACTTAGCAGACAGCTAAATGCTTTTCTGCAGGAAATGCAGGCAACTGCTAAACTCCTCATTTCCACTGTCTGCAGGTTACTCTGAAAGTGCAAAGTGCAGAGGGCTTCCTTCTGCAACCATGATGTTACTGTGAGGTAAATCTTCTCTCTTTGGACAACATCCCATGAGTAAAGTGTGCCTGTGCCCATATGAGAGTGTCCTAAGCACAAGGAGTGGTGTCTCCATGCCACACTCATCACCAACAGATACACCAGGCCAGGCACAGGCTGCTCCCTCTGACCCCTGTTCCTTTTGTCTGAGGACAAAAGGGGCTTTGTTGCACATGTGTAACTGGTAAAGTATATATTTATGTGCTTGTATCACACAGGTGTTGTAAGGATTCATAAGATTTTTGTTTGAAGTGCCTCCTGGACATAACAAATGCTTTAAATCTCACCTTGTGCAGGGTGTGTAAGTGGCTCTGGGATCCATCCATATATGAACTACAGTTCATATATATATAAATATATATAGTACAGAGGCAAATTGGCTGAAAGCCCAACTAGGGGAAGTTTTGAGATCACTAATCATAGTAATAAATCAAAGAAATACATCTGTTTGCTCCAGCAGGCAACTGTAATGGCACAAATACAAGCTGTTGGAGACACAATTGGGTATCCAATAGCAACAATACTTAATTAAATTCTCCTACTAGAGTTCTTTCATATTGGCTAATCCTAAGTTTATGTGCTGCATTATACATATTGCACTCCATTAATATATAAAATACAAAGTAACATCTGGTTCAGACAGCAGAATATCTGTGGGAATCAGCATGTTGGAGGTTATCTGGTGCTTTACCCATCAGGGGCTCGAGTCTCAACTTCCACCTCAGTGTATCTCCATTGCAACTCAGATTTCTCACAGGGAGGACCCCGAGCAGAAATATGCAATTTTCTCACCACTAACTCTGAGGATTGTAGGCCTTCACCCCAAACTCAATCACATGAAACCTTTTCCAAGGTTTGACAGCTGATTGCTTTCTAATAATCAAACAGCCTAGACACTCTTATTCATGTTAGAAATACCCCCAAAAATGACCTTGTGCTCTGTCACTGTCCTTTCTTGACATTGGTAGAAATACACACTAACACAACATGCAAACCTGTCTCTTGTGGGGTCTGCAGGTAGTTTAAAGTTTAAAATGAATCGTTTGTGTTTACAAGAGAGTCTCAGGAGACTCAGTTATAACTGATTTTAAAATTACCTGGGGAGATAGAAACTGCAGATATCAGGGCTTGGAGGCACCTCTGTCCTCCCCAGCACCTTCAGTGGTTTCCTCTCCCTTTTCTGTGGATTGCCTTGTGTGCCATGGCTTCAGCAAAATGCTTCACTAATCTACAGTCTGCATAATTTCATTCACTAGATTGTTTGACAGGATGCAGTTTCTTTTAGTTGTTTATTTATTTTTAAATAAATGTTTAGAGATACAGCAGGTAGAGCAGGAATTCTTTGCTCTGAGAGTGGAGAGGCACTGGCACAGGTTTCCCAAAGGAGTTGTAGCTCCCTGGAAGTGTTCAAGGCCAGGTTGGATGGGGCTTGGAGCAAGCTGGTGTCCCTACCCATGGCAGGGGGTTGGAACTAGGTGATCTTTAAAATCCCTTCCAAACCATTCTGTGATTTCCATTGCCTGACAAGAAGTAGCCAGCTAAAAGATTGCCTCCTCTTTCAAAGGAATAACTTTGGACAGTTGCTTAGTTCCACTGGGAAAAAAACCAAGGCATCCATCAATAGTGAAGAAATGATTGAGAGCCTCTGGAGGCGAGTTTTTTTCAGAGATTTCTGCCATTTCCTGCCCAATGAGGTAAACAGTTGTCCCATTCACTGTTACAAGGCTCAGTTGGTGTTCACCTACCAGCACCATCAGTCCCCACAGACACCCCTGGATCCATCACTTACACGAGTTGTGGCTCACAGTTCATGCCAAAGCAACTGGTCTCTGCAAATGTCCAGGTCTTGCTCTGGCATAAAATTGTATTACACTGATCTGAGCAGAACTGCTCTGATCTGTGCCTGTTGAGGTTCTGCTGCATTGCCTCCAAATCTGGTCATGCTGGGAGTGGGAGAAAGGCTTTCCCTCTCTTTGTTCACAGGAAGAGCTGGGATGCGAGGCTGACAAACAGCTTTCTGCACTAAGAAGCCCTTGGTGGATACAGTGATTGTTACAGGCAATAGGAATATCCTCCTTCCCCAGAAATGGGAGGACAAAGCACAATGCACCAGACTTTGTAAAAGCCTTCCAAGACTAAAAGGAAGGATATAAGAAATTAATTGCAGGACAAGCACTAAATGAAAAGCCATTCACTTGTCTAAACACGTTTTGAACCAGAAAGAAATAGGATATAATCTAATCCCTCTGCCTGTGGAGTCTGCCAAAGAGCAGGGAAATAACATTCATAGGTTGGCATCTGTACACTTTTATGGCTCTATTGTATATAGCATATAATGTTACATCCAAAATGTATCTTGAAAAGTTGCTCAGGTTACCAAGTCTAATTCTTCAAAGTTCTGAAAGAATGAACACTGCTGCAATCTTGGCTGTTTTGTTTGTGTGAAAGAAAATGGAAAGTCTCAGACCTTTTAGGTGGGAGAACATCAAAATAGTTGAATGATTCAGGTTTTTCCAGTGTAGGGAAAATGTCAACAACAGTTTGGTTCAGGTTGGCTCAGGACTGAAGAGATCAAGTGTGTGTAGGTTTTTTGAATTGACAAGGAACACTTCAAAATTAAGCAGTGGCATAATCACAGAATCACAGAATATTCTGAGTTGAAAAGGACCCACAAGGATCATGGAGTCCAACTCTTTTGCCATAAAAGGGGCCTTAGATTTGCCTCTGTTTTCATCCCCAGGCTGAGTTTTGTCACAGCCACCGTGTAAAAGGACCACCATCACTGGCAGCCATCACTGATGTTGTATCTAAAATAATAGCTGGCTCAGGGGAGACAGACATCTGGTGCTTAAGAGTTTAAACAAAACCCAGGCACTGGAAATTTTCAACTTGAAAAACAGAGTGAAATTTCAACTCGAGTGTTATTTCTACTGTAGCTGACAATCCTGCAAAACTGGAGAGAAATGTCAAAATATGTTTGAAAGTGAATACCTCAGGATGGTGTTAAGGCTTAAACAGAACAAATGTGCAACACATGCCTGATTCATCAGAGTTAAGCAATCCCTTATCTGCAGACCTAAGAAAAGGTGATGGAAATACCTTGGGATGTGTTAGGAATGAAACAAGAAGCTTCTTCCCTGGTAGGTGGGCTCTTGGTGGTTGGTGGAACACTTAAATGGGATGTGCTGTGTCCTTTAACATACACAAGGCTGTCAGGAGAGAGAGCTTTTGCTGGGGTGGGTTAAAGATATTATACTTTAGTAGTCCTAGTGAAGCACCACAAGTCTGCTTTCCATAATGGATGCTGGGAAAGCCACTGCTGTCTGCTCATATTGTTGCTTTGCAGGTGGGAAGAAAGCATTTGGATGATGTGTGCTTTGGCTTGTGCCTACAGCAGTGTGTCTGCTCATGCTGCAATGTGTTCCCACGAGTGCTGAATGAGAACAACTCACACCCCAGGAGTGGATGGCACCCTCTCAGAACTGGAGGTGGATTAGCTCCTGCAAACCAGCCACTGGAACTTGGGCTGCACCTCACCTGTCGGACTGTTCTCCTCCCTCCCACCTGGGAAATACAGGTGGGAAAGAGTTATGTGCTTAATTCCATTGCTCTTTCAGAGCCTGTCCATCTTATGGAAGCTAATTATCACCTAAGGGCTTCATTTGCTACAAAAGTAATGCTGTCAGCTATCTTGGAGCATTGCAGAATGTATCCAAGAGTTGCAGTGACTGTTTTCAATGGATTACTACAAAAAGGGCCCAAACTCTGAAGCAGTGCAATTTTAAAGAAATTTCCATTTTAATAGTTTGTTACGAGGGTTGGTAAATCTGCTTTTTAAATTTCTCACTCCATTTCTTAAGAATCTCACCTCTCCTAGATGGGTTTAAGGTTGTGTAACTCCCATAAGGGCTGGGGGGATACAGGACAAACTGCAGGTCAGATCCCTGCTTAGAGCTGCTCACTGCCTTTAAAGGTGCTTTGGGAACTTTGGGAAGAGCTTGTGTTCTCACGGGGAAGGCTGGCTGGGGCACTTCTGGGGCAGGGGGAGCTGCTGGTGCATGGCAGGCAGGTCGTGCCCCTGTCCTGCAGAGGAAGGCTGGGGGGTCAGGGCAGGTGCACAGGGACACACAGGAACTTGAGGGATTTCAACTCCACTGCTGCTGCTTTTCCAGCTAACTCTAAACCTCCTAAGACCTTCCAACTGACGCAGCTGTGCCTGTCACTGGTGTGACTGGGTTACACCAGTGCAGGGCGTTTGCCCCTTTAAATCACTTTTTATTTTGATGCCATGACTTGTTGTTGCTGATAATTCAGGGACGGTTTTCAGAGGAATCCTTTGCCCATAGCATGTGTTTGGGCTCCACTCTGGTAGGTGCCCTGGTTTGGACTTGTGTCTAGGGCAGTGCTCTGAGCTGGTGGGAGACAAACTGGCACCAGTTAGGAATTGCCTCCCAGCTCTCCCTGCAGTGAACAGGAGGGCCCTGCCCCAGTGCGGGTTTTGCCATATGGTTTATACCATATGGTCTCATTACCAATGATCTGGCTGCTTTTTTGGTAAGGGAAGCTTGGGATCTGCTCAGATCCCGTCTCCCAGACGGATGCAGGAGGAGACTTGGCACTTGGAGTGAGCCTGGAGAGCTGCTGCAGGCGAGGCCTTGCCTTCCCCACCTCCTCCCCAGAGCTGCGGGTGCTAAACCAGCAGCTGGCTTGGCTTTTGTTAGTTATATGGTGCCTGGCTCCCAGAGCAAAGCTAAGGGAGAAAACTGCACGCCTGTAGAGTTCCTGGAAACTAAATGCATCTTTTGTCCCACCAGCTGGGTTGGGTGGGAGGGGATAATGAAACCACAGAGGATACAATTTTCTGTATTTTTTGCTAAAAGCCATATTGACAGTACTCTCTTGCAAAGAGCAGTGATATGAAAAACCAACAGGGTTGCTAACATAAATAAATATTACTGACTGTAACTAATGGTTTCTGAAGTAATCTTGTGCTTCTGAAAGTCAAGTATTTGTCAATTAGTAGCAATGCCTTCCAAAGCATCTTAAGAGTGGATGTAAATAAACTGAAAGCAAGTTGCACTTTAAATTCTCCAGACATCTCTGAAAGCCTCGTGTCATTCCCAGGGTGCCTGAACCAGATGTGCCACCGAGGCTGAAGCTCCTGTGGCTGATGGCTGCCAAAGTGCCCTGTAGGTCAGAATGTGGCAGCCATCAAACAACGGATCCACCTGAAGCAAAGTCAGTTTGCATGGTTCACAAAAACCCAACCCTGCTTCTCTTATGTAGACACTTGGAACTATGTTCAGGTTTTTTGAAGACCTCAAGACATCATGAAGCAAACTGATCAGGTAAGGAAGTCTAGACTTGTGTTTTCACATATTATCAGGTAAGTGGAGTGAGCTTTAACTGCATTCCTGTCCTAGAGGAAGACGACTGGAGATACATAAAAACAGAGAGGCCAAGAGGAACTATTGATAGAGGTAAGAGTATTCTTTGTCTGCTTCTTGAAGGTCTGGGGCAGGAATGTTGCTTTGGAAAGGAGATGATTGCTGTGTGGAGTGTAACTTAACAGCATGCAGACTGTAAGTGGGTTTAATCTCATTTAATTTTAGGCATCAAAATGGTTACATGTCTTAATTTCTAGACCTCAGGGTCCTTTATTGTCAACAGAAAGCAACAGGCACCTCTGCAGAGCTCCTCTGCTCCTCCTGGGATAGGTGTCAGGTTGGGCAAGTGATGCTGTGGGGACTCTCCTTTTGCTCTTTCTGGCTTAACCCCCAAGAGTTAGATCAGGAGCCTAAAATGCCCCTGCCTAACCTAGGGAATGAGTGGTCCCACTGCCCTCAAAAACTGAGTTACAGAAATGTGTAACACTAGTACAGATTTTTGTGACCATCACATTTCAGTGTCATAGTGCCACATCCAAATCTATGATCTTTCAAGTCAGTATATCCAACTCTGTGCTATTTACAGTCCCTTGCCACCAAGTGGAAGTTGTTCTCTAGTCTCCATGTTCTCCTTAGAAACCTTCTTCCCTCATGTTTGTTCTTGAGCCGATTTGATTAATTAACAGCCCTCTAACATACTAAAAGATTTTGATGGCAGAGCCAAGGCCTGCAGGTTTCTCCTCACACACAGCTCTGGGAAGAGAAGCAGCTTCTCGCTCTTCATCATGTGCAGCCCTAGGCTTTGACTTTTTTCCTTCCTATCCCAGAAACTTCCATTTGTTGAGTGGCAGGAAAGGTGCATCCCTGAGGCTCCTATAGCACCCCAAGAGCTGCTGCCTCTCTGGAATAATAGATGGGAGTTCTTGGAGCAGGGCTTGATACTCCTTTTTTTCTTTTGCACAGTGAAACCTCTTGGTAATCCTGTCAAAGCTGTTAAAAAAATGCATGAACCTTTGAATATGTCTCCATCAGTGCGAGGAATGAATTACCTGAATGGCTCCAATTCCAGCTCATCCCCATTTCCTATAAGTTGGTGTTCCCAGCTTTCAAACTCTGTTCCCACACAGCAGCTCTGACAGAGCTCGGATACTCAACAACAACCAACAAGAGAGGAGGAGGAGGAAGGAAGAATATGATGATGGATGGTGGAGATGGACAGAATGTGATGGAGGGAGGGAGGGATGGTGGGTGATACGGATAAAGCCTCCACACTGAATGACTACCAGGAAGTGTTATGGTCTCCATGGCTGGTAACTGACAGTGTTACAGACTAATGTAACCAATAACCAGAATTATCTGGTAATGAAGGCTCCTAAAAACAAGGATAGTGCTAAACCCAACTGGCTGAGAGGATTCCAGTGGACACCCACAACTTGACAAGGAACTCCACTGGTGGCTGCTGTAGATACTGAGAGTTATTCATCAATAATTGCAGTATGAGAATGATCAAGGTCTGTCAGAGAATTGTTTTTCCAAGCTGTGATGGACAGTGATAACACCCTAATAAATAAATCACTCCTGTTCTGGTGCTGCAGTGACCTGGTTCTGTCCCAGGGCTGTGCTGCCAACTAATAAACAGCAACGAAATAATCAGCTAATATTACTAATGAGCACAGTGGGTGCTCAGCCATGTCAGAGAGCCCTGCCTGCACTGGGACCTGGCCAAACACCTCTGGGGAGGGGGGGGGAAATGCCATGGAATGACACAGGGAATGGCCAAACACCTCTGGGGGAGGGAGGGGGAGAAGTCTCATGGAATGACATATGGGATGAGGGGAAATCATGGCAGACCCTGCAGGCCCCTGGGTGGCCCTTAGCCCTTGGAGTGCACTGAACTAAAGCACAGGGGNATGACATATGGGATGAGGGGAAATCATGGCAGACCCTGCAGGCCCCTGGGTGGCCCTTAGCCCTTGGAGTGCACTGAACTAAAGCACCAGGGCAGGATCAGTGCCCCCCCCCACCCCCTCTGATCTGCCCCAGGTCACATTAATTAATTAACTCCTTGGAGCCTCCTGTGATGCCCTGTGTCCCCAGATAACCCCTGTGGCCTCATTTGACCCCAACATCAATTAGCAGAGACTCAAATGACCTCTAGTAACCCCTGTGACATCAAGTAATCCCTGTGACCTCTAGTAANTAATGAGCACAGTGGGTGCTCAGCCATGTCAGAGAGCCCTGCCTGCACTGGGACCTGGCCAAACACCTCTGGGGAGGGGGGGGGAAATGCCATGGAATGACACAGGGAATGGCCAAACACCTCTGGGGAGGGTGGGGGAAATGCCATGGAATGACACAGGGAATGGCCAAACACCTCCGG
>WEIV01012673.1:281678-662105 GCA_013390005.1 Calyptomena viridis
CCCATTTCCTCAAGCTCAATGTCACTTGGTGGGGTCCCCTTTAACCCCCATGTCAATCCAAAATTAGAGCATTTGGGATTTATTAGAGGGTCTTTGCATGAGATGATGAGTGATGATTGATGAGGATTATGAAGAGGAGGATGAGGAGGAGGATGGACCAGCCCAGACATGTCAAATGTTCCACAGTCATTTATTACACATCTGACAATAACTGATGATGATGAAAGACCAGGCCAGACATGTCAAATGTTCCACAGCCATTTATTACACCTCTGACAACAACAAATGCATCTCTCCCTGATCCTCACCTCCCTGACCTGCTTGTTCCTCCTCCACTTGGGAGTTGTTTTTTGCTTTCCTGCCCTGCTCTGCTGGTTTGGACTGAGATCACATTCTTCTGCTGTGGGCTGGGTTTTGGATTTCTGCTGAACACAATGATAATAATTTCTATTTTTATTCTAACCCAGTGTATTCAGAAGGGAATGAAGGCACATGTAATGGTCGATGTTTCCTGTTATCAGACACATTCTCCAGATCTTGTTCATTCCCAGACAGCTCTTTCCTAAAAAGCACTATGTAAGTGTTCAATTTTATAGCTTTCCATCTTTTAAAAAAACCCCCAACCAACTACTGATGCTGTTTTGACATATTCAGTCTGAATATAATATAAAAATCTAGGTAAGGGCTGTAAATATGCTATGCTTTGCATCTTTCAAGCAGTACTATCCCATTCCTGTTAAATGTCGTTTTGTAAAGGTAAATTTCAGCTCTTTGTTATCTTCTTTACTGAAAATGGAAGGAGGCAAAGTTATGGAAGTTATATTATATCCTGTTTCAAAGTAAATTCTTTCACATGGTCTTTTGAGCCACCAGCAAAGTATTTACATGTTTCTTGTACAGTTGCTGTGGACATGCTCAGTTACCCTGCCAATATTTTTATAGCCTTTTTTCCTCTCGCTGGATGGAAGTGCCTTGGAAGAGCAGGCAGGCAGCAGGTGAGCAGCAGCAGGCTAAAAACTAATCTATTTGTTGATCAAAAGACAATGTGAGTCACAGGAATTAACAGTAAAAGTTGGTTGCAATATTTCATAAGGGAAAGTAAAATAGACTTGCCTTTGTCTAATCCATTCCAACTGTGTAAAGGAAATAAGTACAGGCTTCCCCTGCTGGGCTGATACTTGTCCTGATTCTGGACAACCAGCAGGTTTCCAAAACTGAGAGTCCTGTAGCATAACTTGTATGATCACAGACATTGCAGAAAGGTGGGGAGCAGAGAGGTGAGTGCTGGACTTCATGACAGAGTTCCCTGTGATTTGCATCCTTGCTGGAGGTGAGGAGGAGTTGAACATCACCAGAGCAAGGCAGAGGGATCATCTGTTCCTCTCCATGTCTGGAACACAGCACAGCCATGGAGAAGCTGGAGGAACTCTGCCCACTCTTCTCTGCCGTGATCTTCCCTGCAAGTCTGACCTTCCTTAGTCATTAGTAATTACCAATACCTTGTGACAACAAGTTTGGGCAGTAGTCAGGATTTTAATTCCCCAACGTGCCGTATTTCATTTTATCACCTCCCTGGCTTGTGCTTTGCTGAGCAGAGCAAACAATTTGCCTGCTGCCTGGTGCTGTTTGTTCTCCAGCTGTTAAGAGCTCGCTCAGGTACCACACTCCAGGCTTTCCCTGGCACCAGTGAGAGTGGGAGGGCCCAGCTCGTGCCCCCATGACCCGGAGAACCCCACGAGGGAAAGCAGCACTGTGTGAGCTCCTTCACTTGCAGCTTGGGTTGCAAAGGTACATCCAGCAGGACCTTCAGACCACACAGGCCTTTGGGGAGCCCTCAGATGGTTTTCATACTAAAGAAGAAATCGACATTAATTGGGCTGCAAAATCCATCCACTGCAGAAGGAAGCAACATTACTCCACGTGGGGCTGGATACTCAAGAGGGAAGTGATTTTCCTTCCTATCCTTGCCAACACTGCAGAGCAGCCAGCAGCACAGACACTGGATCCCAGACTTCTTTAGTTAAGTAGTATTATGCTTATACATGGGCCTCTTTGTCTCCAGTCAATAGTGAAGTGATCTGCTATGGCAAAACATTTAAGTATCTTGGGGGTGGTTCTGCCCACTCTGTTCTATTACTTGTTTGGCTCTACCCACTATATACTATTACTTGCTTGATTTTTCTCTCTGCCATACCTGTTTCAGTCACTGCTTTCATTGCCAATTCCTAGCATTTAAACCAGGGCAAGAAAAGAAATACTAAAATAAAAACCATTTACATAATTTCTTTTAAAATCCAGGAACATCCAAAGTACTTTCCAAGCTATGGGTTAATCCTGACATCTTTCTTGGGACAGTTTCTTACACTGTCACTTCTCTACAACAGGGATACTCCAAGTTTCTGGTGGTGTTGAGATCCTTGGTGTACAAGAATCGCTTTCCTGTTATCATGCAGTGTCTTCTAGAATGGGCCTATTTTTAACTGTACTTGGATAAATGTAGTACAGGAAGTTAAGAACTTCCACATCTGTCATCGTGAAAACTTGCAAACTGGTCTGGAAAACGTTTGAAACAATATTTAAGTTTTTATGCCCTGGGATATATTCATCTCCTATTTTGCATTTTCAAAATGCGTATCTGTAAACAGGAAGTTCTTATGGTATGATACCATATATATCTATATATATGTATAGTGTGCTTGTGAGGTGCTAAAGAAAAATGTTTGTCTTTCTCTAGTTCAAGACACCTTAAAAATGGCAACACAAACTGAAAAGAGGATTTTTTTTTAGCCTGGAAACCTGCTGTTACCGGAGCAGGTGTCATAATCTAGAATAACAGAAATTTAGGTGTAAAATTAAAAAGAATAAAGAATAATAGATTCAGTAACTTTAAAACCAGTGATGGAAAATAAATCCAGTAAGTCCATTGCAGTTCTTCAGTGATAGTACAACTACATTTTGAGAAGACACTTCTAAGGTCAGTCATCAAATATAGATGAAGAAAACCAGACTCTGAAACTAAGCTTAATTTCTGTAGGGCAAAATTAGCATATTTTCATGTATATAACCTGCAGATTATCTAACAGAGGAATAAATAGCCAGGCAACCCACTCCCCACTGTCTTAGCAATTGCTGTAATGCACAGATCTGTCATTTGCTGAGGGAGCTGTTTACTCAAAAGCCTCTTTTGCATACTAAACATCTTGCCTGTGATCACCAGTGCCTGTTGCTATTCTTTATGGATCCAACCGAGACTGAATCATCTCTGCACTTACTTAATGGGCTCTGACTTTCAAAAGTTGCAGGTTATAAGTTGGAAAATACGGCACCTCTTGTGGTGTTTCACATGCTGCAATAAAAGGGATTGAAAGGGGTTTGCCAAGGAAACATCTACTCATTTCTTCCATTGGGTAATGGAAAGATTAGGGAAAAAAAGAACAATTTAATGGGAGCTCAGAGGTGCACAGACAAACAGTTCACTGAGGAAGAGGGGAGGGTTACTGGAGTGAATTATCAATGCTCATCTCCTGCAGACACAGGACAAGGAGCATGTGGGATATGCTCACCTGATCCTAACATACATTGACCGCTTAACACTTCAAAAAAAAAAGCACAGAAACAGAATGAAAATCAGCAAAGTGACCAAGAAGCCTTCAACAACTACTGAATACTTTCAATTTGTAAAGGTGTGGTGGCAATACCAAGTGGTATAACCAGAATAACAGTTTTTATATATATATAGAGCTATATATCTCTCTCTATAAGTATATAGAGATACAGATACATATATATGCAGTCATAAGTATTAAGCTAAAACACAATTATTGTACTACAAATGTTGTTCGTAGCCTACATGGCAATTTTAACTAATTATATATAAATCAATGTGCAAAAAAGCTGACAGAATTAGAGGAAAAAGGGAAATAAGAGGAAAAAGAAGTGAAGAGTGCTGACAACTAGGCACAAGCAATTCTCTCTCTCGAGCAGCAGTGTTTAGACAAGAGCTGCTAGAACAGTCCTTCAGCCCGAGCAGGATACATCCAGCACTGACTCCAATGCCAAGCAACCTCCTCCTTCACTGCTCCTTGGCAAACTATCACCACTTCTCTTACAACAAACTTGCAACTATTTGCTCTACATTTACACTGGTAATTAAGGGGTAAATTATGAAATAAAAGGACTATTGCTGTCCTCTCATCTGCAACACACTGCTACCCAAAGCCTTCAGAGAGAGATCAGTTTTGTGGCTTTATGGTTCTGTAACTTCAGGAATCATCTTGTTCACCCTACTCATTCTCAGATCATTTTATTTTGCCAAAATTCAGCACTCAGCCTTCTGGAACACTTCTAAAATACACTGGTGACTCTGCACTCTCTCTGCATCCTTCCAGATTTTTTTGCTTTCTTGCCAAGAAAAAAGTCCCTGCCTTTCTTGACACCTTACTCAGAGAAGTATTTTATTCAGCTCTCTCCCTTTGCTTTTGTTTTCTCTGGGAAAAACACTCCCAAACAATTCAATGTTATTTTGTCCCACGGTTTTGTGCATTGAATTTCTTCTGTTTATCCTGCAGGCTCTGCTTGCTCCCATAGTATCTGTCTCCCATTTGGTCTGGGGGGGTTTTTTGGAGGTTTTTTTGGTTTTGTAGAATTTAACTTTACAGCACCCTACTGGTGTCACTCTGTCAAATGAGACCAAGCTGTGCTTTTTTATATAAAAACCTAACCTGGTTTTTGTGTTGTTTCTGTGTCTCATGCCATAAATAGAGCAGGTTTGTGACATCTCACATTGAAGTTATTTCAAAGTTGCTATTTATACAGTCTTTTAAAACCAGACCAACAGATGCACACACAATTAGATTAAAACTAATTCCGTAATGGCTGATGTAGAACAAAGGTTTCTATGACAGAGTAGTAAAACTGTTTAGCACTGAAAGAGGGCAGCACCTATTTCTCTGAGAACAGTATTAAAAGATGACTTATTATACTCCAGAGTAAGACATTACTCCTAAGCAGTAATTCTGTGAGACAGCTCACGATATAAAGGATTATGTGCTAGAAATGGTGCTGTTCAGCCTGAATTTGCAGACACTTCCAAATGACAGGTGATTACTCACATTACCAAACAGCAGGGTCAGAAGACTATCTACCAAATACGTACAAGGTCACTTACCAGGCAGATGTACTCTGAAAGGACATCAGGGGTGGCCTTAAAGCATCTCCTTGTAAAGTCGGAGCTGTGTGTGCTGGTGGAGGCTGAGCCTCTGCCTGGCCTTGGCTGGGCTCCTGAGCAGGGTTAATCCATCGGCTCTGCCTCTGCCTCTGCCTCTGGCTCTGGCTCATCCACTTCCCCTGGATTCCCCAGCGCGCCAGGTAAAACTTACAGATATCATAGTTCAGGGAGGAGTAATACAAAAGGTCCAGGATGAGTAAGACCACCACAAAAAAGCCATAGATCCACACTCCTAACAGGGCACTGTAGTTGCTGGGAAATGAGAAAAAGGGACAACAAAAAGAGTTATTTCTCAGTAATGGTCACTGTGTCACTTTATCAAGGTTGTTTGTTTCATTAATTATATAACAGATAAAATTAAATATTAGTATATACAGTTATATGATAGATATAATTATATATGCTATATATAATACATTAAAATAAAAATGTCATATATTCATATATTAATACATTAAGGTAAATATAGAGAACATTCCATATTAATGTATAATATATCACTATTTATACTATGTATTAATATATTGTATAGGCTATATATTTAATTATATATCATTGTATGTAATTATATATAAAATATAATTATATGTGAAATCTATAATAGCAAAATATATAGGTGATAAAACAAAATTTTGTTCTAAAGGACATGTCTTTAAAAATTAGTTATTATTTCAGTCTGAATAATGCTGTATGTGCATGACATGGGAGGTTTTTAAAAACTAAGGCCCCTCTTTTAAATAAATTTTTATTTCTCCTTCTCCTCTGTGTATTTCTATCAGGACATAAATTTGGGGTACAATTAGCTTTTAATGCTTTAGGTGAGACCACTGCTATAGACTTGGTTGCTGGGTTGTACATCTTGTTCTGCAAATTTTCACACACAAATTCTGGAAATTCTCACTCACAGAATCACCCTGTAAAAGGGAACTTCTGAAAGGGAGGGTTAACCCTATAAAAATATGCTGTTATTAATAATTAAGGCCCAGGAGTGTCCGCACTATCAGAAATATTCACTGCTGACTACCCCCCAAAACCATTTCTCTTAGAAGGCATTTAATGTGCTTGAATTAGCTCTGAATTTTTAATAATTAATTACTGCTGGAAAAACAAGATACTAGTAGAAGTATAGGCTTTCAAAGACCCCTTAGCTTACTGGTAATAAATTTAGGAATAACACTGGCAAGATCATATCACACAGGAAGGAAAATATGGACTACACTGAGATGTGTACGTTGGTGTAGTTATAAAGTGTATATTTAGATAAAGGCCCTGAAAATTATCAGCTGCTGTAAAGCTCTGACAGGTGACTAAAGATATGAAGAGAAAGGAGGGGAAAAACAGGAGGAAAAGTTATAAGGGGTCAAGAATATGAAGACCAAAAAGGGGAAGAAGTGCCAAAGCTCTGCTGGAGATGAAGAATTATTAAAAGAAAAATGACTGTCAGGTGTAAATGCAGTTTGGATTGGAAAGTGTGTGTGGGGAGGGTGAGGTCAGAACAGAGAAGGAGGGACCTGGGTAAGAATGAGAGTGATACAAAAAATCCGAAGTATAAAGCAAAAAAAAGAAAAGGTTAATCTAGACCTGTGAGCTCAGGTGGAAGGACATGTCCCAGAGACTGTACAAACAAGGGCAAGCTGAAGAGATATTAGCAGAAAATGTCAGTCGGGAGACAGAATTAGAGAAGACAAGAAATCACAATTTTAATTTCTGTGTTGCTGTCTGTCAGCACTTAAGGAGGCTGATTGTTCCCTGCAGGGAATGATTTTTCCACGACACATATGTAACACCTTTAGATGAAATGAGGTTCCACAGCAGATAACTGTAAGTAACAAGAGGAAGGCCTGAGCTCTTAATGGGTCCCTTCCTGTGTAACTTTAGTACTATGCAAGCCCAGAACTAAAAAAAAAAATCAGTACATTTGCAGGAAGACTGGAAGTAGACAAAATATAAAGCTTGTGAAAACCCTTAACTCCGGAGTCTTTGCCTCTTTGATCCATAGTAAGAATGGAAATACTAGAAAGCGTATTACTTTTTCTTGCAATAACGTGACAGGCAGGAACATCTCTTACAGTTAACTCAAAAGAGTTCTTTTGTATTTTAGGTATTTAATTTCACCCACCAAAACTTTGATTACTGAAAATTGGAGCTATTTTCAGTGTTTCAATTTAAAGCAACAGTTTATTAATCATGTAAGTTCATCATCTGCTCCTCCTAAATAACATGTGTTTCTCACAAGTACAAAGATGAAAGTCTGCCTTATTTTAATTAACAGACAGTGGGACAACAGCACTATCAAAAGGGCCTTGTGAAAAATCACAAGCAACAATCCAACTCCTCCTATTCCATCTCCAGAATCCTGCTTGGATTTCTCTACCATCCCTACACACAAATAAAAAGACAGGTCTTTTTATTATTTTCTTACCTATAGGATTCCCTCCATCTCATTAATTCCCTTTTGAGACAGATGACAAGCTGGTTATGACCAGCATGTACCTTTTAGTAGATTTTGTTGGGTTTTGTGTGCAGTACATGAATAGAAAATAATTCATTTGGGAATTCAGGTTTGAAAAAAACCCCCCAAAACCAAGACAATTGTGAGCTGGATTCTGCAGCTGCAGAGTTTAAATGTGGGCAGATGGCCATGGGAAGTGTTTCTTTCCCCTTTCTCCCTGATGGGGCTGTTGCTCACAGTGGTAACTAAGTGTTGCCCCAAGGAAATGCACCTTACCAAACACTTTGGTACTTCTGACACTGAGGAAATCAGCACATGGATACTTTAAATGTGATTTCCCCCTCCTTTTTCCTGGACTAAAAGATAAGGAAAAAACGTGGATACATTAGAGACTGCCATAACACTGTGCCAGCAGCAGATTAAGGACCCCTGGAATAGTAATATGACTGATAATCTACCAAAACATGCATAACAGAAAATCTGAGAGACTCTGAAAACTAGATTCAAGTGAATACTAGTTTTAAGAACAGTTAAACAACTTCTTAGACAGTTTTAAGGAGTGACAGAATTTTTCCTGTCTGTTATACATCACTGGTATTTATGTATTTAATACTAAACTAATAGTTCACATCAAAAAATATTATAAATGGATTGCATGATTGCAAAAGCTTAAAAACACAGAAGGCTTTTGTTACAGAAATGGAAAACAGTAAATAAATGTGGCTATAGTTGTATTGTGTATTTGTAGAAGACAAGCTGTGCCATGACAAAGAAGTCACCAAGTCACCTCATTAACTTCTTCCCTCAACTGTATTATAAAAGAAAGAATTTGTTTTGATGATCACAAGAACAGCTAAGGGGAAAAATAAACCAAATAATAATATTGAAATAAACCAAGTAATAATATTGAATCACTCTTCCCTAAAAACTAAGATCCTTTTTTTTTCCCCAGTTCATTGCTATTCCCATAGGCTAAATTATTCTCCCCTGCTACAGTGCAATAGGTTTCATCAGGATTTTTTTCAGTGGTGTGTGAAATTAGATCTAAACAAGAAGTGACTTTGTCACTGTAAACTGAACCTTGGATATATTAGAAACCAAATGAAGTTAAATTATTGTATATATTAAATAAAGTCAGAGTGTATTAAGTAAGAAGCTTTTAGCAATATTTTTAATGTAGGATTCACTGCTTTCTGCTCCTCCTAAAATTAGAAGGAAGTTTTCCACCAACGTCAGTGGGTTCAGGGTCTCACTACAGTAACTACAGTGGTGGAGTTTTATGTAGGAAGAAGCATCTCTTCATTTTCCTGATGCTGACAGATTCATCAAAAACAATGTTTTGGGAAGTTACAAAAAGGCAATACCAGTTCCACTCTTACACTTCTCTAAGCTCCATCTCTAGAAGTTGTTTATTGTATTTAACATGATTTCACCTACCTTTGTAAAAGACCACACACAGCTAATGTCCCCAGGGAATTGTGGGCTGAAGGCATTTATGGGAAATAGCCTGCAGGTGGTTCTCAACCATCTCACCAACAAAAACTACAGAGGTTTCTCCTTCCCAACTGAATAAGGTGACTTAAAAAAAATGTCTAAATGAAAAATAGTATCACACACTGTGTTCTAAATATTTCCATGAAAATAAATGCTGTAGATGACAGAATACCAAACTCCTTTTTTCCAGTTGAGGAACTGCTCAGGCTGTAGGTGGAAGGAAGAGCAGAAGAGCCTTACCTCAGTATGCTCTGGCCAGGCTTACATGGAGTAGCTGCTGGAATATTGGGAAAAGCCTGAAGCATTGGCTTTCTGCTTGTCTGAACTGCATTTTACCAGTAACACCCTGAACTCTGCGATGACTCTGCCTGTGCTCAGCAGGGCTTACAGAACAGTGAGGGAGGAAATAAACAAATTTGCTGTGTGCAGCACTGCACAAAGGCTGGGGAAAATGAATGGTCTTTCCTGGGCCTGGGACACTTGCAGTATCTTCCCAGTGTTCTGTGTGATATGTTCCTGTGGTGTTCCCAGGTTCACTGCAAAGCCCAGGCAAGGAAATTCCACCTGAAGGACATAACTGCACATACAGTAACTAGGCAGGATAGATCCTCATGGATTTAAAGCTGTCTTATATGGATAGAGTCTATTTTTGTCCGGTTTCTTTTTTTTTATATACTACACAGACTTCTTTATAGTAGGAGAGTGTCACTTTAACACCTGTAAATTTAGAGTATTCAACTTCAACATCTATGCAAGACCAACTTCTCTGGGCAGGTCTGTCTGAGGAGTGGTTGTTAAGGAAGATGATGGTTTGCTGACTCCACGAGCTGCACACAGGGAGTTAAAACAGGCATCAGTATTGCAGCACCACAGACTCCTACCAGCCTTGCACCTGCTTCCAGAGGCAGCAATGACAACACACACTGACTTTTGCACTGCAGAAGAAAACACCAAAACCCTGTTGTAAACAAAACCCCATAGCCTGGGATTCCAGTTGCCTTTAGTCTGCCCCTTCCTTGCCCTGGAGGAGCTGAACACCAGAATGAAATGGCAGATAAAAAGCAGATAAATCAGAATTACAGCTGGGGTTTACATCACATGAATGTTGCCCTCTGTACCAAGAGAAATCACAGCAGATTAGCGTGGCCACAATGTCAAATACTAAATAGGAGACAGACCACGAGTGAAGATTTTGTCCCTGCAAATGGGTAATCAGTAACCAAGATCTACTTGCTACTTACAGGTTCTTCAGGAAAAAAAAGGACTGGCATTTATCCTGGAGGACAGTCCCCAGCAGCACATGGAAGTATCCCAGGTAACAGGCAAGGAGACCACAAGGGTTGGTGTATAAGCAAATACATTCTGTTCCCCAAGGTCAGTGATTTGTTACAGGAGATTTATATTCAAAACATCGCATTCAAAATAGTGCATTTGGGCTGATATGGAAAATGCCAACTCACTCCCTCTCGCCCCTACGAACAGCTTTGGGGTTTATTTTTACTGATACACATTTAAACACAGTTTGGATCAAATTAGGGGCAGGGAAGAGACTTTTGTAACTTTTATATGTAACTTTATACTTGTTACATTTATGTGCAACTTCTACATATCTGCTGTCCTTGCCATGTTTACAGCCCACGTCAGCAAGGAAAGCAAAGCTGAAATATCCTTTATTTTAGGAGTTCTGTAACAGCAAAAACCTTTTAGCAATGGTATATGCAATATTCTAATTGCTTCCACCATTAAGGGCACCTCAGACTACGTTATTAGACCAGGTGAGAACTTGAAAACTCATTTACTTACTTATGCATATATCCATCTGCACTCCCCGTTAGGTTCATCTGCATGACAGTTTGGAACTCTGTCTCATTGCAGCAGTATTTAAACACTGTGTTGTTATGGTGACAGCAGAAGATGTAGGATTTGTTGTCAGAAAGGCGGGGGCAGTGGAAACCGAAGTGGTAGCGACCCTTGTAGTCCGTGTAGGGCTCACAGACCCGAAAATGTGCACACAACACTGCAAAACAAACAACACAGTGGCCTGGGAGTCACCTGGGCTATCTGCATTTATCCACCACAATTCCTCCTTGGCAAGCTTAAACAATGGCTGTTTGATTTCTGAAAAACATCAATACCCTGGAACTTTCAACACAGTAACATTTAGTACTTAAAGATGACAGTATTTAGACTTGTATTTTGAATTTCATTGTTGCTATGTTCATGAGTACCATTGTTTAAAGGAAGAGAAGAAATGCCCTCCATGCTAAGAGGCACAAAAATATTTAAGGAAATGTTTTCATACTGCTAAATATAGGAATATCCCTAACACACAACAATGCCCATGTCTGATTCTCCTGGGATGACTTAATAAAAACAGAAGGTCTACATAGAAATTGCAATAAAAGTTTGCTGGCACAAAGTCATTCTTTGATAAGGATTATTCTGTCAGAAACAGTAATTACAAACTGTAGAACAAATCCAAACAACTTTGAATTTGCAAATAGACAGAACTAATAACAATACATGTAAAATACTACTGCTAACGCTTGCATAGGTGTTCCTGGGAGTTCTTACATTTCTCCTTTATTAAGTTCTCATGTAAAGTGTTTATTACAGCCCTTTGAACATTTTTTTTACAGTAATTTCAGTCCCAGTGATTTCACCATCACTTTTACTGCTCTCCACAGAAATCCTTTCCAATATGGTCATAAGCGACCACAAGTGACCTCCTGTTGATCTGAGAAGCCTTTTAAGAGACAATATTTGGTTCTACGTACTGCCAACATTTGACTGATTCATAGTTAGTGTTATTAGACCTTACAGCATCATTTAAGGTGCCCTACAGACACCCAAAGGGAATATTAGCAGGGAAATGTTTTCCTCTGACTAGAGAACAGTCACAGCCATGCTGCGGGTACTGCACTTCATAAGGTTACACCAATTAATAAAGAATATTCACTTCTCACTGACAGAACTAACCCTTGTGATTTGGTGTATGATCTGGGTATCAGTTTACCTCTGCCAGAGGTTATAGATAATGACTTGCATGGATTTAGCTTAACTGTACTGTGTCCCATAGCTCCTGCTGATCTGGAATTGCATCTTATCCATCTAATCCTCATTTCTTTCTACCTTGCTTAAAAAGAAAAAAGTCTATTCCTAATGCTTTTGTGTCTTGATCTTACAAAATATATTAATTTCAAGACACATTTTAAGGATTGTGATAGTGGAAATTACTCCTTTATTTGTCTCTTTTATTTTGTCCTTTATTTGTCTCCTTTATTAGAGGGGGCCTAGAACAAAAAACTAAACTAAAACAACGTAAATCTGAATAAAAAAAAACAAACCAAAACACACAAAACATTTAGCACTTGTATTTGTGTGTGCATATATATATCCCCACAATAAAAAAAGCATTTCTTGATGTTTGAAGGGCACTTTCTCTGTTTCAATTTGTGCCCATGGCCCCCGGTCCTGTCACTGGGTTCTACCACTCGGAAATTTAGTTTGCTTGACACTGCAAAGTGTTTTACTAAACTTCACGTGTCAAAGTGGCCCCTGATCCTCCATGGCTCCTTTGCCCATTTTAAAAAGAAAACAATTCCCAAACTTCTTTGGGAATGAAAACTGAGAGGACTATGATTACAAAATGAAGGGAGATTTAAGATAACATCGGGTCATAGAAGGAGGGATGTCTGTAATAAAATGTAGTCCTAACAAATCCTTAAATAGTAAAATGTGTGTCAGTGATTAAAATAAATGCACAAAACCCTTTACCAATTCAGTGTAATCTGTGTAGTTTCACCTGCTGTCTTTGCTTCTCTGTGAGTCACAGAGCCAATAAACAAAGTGTGATTGTTCCTTTTTTAAGTATTTTTTCCTGAAAATACCTTTCCTTAAATCCTGAGGATCAGAGAACCTTATTTCTTTAGAAATACTTCAGCTAAAAGTATTGTACCTGAAAGGCTCTTTAGTTGTCTGCTGCCAAGATAACAGCTGTTTCTGAAATGGAGTTGCATGTGCAAATTCTAATACTATTTTTGAAAGCAATTATTGAACAGGTAAGGGATAGAATGCTCCTCTCTCAGTTCCTACTGATTTCCAGAGAATTGTCTGTCATGCTTCAAGGAACTTATTTAAGCTCATTTTAAGATTTATCTGCTCTCCCTTAACCAGCTTACATCAAACTGTTATTTCCTTATGTGTTCCCAGTTAGAGATCAGTGTAACACTCACTACTTTTTAAATTTTTAAAGCCCCAACTCTTTCAGATCTAGTCTTTGTAAGCTTTCCATATGGATCCACAGAAACATTCATATGTATGCATTTTACCACATGTTAATTTGCTATGTGGACATTCGTTTCCTACTTCAAAGCAAAAAAAAAGATGTGAAAATAATCTCTCAGTTTTGGGGTAGTTAATATAAGCCTTGCTGTCCTCCCTGAATGTGTTTCAATCCATTAAATGAATAACCCTACAGGTTTCATTACTAAAATTGTGACTCTTAGGGTCCCAAAGACTTGGAAGTAAAGCAAGATCTTACAGACAGAAGTCTGCAAATCTAGGAACTCAAATGGAGTCCTGCCATTTGATTTTCATTCCAGCTCAGGTTTAAAATGATGCTCTTATCATTCCAGTGAAAGTAGCATCCTATTTTTTCCTCCTCGTCATTCTCACTGCATAAATATTCTACATTCTAATAATGGATGGCAGAAAACAAAATACTAATAGGCAAGGAGCAACAAAAAGATAGATGTACATGTGCAAAGCCAGTAGTTATCAATGTTAATACATAAATTATGCTATGCAAACAAGCAATGAAAGTGTGGGCAACAAAACACTGGAACTAACTGAATATTAAATTTAATATTGAAGTCCTACACAGACAGAGTAGTAACAACTTTCACTGCAGCACAAGGGTACTTTAATATACATGATTCCTGGTAAAGTTTTAATGTAGTGGTGAGGGATGTGGCATACTACAAGGGAATAAGGAGCAGTGATAGAAAAAAGTCTTTCTGGATTAAAAACTGCTCCTAGAATGGAGGATAAAAGGCATTGAACTGCCAGTTAAAAACCTGTAGGATCAAATCTATTTGGACTAAGAACCTCTTAAATGATTGTTCTTACAATATTCATAATTACAGAAAACCTTAATGTCAAATAACTCCTGAAGAAGAAATCCTGAACAAATCAGAGCACTTGAATAATTCTCAGTCTAAAACCTGACACATTCCTGCACCAATCCTCTCTGTGTGGAGAGACATCTCTGGACCACTCCCTGGTCCAGCCAATTCTTTAGATTCAGGAAAATAACATGGATTCCAAGTTCAATTTTGCAGGAACCCCATATTAATTTGCAACTGTTTTTTTCCCTGTGGTCCATGTCAGTAAAAGAGAAACTCAAAGTATAAAAGTTACCTGCTGACAAGAGTAGTGAGAGCAGAACCATCAGCACATTCAAGGACTGTTGGCCACAACTTGTCATCGTTGGCTTTCATTGGTCCATTAGAGAATTACCTGTTTGACAAGATGCAAAATCATGGTTAAGTGTCTGTTTCATCTCCTTTTCACCATTCAAACTTTTACTTCTCCAAAGGGATTTGGGCACAGTAAGAAAAAAACAAAATAATATTTTTTCTGGACTTAGGAATTTTAATGAAGTCATAGAAAGGAGAATTTCTTTCACTCCTTTCTCATTTCACCATGAATATAAACAACTGTACATAATTTTCATTAACCCAAAGATGAATAAAGTCTGGATTGGATATTCACACCTCCTCTGTGATCTACACTCAGCAAAACTAAGCTTGTTTTGCTGGCACAAGAATGGGCTGTTGTTTTAAGCCTGTAAGGAGTACAGAGACAAACAATACAAAAATAAATTGGCTGCTTTGAAAGTCAATCTGTTTTACCCCATTAGAGGGTGCAGTCGCTCAGAAAGTGGGTCAAGTAACTCAGATGGTTGGAAACGCTTCAAAAAATGTCTTTTCATTAGAGGCAGAGGGATTTCATGGGATTGTTATTTCTTGTTTTCCTAGAAAGGAGGGCGAGAAGTGGTGTGGTTTGAAAAGGGCCATCCTAATTTTTCTGTAGAACAGCCTGCAATTGGGTGAGTCCAAATGCATCTTTTATCCACATCAATTCAACATCATCTGCTGCACATTCTGCTATAGCACAGACTGTCCCAAGGCAAGAGATGCCACCAACAGGAGCAGGAATGAGTGGGGCCTGGGTGTATGAGGACTTCAGCATCCCGACCTCCTGCTGACATTCTTAAATAGGCAATTTATCAAGAAAATAAACAGGTGATTAATACTATAAGTAAAATTAATACCATAAGTACTATAAATCAAGTTAACACTATAAATCAAATCAACACCATAAAATAAAATAAAGAGGTAATGTATTGGGTTGCACAAGAGCTTGGGCTATAAACCTACATGGTGTCACTGCAAGCTGGTGTGGTGAGTCTAATTTTGGGGTTGTTAATGTTGATCTAAGGTGTTTATAGTGGAGCAGTTTGGAAAAAAAAAAGAGAAAGGTAAATGACAATTTGTATAAAAAATCTCACTGTTTCTGACAGCTCCAGAGACACATTTTGCCAAATGCTTATGAAATAAGTGCTGTGTCATGTAAATACTGCATAGTTTAGTAGGTGTCTACTACAATCTACTGAATCAAGTTAAAATCCCAAGACCATTGCACCTGCATGTAACAAAAGGGGAGAGGGTGAAAATTAACATATCATGAGGAACTAAATCCTGAGTAACACAGGGGACACACAGTGCTGTCTCCAGAGTGTTCAGAGGCCCAAGATTTCCCTCTAACACAAAATGCTGTGTGTGCCACAAGCAGATTCACTAAAAAGTCACCTTAGCACATGAAAAAGAACAGATCACAGACCTAAAACCAGTGTAACTTTTGTACAAGAAGTCCTGATAGTTTACACTGTTATCTGCAAGCCAAACCACTGGACTGTAACTTGAAAATAATTCAGTTCTTCAAGGGGAAAATAATTAGGAACCATAATACCAGGAGGGGAAAAGTGCAATCAAGTATGAATGCTAATTAAGAATATTTCTCATCAATACTGTTTGAAAAAGTTGCCACCTTTTTTTTTCAGAAGGAATATCATATTAATTAAAACACTGAGCAGACTTAGAGTTAAAATTGCATAAAAAAAGAATAACACTGAAGATAAGCCAGAGGTTGAGCTACAAAGAACAGGCTATTGCCAATATTGATAGGAATAAAAGGAATATGATATTTTCCGGAGTAAATCAAAGCTGCAGGAATTCTGGTAGTAATTCATTACTACAGGAAATCTTGGCTTTCATAACAGGTAATTAAAAAGAGATCAATAAACACTCCTGTTGTGTATCTGGGATGACAAAGATGTTTGGTATAGCTGAGACCATAAATATTTTCATATCAAGAATAATTTAGGGTGACATTAATGAGTTGTTACTGAGGTTTCTAATTTGATATTTGCAATTCTGTGCAATATGTATCCAGTCATTTCAGCAGTGTTGGCTGGGGGACATAAATATGATTTTTTCAGTTTGTTGGGAAACAATGGCAGCTTTCATAGGACCTAAAGAAAGCTAAGAACATTGTTAGAAGTAAATGAGGTAATCCAGGTAATTACAAGCTTGTGAGCATGCTGTGGATCTAGAGAAATTTAATGGAATGGTTAATACAGAATCCAATCAACAAATAATTAAGGAGAGTAATATAATTAATATGTATCAGTGTGGGCTTATGGTAAAGTTAATTTTATTTCTCTCAGGGTTGTTGATTGAAGTAGATTAAAGATAGTTATAGTAGATGCTTGTAAAGTATCTCAGTGGCAAGGAATTTGAGAAGGCAGTGAGGACGAATGATGAAGAAAAGCACATCGGTTATGGAAGACTAAGACTGGAAATCAGATGTGTGTTTTTTGGAAAGTACAGTCTTATTAGTAATTAAGTACACCCAGGTTTACTGCTAGTTTCTTAATCAGCACTGTAGGTAGAAATCTAGAAGGGAAACATCTATTCAATTATGTCCAAGAGAACTGGCAACAACGAAATTGGCATTTTAATCCAAATCATGCAATGCTTGATTTTTTTTATCTGGGAAGAGCAAAGGGAGGGACTAGAACACGAGAGCTGCACATCAGAGGCCAGGACAGTGACAGAGTCTGTGGAGATTAATACATCTATACATGTTTGGAGAGCAGGGAAATGCTCCAATTTTGTAACCACTGCTTCAGTGATCATTATTCTGGATAGGAGCATTTCTAGGAGGACAGAAATAAAACTAACTGTTTGCTTGTTGAATTTTGGATTTTTATTTTATTTTTCCATGCTGCTGTCTGACTGAAGCAATCATATTTCAGGCAGTATCATGAGGATGTCTCTGGGCTATTAGAGCTCAATCTCTGAGCTATGGGAGCTGGAAGAGGTGGGCAGGAGAACAGGTGGCACAGTGAAAGGAAAAGCTTAAATCCTACAGAGTATTTCCTAATATTAGGCCACAGAATAGAGAGGGGAGAAACATGGTAATTAGCAGTGCTCTAGCTGAATAATTGTGTTATCATCATCATCAAGCAGCTGCATGGTACTTAGCTGCCAGTTAAACCATGGCACGTGTCTACCATGAAACAGAAGGAATGGTTCTCACTTGTGCTTTTTTCAATGTATTTTGCTGTCTTGTCGTGGAATAAGGATTATGTCAGAATGTTGCTTTCCCTCGCAGGTGATGCAGCAGTGAAAGATTCCAAGAGAGCAGCACTCAAAGGGAAGGTGCTGGGATGTCCTGTCAGGGAGAACAGTGATGTGAGACAGAGCAGGAGGGTGGCTTTGTGTTTCTGCCGCTGAAGAGGCTGTGATTGCACTGCAATTCCTGATCCCACCTCCCCGCAGGGACCTCCCTCCTCCCCATGGAATGTGTGCAGAGGCCATATATATGGCTTAGATAATTTTGCAGTTTTACTGTTCTATGACATTTCAGCTCTTCCTCTGCTCCTACATACACTGCTTTGGTCACCCTTACAGTTCTATCTAGCTGTCTTTTCTTGAAGGGAATCGGTGAATCACTGGAAAGAAAAGCTGCCAAGAGAAACAAGCATTTCATGAGGTAAGATTTTGATGTAGCAATTATTTTCCCCTGATTCTGGAGGAAAACAAAAGCTATGTTTAGAAGAGATGTTTGAAACACAGTGCACATTTTGCATTTTTTGTGGCTGTTAGAAAGAACAAAGGGAGCTAGCAAGAGAATTTATTAAATACATCAGCACTGCCTCATGAGTTTGCTCTCTGTGATTCCAGAGATCATTTAACCCATCTCCCTGTCATAGGATTAAGTACATCTAAACTTCTTAGCAGATGTTTACAGAACTCCCACCACCAGAGTGGGTTTCTGACCTTCTCAGGCCATTCCCTGGAGAGTTTCTCCAGTCTGTGTCTAACTTACAGCTCCTCTGCTTTAAGCCCATCCCATCCCCAGCGGAGCTGGAGAACAATTTACCCACAGATACATTGGTTACACCTCTTTGCATCAGTCTTTAGTTCATACATACAAGAAGTGCTGTCACGCCTTCACTCACCTAACAACTTACACTATTTCTTGCAGTCTTTCCTTAAAAACCATCCTTGTTATACCTCCTTTTATATCTGGCTCTACACTTTATGGCAAGGTTGTGCCTGTAACTTCAGTGTCCTTTTGGTTTCATTTGTTTATATTTTCTGAATGGCCTGAAAGTCCTAATAAATATCCCAGGAGCTGCCAACTCTTCCAAGGTAAATAAAAACGCAATGTTCCAAAAGTGCAGAGAGCCACAGAGCTTCTGCTAATTCTCACAGTTAACTCAAAAGATCCATAGATTATCCCTGTTATACTAAGAGAGGAATACCCAAACACAGACTAAACTATAATAATAATATCTATAAAATATATGAGTAATATGACATATATAAAACTATATAAAATAATATGAAAGTGTACCACCACATAACTGGGGATGACTCCCTCTTTCCACACTGATGCCCAGAAGTCCTTCCCACTTCAGTCTTTTGGGACATGCTCATCTTTCACAGATTAAAAGACTCCTGGGAAAGCTCTGGTTCCCATTCTCTTATTACCCACTCTCCTGGAAAACACCCTCAGTAACCACACACTCATTAGTTTTGCTGCACTTCCTCCATTATTGGGACAAAGGGATCAAACCAGCAGGGAAGGGGCCTCCTCTCAACCTATTTGCTCATGTGAAGGCAAGAGACATCTCTGGCTGATTGTGGCAGCAGTGAGGGGATGAATAACACACTCAGTGGTTGAGAAAGCTGTTTGGAATTAGATAGAAAAGAGAAGGCTGTGATCCAAACTTAGCTCCTAGTCCAGCTCTGTTCACTTCTCACATTAAAGCAGGCTTAAAAATGCATCCAGTATGTGTTCATGGAGGCTATTACAAGGAAATTACAGTCTCGTTACAAAGGAACCCATAGAACTGGCATCAAAGAAAACCTGATTATTAAGAAAACATGTGGTTTCACACTGCAATAACCTCAAGAAAATGTTTATGAAAAACAGATACCAGTTTTCAGTTGACAGTTTTCTTACTTGAAACAACTGAAACAACCTATGAAAGGGAACTGTTGGTAGAAACCCCTTTGGATTATAATGCAGCACTAACATTACCCAGTGTCTTTTCCTTAAAAACATCTTACTACACATGTGCTTGAAGTGAAGCGTGTGTGAGTCTCTGCACAACCACAGATAAACCATTGAAGTCAGGGTTTTAGCACTGCTGAAGATGAGCCAATTTATATTGCACTACCTCAGACATTAAATTCTCCTCCCCTTATTTTATCGATTTTAAAATTGAAAATACGAACTATTGTTATATATGTTTTACTTTGCACCCCCATGTTTATTACTTCCCACAGCTGTTGTCCAAACACTTACAAAAACACACATGAATCCTAAAAGATGAAGCTCTTAAGACCATCCTGTGACCTCCAAGCTGTTATCAGACACATCATATGCATCCCAAGGTGGAAATGGACTTTAGCAGTTCCTCCCCAAAGTATGATGCACAGCAGAATGTGACACACAAGTTAAACGATCCCTTTATTACAAGAGAATTAATTTTAGACTATCGGTGGTACATTCAGTACATTAGACCTCTTTTTTGGGGGAAAAATACCCAAATTGCTTTGGGGAGACAGTCAGCTTTGTAAAAATAACAGCTGCACTTGGGCTGATTTACTGACACTGATAAATAACTTCAGCTACAAGTGATTTTGTGCAACAAAAATCTACACTCAGTCACCTGTGTGAGCTGAACCAAGAGCCTCATTAATGAATTAATCAATCTAGGCAGATGGAACTATCAAGTGTGGTCTACTCATGGAACAAAATAATCTGAAACAACCGAATTTTGACTCTGAAATTACAAATGCTCTTGGTCTCCCATGAGAGAGGAATGATAAAGGAAACATAGATAGTTTTGTAATAATTTTCTAAGAGAACTTAAGAGCAGGACAGGATACATTTCTAAGTGATTACAAACCTCTATGGTTAATCCAGCTGTATTTTCATTTTTTAAGAAATGCAAAGCTCTTCTCTAGGAAAACTTCTGCTTCTGTTTTCTGAGTTACTTTCAGTATAGAACCACAGCAAACATTTTTAATTTAAAATATTACCATTTCCAAGCCTTAAATTAATAATGTAATTTCTACTAGTTTATTTGAAACAGTTTGTCCAAGTAATTTTAAAGATGTTATTGAGAAATAAAACGAGTTTTGATGGTAACATTAGAGTTTTTATAACAGCCATGTTTTAAGAACCTCCATCTCTGCATTACAGCACAGCTCTAAAACCTGAGAATAGGTACCTATAAACAGGGCAAGTAATCCTGGCTGGTGTATTTTTATTATCCATTTGAGAAAAAAGTAATATATCAGCAATTATCTAGTGAAAAATGTGAGTGAATTCTTGGGTTCACCACTATGTTGTCAGCTGTATATATACAGAAATTAAGAACTACCTAAATCTCTGTGGGAACATTTTGGACACATTCTCCTTTCAAAACTGGCCTCTTCTGAAATATAAACCTTCCTGTGCAAAGTCTGACATCTAAATTTTATTTCATTCTCACATTCTTGAACATCATTAATCAACATCTCTATCTAACCAGATTGATTTCTGTCACTCTGGATTTGTAAAACACTGTTTTGTTCAAAAGTGACAAAATATCAGGAGTAAGTTAAGCAAAAATTAAAGTCAACTCAGAAAACCACATTTAAATATGTCAAATTCAAATTAATTCAGAATTCTCATAAATACTTTTTTCTCTCTTTCCATCAGCTTTACAAAGGATGTTTCCTTTTACAAATCAAAATGATGACTCCATTCCTTTACAATGTAATTAAGCTTTCCAAGTCCCTGTATAGGTATCAAGGTGTATTTTAGCTCTGGCCAACCTCAAGGCATCAATCCTTGCAGAGTTATTACTTTCAGCATTCCCTGTCTTACAGCACTAGAGCTTTCTAAAAGCCTCTAAAATGACTTTCTGGCCAGCCAGTGTTGAACTGAGAACTTGTGTTCCTGCTCAAAAATGTCACTATGCCATTGAGCACATTTTCAACCCAGGACACATTGCAATGGGAAAACCAGCTAATTTTGTTGGCACAGAATCAGCTAAATCAGGAAAGGGCAACCCCTGATTAATGGAGCAGTGCTGGGGAAAAAGCAGCCAGGTGTGGTTAACTGGCAAAAAGACTTCTTTTTTTCCCTCTTTTAAGTATGCCAACACAATGTGTACCTTTTCTGACGTAGCTGGATCTGCACTGCGAGCATTTTGGCAGCATTTATTGCAGCTTTCCTAAGGAAAACCCCTCAACGTGCTCTGCAAGCGAGGTCTGCATGAGAAGTGGCAGCAGCAGCTGTGCTGTGCACATGTGGGCAGGTTCATCCCCCCGGGGACAGATACAGGTGCCTTCCAGCACTTGAACTGGCACAATTCTGCACCACCTCAGTGGTGGATGGCTTGGCTCTTGTAAAGAACTGTTCAAAAGGCAGAGCTTCTTCACTTTTGAAATCTGAAAATATTCCCTGAAAAGACAAATAACTCTCTGGATTCCAGGAAACATTTTGGTCAAACATTGCTCACCCTCTCATTAAAGACAATGACCAAAAACACCCACCAGACTGAGAAAACAGAATCAAGAACAAAGGACCCACAAGGATCATCAAAGTCCAACTCCAAAAGAATTTGTCTTCCTCCTTAAAACACCTGTCATGGTACATTCAGATGTTTCCTACACTGAAATGTTTCTCAAGTGAAGGCTGTTCTTAAGGCAGACTACAACAGGATAAGGAGCTGTCACTGCACCCGCTAAGGAGAAAGGAAACTGTGTGGGAGCCTTAGCCCACAAATGTTGGAAAGAAAAATGTTGGTAGAAGGTGGGAGTAACTTCCTTTCACCTGTTCTTTTGCCTCATTCTGATCGAACACACACCAGCCTCACACCGCAGTAGAAAATCCCATTTTTCACTGTTACACAATTAACGAATACATTAAAAAAGTGGTTTTAAGAGCAGGATGTGCCTGTGCTACTGCAACCATCCCAGCTCCTAGCCATTCTAATTAACTCCCCTACATTTTGGAGCCCCAAGAACACTGCATTGTTAACAAGAATTTTGTTAACAATTAACAATTTAATTTTGAAAGTTATAGGGCAGAAGAACCAAGAAAAGTGCTGGTGAGCCCTTTATCCTCTCCTCTTAGGCAGAAATACTGGCAGGACAAAGAAAGGGCAATTTTTAGTAGTCAGAACAGCAGGTGTGGAGGTTGCCAAGCAGAAGGAGAAAAAGGCATGCAGAGCTACAGAAAAGTGGCTTTCAACAATTTATCTTTTTTTTTTTTTTTTAGCATGCATTTTTTGGTGAAACAGGTAAAACAAAGCTGTGCTGCTTTGCCCCAAACTTTGTTCCACATCCTTTGTTTTACAAGACATAAAACCTGCTTATTTTATGCCTGGCCTGGGGTTTGTGCAGATTTTGTGCTGCACACAGGTAGGTGTGAGACTTGAAGCCACATGAAGAGACTTGTATAGAATTCCACAGAAACTCTATTTGCTGACCTCCCAGGGATCAAGCATCAAAAAACTCTCCTCCTTGAAGCCAGTGGGGCTGAGCAGGTTGAAACCACAGTTCAGTTAGAAGCAGCTTCCTTTGTTTAATATTTATTTGCATGTGCTCTGTGGGCAGACATCTATCCAACACAGCATAATCCTCGGTGTTCAAGTAGTGCAACAGAACCTGGTTCTCTTCATTATGGCCAACATCAACTCCACACCTTGGCTTCAAACAGTCCCCAAGGAATAGCTCCCACCTGGAACACGTGCCATGTATACATCATTATATCCCTAGAATGACACAGAACCATGTGGCAGAGGTTTAGGAAGTGGTTCCTCTGCAAGTGGCATTCATTGCCTGTTTTTCTCAGAGACCGGCACATAGAACACCAGCAGCAGGACCTACCAAGTCCACCTAACTCATATATAAGAAGAAAGTACAGCATTCGCCACATATGGAACACAGCAAAGCTATTTACTAGAGAGCAATATTGCAGTCAGGCAGTCTGTTTCTTCTCCCAGATATTTTAAAGTCTAAACAAATGAAAAAAAAGACAAGTGGAGAGGTGGCACTATTTCTAGTTTACAGAAAAGAAGCTGATGCACAGAGCAGCTACAGTCAGAAAGGAAGAATACAACAGCTTTAAGGACTGTATATCAACTTCTAGATCTGATGCCTCAAACAATACTGATTAAAAATCCCATGTGAAAGCCAGTCAGGGCAAGAAAAAGGAACATGACCTATAAGAATATAAACTTGCTTGGTGTTTAAGTGATTTTTATAAATGTTATGGACAAAAGAGAGCACGGGTAGGGAATTCTGCTACACCCTCTTTAGAAATGGTAAACTTTCAGTCACTGTAAGATGAAATGATGCCTTGTGCACCAGTACAGTTGGAGAGTGGCAGCCCAGGTCTAACAGGAATTCCTGATGGGAACTAGATGCCAGCCACTGTATCTCTGAGATACTCCTACAAAGGCTCTGACCCAGGGAACTTAAAAGAGAATTATTTAACCTGTGTATAATTAAATACATCCCCCAAGTTATTGAAAGATTGTGATGAAAGGATACAGAGGTACCAATATAACTTTAAACCATCCTTGCTTAGATATCTTTGAAGACTCATCCTTAACCTCCACACTGAGAGTGAGGTCACAATTTGACCATGTTGAACAAGCAAAATAGGAATGTAGGGGTTTAAATCACAATAATTATTTTTAAAATGAGACACTTTTGGAAATTTTGGCTGAATAACTGCATTACCTCTCTGCAATAATAATACACATGCATTACCTCAAAGTTGATGTAAAGCACCCCTTATTCATGTAGGGAAGAACTTCTTAGAGTCTGTTCCTAATGACATAATCTGGAGGGTATTTTAGCAACATGAAATTAGTTACATTTGCTTAGTGACAATTTGATTATCCTGTAATGCAGATATTTTCAGCTATTTCTCTTGAATGGGGAACACAAAAAACTTATCATGAAACCAAATCATAGAACATATGACCAAACCCCAAAGCTGGTGCTGCAGCATCAAAGGCAGGGGGAGCACAATGTGCCTGCAGATTTCATGAGCAGAGGGTTATTTAAATCCTGGCATCTCAATGCATTTTCAAGGCCTGTTCCCAAACATTTGTAACAACATTTTTTCACCCTCTTGGCTAATGAAAATATAATCCTTTTGGCAGTTGCCACAGATGCTCTTTCTGCGGCGATTTTCCTTTCACTAACCATAAGGCCTTTGATGTCCCTACATAATATATTTATCAGTATTGTTGAAGTCACATAGCCCAGATAATCAATTTTGTGTCTTGAGACAGTAAAGTGCATCCAAAATATACTGAACTGTGAAATCCTTAGAGCTCAAATGTAGCTGAACTGAATTTAATCGAGTTTGTGAAGAGCAGAGGGGCTTTTTAGATTTAGAACTAACACACTTCAGCCACAGGTTACAAACCCATATTCCAGGCTTCCCTCTCATCAAGAGGTCTGATATGGAGAAAGAAGGATTGAGATTTGCATTCCTTATTTTACCTGGAATGACAACACACAGAGACATCTCTGGACAACTCTGGGGGAAAGTTAAACTTCTTTCCCCTGAATTCTCATGTTTTAATACCTGGACTTGAACATCAGATAAAAGGGTAATCACAGACCTGGTTTGGTGTAATTTGTACCATGTCATTACCATCCAGGATTACTAATGTAGATCTTAAACATAACCAGAAATCAAATAAACTTTTAAATACGTTGCCAAGAAGTTCTTCTTTAAGAACATAATCTGGATTTGTAGTCAGAGCAAAACACAGCAAATAAACACAGCCCTCCTAAGAAGGCTTAACAATCCAAGGTCTTTTTTATTTAGCATCTTATCCATTCTGCACTAATACGATGGAAAAAATTTGACTGTCCTGCCCACAACACTGAAAGTTTTCTAAGCATTGTAATCTTACCAATGAAAGGAAGTTATCTGCCCAAAGAATGGAATAATACCTTATTCCATGTGCATGAGACTCAAAACTTAGACTAATCACTAGAACTGCAACAGGGCCTGGGGTTTTTTGGTTGTTTCTTTATTTAATCATCCTATTTTTCTGCTTACTATCACATGACTGTCCTTTATTTCAGTAAGTTACAGGATCATCCCAGTCATTGGTCAAATCCAGTTTTCCGTCTGCAGAACAGATATTTCAAAGTGGGCATGTGCAGAAGTTTGTCTTAGAGATAAATTTCCTTTATATTCCTCTAATGAGGCTAACTTTGTTTTGAAGAGAAAAATTCCATTCCTGGAGAATCTTTATGTAATTATCATAACAGTGAATTATTACACAGCTATTTCACTGTTCATATCAATGTCTGCTCCTCTCCAGAGCTCCTACCAGCGTGAAGATCTTTTAGCTCAATGATTTCTATTGACTAGATGTAAGTAAATAGTAAATGCTCTTGGAGCAGTTCAACATTCTCTTATTCTTGCTTTACAAAAGGGCTGATCTGTCCTTACTCTGTCACTACTTTTGCATCCCACTTTCCAATAAACAGTTTCAAACTTCTCAGTATTCTCTTTGGAGCAAGTCTGGTATCACTTTTCATGTGAGAAATATGGGAGAAACTCAAGAAAGAAGTATCTCAAGCTAAAAATATCTTTTAATAGGGCTGGGACCATAATGCTTATTTCAAAGGTGCACTTAGGTAATGAAATATTATTGAAACACCAATTAATTTGAAGAAGTAAGGAAGTATCTCAGATTAGACTAATATTTACATAGCTTAGAAATTGTGTTTTCTTTGAGAAGGTACATCACACTAGCTCAGAAACCTTATCAACTAGAAACACCATCCAGTGAATAACAAAAAGTCAGTTTAAAGGAGGCCTTGTTCTTAACCTGGTGTATTTCTAGCTAAGAGCTGCTTATACTTGCAGGATGCTTTTGGGTCATATCTTTTCTTTTCCCCTAACTGCTGCCTTTACCTCTATTATATATTGAAAATGCCACCAAACAAAAAGGTAAAACTGCAATTTCATCATGCTCAGAAGTTCTAAGCACAGCAGTTTCTAAAGGCCATTTTGAACAAATGAATCTCCAAAGCAAGTCATGCAATTAATCATCTTCCTTGTATTATAAGGTAATTACCAGTAATTGGGAAAGCCACTCTAAATTACAGAAATATCTCTCTCAGTCTAAAAAGAAAAGCACTGCACTGATTAAAAAGAATTTAAGACAAAAATCACAGTTACGAAAACATTTCTCAGCTCATCAGCCTTGTAGCTTGAACCTGCCAACACTGTGGGCACCAGGTTCCACCTAATCCTTCCCAGTGAGGTTCATAACCAGGCTTGGCACCTGCACTGGCATTGCCTCCCCAGCTGCCTGCAAACTGTCACCCAGGGGCAGTTTCAATGCAAATGGTTGTAGAATATACTCAGAAATAAGAGCAAGGTTCACCTGAAGGAGTGATGATCTTCCTCAGGGAAGTCACGAGGTAGCAGCCAGAACTGAAACATCCCAGGGAGCTCCCATGCAGGGCACAGTCATTTGGAAATTAATAAAGGTCAAAGTTGCAAAAAGCACAGGTCTAAGAACCCCTGATGCACATGAAAGTGTAAGCCTGTTTGGTTACCTAGGATAAAAATACCTGGAGTCTTCAAACAGCTGAAGCAAGCCAATAAAAGAAAGCCAGAAGGCACTGTTTGCTGAAGTGAGCACAAAGGAGAACTGGCAAGGAGTGCAGACCAATAAGACAATTAATGCCTTGGGTCTGGCTGAGCTGGAGTTCAGTCCCCCCCAGCAGCTCCCCCGAGCTGTGCTTTGCTGGAAGGGTGTTGAGGACACAGCAGCTGAGCCTGTTCTGGCCACGACAGTAACTGGGCAGTGATGTGAAGTGCCCCGTCTCTCATTGTACTGTCTGTGCCCTGCCCAGCTGAGGAGGGCGTGGGAGAGCAGCTTTGCTGGGTACCTGGCACCCGGCCTTCAAACCAGCACCCAGCCCCACCAGAGAGGAGCCACGTGTGAGAGAAATACACTGCCTGCCTGCCTGCTAAACGTGTGCAATTCCAGAGAGATGCACTCGAGAACAGACCTGCAGGGACATCAGCTCAGTGAACCCGAAACAGGCTGTTAATAAAGCCCTGTCTCAGTTGCAACTGTACAATACAGTCAGTTCACAATGTCCACATGAAGGGCACACAAAGCATCCGCGATTAAAATAATTCATTTGAAAATCCAGGCAGTTGTATTGGCGTGACCACCCACAGACATCTTCACACTTTCTGTGGGAAGAGAGTGATCAGCATGTTTTTAATACTGCTATTAAAAAGGCAGATCTCCCCCTGAAGTACATATTCAAGGTTTCAGAGCATAGCCTTAAGTATTTATGCTGCATCATATATATCTACATCACCTAGTTTTACTACTAAAAGCCAGGCCAAAGCTTTTTTGCTTTTAACAAAATTTATTATAGAAAATAAAAACTCTGTGTATATTCTGTATAATTCATATTGTTCTGTCATGCAAACATATTGCTCAGATTGTTCATTCACATGAAAATAAATATGTTTATTCTCCCACTAGCTCAGTGCTACGAGAAAATTAATGCACTCTAAAGATACACATTTTTTGACTTATATTATGGGTATTTCAACCCTTCAGATCTTTCTTACTAAAAAAAGGTAATCAGAGAATTAAAGCTGCTTTTCATCAGGAAAATCAGCAGTTTTACAACACAAAATAACTACTGAAGACTGAAAAAAATCAAAGATCCCACTTCTCTTAATAGACTTGGACCTCTTTGATGTCTCACTCTTCTAAGATCAAGCTTTTTAAAGATAAAAATTACTCTGTCATTAATTATAAGCAGTATGACTTCTGTTCAAGCCCCACAAGTTTTACTTCTGGAGAAAAGTGATGTGAAAGTGATTTCCTACGTTATTCGAAGGATTTCTGTAGCATTTTCAAATAATGTATTTTCAGGCATCCATCTTAAGTGACAAGGAATATTCTTGGATATTAATATTCCTTTTCTTCCAAAGGGTTTTTAAAATCCGACAGGTATATTCTTACTGCCTTAACAAAAAGTCTCCCCATATCACATTATATATGGCATAGACAGTATGTGATACATACCCAATATATGATACATTAATTAATGGCACATATATGAGATGTGATATAACAGGACCTTGTTTTTATGGCCCCTCATGAGATCAGTCACATCCCAGCAGACTAAGCTCACTTGTTACCTGGACTTTTTGTGTATTTGAAGAAGCCACAGAACAGGTGTAGAAAAAGAGGTGAGTCAGAACCTTGTGCAGTCCTGAGCTCTGAATGAATGAATGACCAGAACTATGATTTTCACTGCCACAATACACTGCACGTTCAGCGTAATGAAAACTTTAAATACCACTGAGTTCTTGCAGGTGTTTCCATGTAATAGCTTGATCTTTTGGAACCTGCCTGGATTAAGCTAGAAATTGTAACACATTGTCTCAGGCTGCTATAGGTGACAAACCCACTAAAATACGTTTTAAAACCTATTCCAAAGCCCTTTTTACTGTTTTTCAGTAAAAATCCCCCATTAACTATGCTGAAACATAGTGCACTATAGAAATGGAAACAAGAAACTAATAAGAGAGAGGATATTAGTAAAAATGAGGAGTGAGAAGATGGACCAACAACTGAGAATCTGCTTCACAACAGGGTACAGGAACGAAAAGGATGCTGCACTGATGAAGCAAGTTTATGCACAGTCCAACTGAACAAGTATCTGTCTTTGGGTAATAAAAGCACGTTTCTTTCTGATGTTTAGGAAAATGTACTTAGTTAAAAAACATCAACACTCACTGCTGGTCACTGGACTATCAGGTGTGGGCAAGGTATTTCTGAACACTGCAGTGGTTAAAAGACTAAGCCCTAAATACACTTCAGATCTAAACCCAGTTGTGCAGAATGAAAACTCAAAGCCTGTTCCAGTTCTTTTGAGAATCAAGGTAGCTAAGGAAGGGCTTAAATGGAAACAACAGGAAGGCTGGGATTTTTTATCTCCACAGTGATCATCATATAATACCTCATCACTGAGCAATGTTGTAAGTTAAGTCACTTTACAAATGACTCGGAAAGAACAATTCAACACTTGGAACACTGTCAGTTTTGATGCCCAGTGTCTCACATCCAAAGATTGAAGAAATGTCTGTCTCATTTTAGCCCACATCTGTTTGGCTGGGACCACGCAATGGGCACTGTGTGTGATTTTCACTGGCTCACATCCCCTCTCCCCAGCCTCTCATCTCCACAGAATCCAAAGCTTAACAACCATCACCAACCAGTGTGAACAAGCAGAATATAAGAACATCAAATAAAATTAAATGCTAATATATTTAATAGATTACTAGTTAAACAATGCTGCACATACCTGTGATGGGCCTTATTTGAAGTGTCAGCCTTGCAGTGAGTACACAAGGCTGGAGCTTTCTGTGCACTAGAGCTCTGTTGTCTCAGTTTGCTTTGCTTGTCCACCATCAAAAGGACTGACACTAAGAACAGAGGGATAGTGGGAACAAGTCTTGTGAGTAAGCTTACATCTTGTACAGCAGGAACTGCCTTGTGGCCCACGAGATGGATTGATTAGCTGTGATCTCTTGCTTCCCACCTCCAGACACAGCCTTGGAAAGCCCAGCTCTCGGGGAGCAGACTGCTGTGCCCCAGGCTCCATTTCCAAAATCAAGTACAGGATGGTGTTGAGGGTCCCTAAGCAGCAATTCTCCTGGCAGATGGTCAGACACTGTGCCATGGAGGAGGAACTGCCCATCACTGAGATTGACTGTGTTGCCCAGTAGCCAGGCCATTCCTGAGCATATCAAAGTGCTAATCCAGGGGCCAAGGACAATGTGAATGTGATGCAGGAAAGGGCAGAACAGAGCTCAAAAACTTCAAGCACTCAACAGTCTGTGCCTCAAGACACAGACCAGACTTCTTTTTGTCACGTGGCCATTGGAAATAAATGCAAAAGCAAAGAGTGAATGCAGCTACAGCACAAAAGGTAGAACTTCAACATTGGCAGAGATAAACCAATCAAATACTTTAAAAGAGAATGAGGGTAAAAACATGGAGAATCAAAAGATTTGAAGTATTTTCCATACCTTAGGAGTCCAATGTTACATATAAAGCTGTTAGAAACTCAGAATACCTCTTTGGTACCCCTTAAGGGGATGTATTGTATAACTCACTTTCCCCAGTGTAGAAAGTAATTAAAGGAAAATAATTGATATTTTAATTATATAAAAGGTTAATACTAATAATGCTGATGCTTTAACCCAAAAGAAATACCAAAAAATCAGGACAAGAGAGTCCAAACAGCTCTGGAAAGAACTAGAATTCACAGATTAAATTGGCAAGAAGGTAAATTCCCTAAAAAGAAAATAACATTAATACCATGGTACTAGTTTATGGTTTTTCTATATCTCTAGAGCTGGAAAGGGATCAGGAGGGAATGAAAAGGATGATAAGAGGTGCAGAATGTTTTCTGTATGCAAAGCATTTAAACAGACTAGGGAGATTCAGCTGGGAAGGCATCTCATAAAAGTCTATAAAAATTTACAAGTAGCATTAACAAACTGAACAGACAGGAATCATGCATCACTTCTGATAATGGAAGAATTACAGTATTATCTGTACAGGTAGCACTTTGAAAACAAACAAAAGAAGGTGAGTTTTTTCCACACAGTGTGCAGTTTAACTGGATTTCTCTTTATGACAAAAACTTCCTTACATTTTTAGAACAATTAAATTCTGTGGATAAAAACATCCACCAACAGCTATTAAACAAAACTGTGACTCTCTGACAGGCAGAAAGTACCTGTGAGAGGCAGAAGGCCAGAAGCTGAGAGGGTAGAGGTGGGGAAATGCAGCGCAGGACCCTCCTGGATATTGTGTGCCTGGCTGTGCCACCTTTGCAGGAGATGTCAGGGTGGCTGAAGTCTCCCCAAAAGCCAGGACCTGTGATGATGACCCTACTTCTATAGTTGTCTGTGGAAAGCCTCTTCCTGTACAGGTGGCCTGTAGTAAACCCACCCCCGTGTCACCCATGTGAGCCTGTCCCTTAATCCCTACCCATAAGCTCCCAACTCGTTCTTCTCCCATTCCTTGGCAGAGCTCAACACATTCCAATTGCTCTCTCACATAAACAGCAGCTCCACCACGTCCCCTTCCTGCCCCGTGTTTCCCAAAGGGAGTGCAGCCATCCCTGACAGCACTCCAGTCACAGGAGCTATCCCACCGTGTCTGGAACTGCAGTGACATCACAGCCCTGGTGATGCAGAGCAGAAAGGCAAGAGAAGTGTCACTACTGCCAGTTCCCTTCCTCACGAATTTCTCATTGCTATATTTAGCTCCCTGCCCAGGAGTGCATCCTGATTCCTGCACAGGGCACTCACAAAGGGTTTGCTTCCACAGTAGCATCCCTCAGGCACAGGGGGCTTGAGGCTGCTCCCATTCAAATAAAGAGGAATTTGCCCATGGACCTATCAGAGTCTTGAAAACAGTTATTTCATATTAAGGAAATATTAGAGCCCTGCTCAATAACTCCTCACCTGTGCTCTCCTACTGAAATAAACTGTTGGAAGATGAACTTGCAATTTATCAATATAGTTCTAGGTGTGAGGCTCCTAAAAAGCAATGTATGGTGTGAGCTGGTTTCTTATGTAAAGTTCATTTCTGATGTAAATCCTCTAGAGTTTCAAGGGAGCTGCTTGTGGCTGACACCAGTCAGGAGATGAACAATGAAGCTCACCCTGACTGAAAGGGAAGGGAACAGAAATGGGAAGAAGTTGAGAGTGACTGAGCCTGATCTTTGCAGAAGAGATGGTGACCACAGGGATTTGTACCCCCTGCTGCTCTTCCAGCAGTGGAACAACTTGAAGACTGTCACAAATCTCAGGTTAGAAGAGCTTCAAGCCCACAGGACCCTCCACATTTGCCACCTGTCCTTGCAGGGCTGTGGGACAGGATGTGGCTCAGGGACCACTGCACAGATTTGCCCAAACATAGATGAGAGAGGCTGCAACACACACTAATAATTAACAGCCTCCAACTTGTGTATATAGAATCTCCTTGCATAGTTGGCTCCAGTGATTGTTCATTTTCTGGCTGGAGTCCAGGTTTCTAAATCCCTGCCAACAGTATTGCTAAAAATGAAACTTCAGCAATATCTCAATCAAGGAAATGCTGCCATGTCACACCACTTTACAACAGGATCACAGTGAATTACTCTTAAAACTCCACACAATCAAAAGAGGTAACAAGCACATTTATATTGAACTTGCCTCATAAAAATGGTTTCAATATTGAGAACGGCCACTCACTGATTTCTTGTGACTTTTCAATTCCAGCCCTGTCAGGGAGCAATTCCCAAAAAGCCAGGAACCAGTGTCTTATTCAGGTCAGGGTTCCTTCACTGCATAGCTATAAGGGGAATTTAACTGCTGGTGTAACTAACAATATGAATGTTAGAAAAATAAATGTGAGGATTTTTTCCATCACAAAATAGCAATGAAAATCATCCTATGAAGATGATTCCATTAGTTTCCATTAACATATCCCTCCTTTTGGATAAAGTTCTTCAGAACTATGAAATTTTGGACTGACACCACTTCTGGATATTCCTATGTTGTCTTGTACAGCTTTCAAGTAAATTATTTAAACAGTTTTGTATTCAAGTTCTGCATTTTGGGATACTTGTAACCTCAGAAATAGAAATATTTTGTATGTTTAGAAGAGGAAGTTTGGACTGTTATCTTGGCAAAACAAAAAATTCAACCTCTTGGCAGTTTTTTGTAAGTATTGGCAATGCTGGAAAAAACAAGACAGGGACAAAGAACCCAACCTTGACTTGATGACAACAATACCAGTACTCTGGATTGTAATGCATATTGAACATTTATATTTGCTCTTCAACATAAAGTGTCAGAAGTGGACACAATTTCCTTAGAAAAGCTTATATCTCTAGAATTTTTCCTATATTTTTGAATGTTAAAATATTGATTACCTGAAAAGTGACATAATGAGAAAGCATGTCAGCCATGTGCTTTACAAGACAAAGCTTTTCTTTTTGTTTCATTTTTTTTAAGAAGTGTAAGAATTATTCAGCAGGGGACTAGGTGAAGAAAAATTTAACAAATGTTGATGCTGTTAAGACGCTACAGGGAAAAAATGCAATCTCCCAGATGTTCACATCTGGGACAGTCAGGGATGGGAGAGAACCAGAGAAAATGGGATTCCAAGTACCACAAGCTGAAAATTGTGTGAAAAACCAACCCTGGAGCTCCAATGTTTGGGAATGTAACACAGATGGCAAATATACCATTTGTATCTTCCCACTACTTCCCTGCACCTTGACAGCTCTATGTGGACAACGCAGTGCTTTTCTAGTGGCAAAGTGATAGGAGTTCCCAGGTACACTTTTTGAGTTTATAAAGTACCCAGCTTCATTGACAGGAGTGACTAATGGTGTTAGGAAGGTATGAGAGCTCTTTCATATTACATATACATTTATATGTGTATAAATACATGGGGTTCAGAAAGCAAGCAAGGAATCACAGATATGTATGAGCTACATTTTGGAAATCCCTGCCTCCAACAGGCTCTAGATAATTCATTTCAACCCCTCTTAACTGAAACCCCCTTTAACTGAAAAGGTTTTGCTGTTAGTGACACATGGGAATGTCAATAAGATGAGGGGTGGAAGGTCCCCATCTCAAAAAATTAATACCCAAAAGAAGAAGAAAACATTTTACCTAGGAACCAGTCTGGCTGGAGTACAACAACTCAAAGCAGCAGAACTGCAGTCCAAAGTTTTCCTTGGTAACTTTCAAAAGTCTCCACATGAGCGTGGGAAAAGGCATTTTACTTGCCCAGGTAAACTGAAATCCTACTGCTTTTTCTGCTGGACATAGTAAATCCTTTGTGTGACAGCTACTGCATCACACTTCACTGCTTCTACAATTCCATTCCTATACGCATAACCCAAGGGGTTTGAATTGCACCCATTAGAATAAATAGGATTTTATCAGTATCGTGCTGAAGCCTCAGTTGTTTATCTGGGCAGAACAAGAGTGGATAATCCCCCCTGAATCCTGCCAGGAATGCCCTGAGATTTGTTGTTTGCAGTGCCTGGTCTGCAGACAAGTTACTGTTATTGAAGTCTAGGACAATGCTTCATGTTTTGTGTAACGTTACAGTTGGTTCTTTATTAGGAAGTTTCTTTCTAGCTACTGAAGTATGTTTGGGAATGAATCTTGTTCCTATGGAAATCAGTGAGAATTCTGCCCTTGCCTCCAAACAGAGCAGGAACAGACTCCCTGACTGCAACATCAGACATCCTGGCATGAAGTGAGAAAATTGGGTGGGCCTGCTCAGCTTCACTAGAGTGGAAAGGTCAGTCTGCAAATCCAGAGATTCTGGAGGAGGAGCTGGCAGGCTGCTGCACATGCAGAGGTGAGGCCTTTCCCTGCCTTATTCCCAGGGAACAGCACAAATTTGCAGCTTCACTTCCCCTGGACAGCCAGGCAGACGTGTCAGCTGCTGCTCCCTGAGTGTTCCTCCCCAAAACCCCAGCCTGGCAAAGCAGGTGTGCCATGAAGCTCTGCCAGTGCTGTACCACCCCAGCTGAAGGGAGAAGGCAGTGCAGGAACTGGCTGAGATGCTACTGAACTCCATCACTGCTCTGAGCAATAAACACACTTGGAACTCACTTGAATTGACAAGTAATGTGAGCTGATGTCTCTTTTCACCTATTTTGCAAGAAGAAAACACGCCCAAGTCCAAAACTTCCAAAGTGACAAGAGACTTGGTGCATGTGAACTTGCAGGTGTGTAACACAAAGCATTTTAGAGGCACTGGAGAGGCTTCCCTCCGGAATATATGCTTTAAACCACAGATTTTTGGAGGGTTCTTTCGAACTTGGGCCTTAAAAGTCTAAGTAGTTTTGAAATTATAGTTAATTAAAAATACATCGAGTAAATGGAAGGTCAGAGAAGAGCTTTTCTACACCTTCATATGTCAGAAGTCTCACTTTTTAAAGGTATAAAATGACCAAACCAGAAGAGTTTACCATTCATATGCAAAAAATTATATTCTTTGTTTTATCTTACGTTTGGCATTTAAATTCTGATGAAAGACAAAAATAAAACTACCATATACAAGAGAAAAGAAATCACTTTAAAAGTCAGTTTTTCATCCGTAAACCTTTCATAGGAAACAACCTGCCTCAGTTTAAGAGACTGGTTTATCAGAAAGCACCAGTATTGATTAGTAAGGAGATTTTGAAATTAAGACCAAACAAAAGTCCCATAGTTGAACCAAGTACAGCACACTGTGAAGTGTAAACACTTTATAGTAGTTTATGAAGAACATAATGGAACTCCCAACTGCAATAACACAGAAAGAGCTCTCATACCTTCCTAACACCATTACTCACTCTGTCAAATGAAGCTGGGTACTTTATAAGCTCAAAAAGTATACCTGGGAACTCATCTGCTGAAAAGGAAAGAAAAGGAAAAAAAATCCACTTTGGATATCTAGTGCTGGTTTCTGCCCTTCATGAGCCCCTTGCTGCCAATATACCACTTTTAAATTCCTAACTGCCAATTTTTATATCCTGAAAGCCAGTACATTAAACCTGACAGCAAACACAGGTGTTCAGGAAAAGCAGGAATGAGCCATTCTTTATTCTCAAGTCCTTGGAGGCCAGACCTGTGAACTTTTTCTCTGAAAGCTGTTTTCTTCAAACATATTTAGCAAAAGGAATGTTAAGGGACTAGCACTAGAGGCAATTCCTCCTTTCCATCTTCACACACAATCTCGCTGCCTCAGACAGTCATTAGGGACTGTGCAAAGATCCCAGTGACTTATATAGGAAATATTTTGGCTATAATTTGTTATTGTACTGCACAAACATTGGCTGCTCCAACAAAGATCCATCTGGGCACAATGTATGCATAGAGCAAGACTCTGCACTGGAAATCCTACACTCCAAACATGCAACACTGAATGATGATAATAACACTGATGATAAATAGGGGGAGGATAACTAGGGAAAAGTTAAAATAGAGGGGAATGTCATTTGTCCAGAGTAGATCAGTTACAGAGAAAGTAGCTCAACCACCTCCACTAAATACTGGTCCAGTATTTCATTCTCCCCCACTGAGGGACTTTCAACACCAGAAAAACAAAGAATATTAAATCTATTTCCACAGCACAACAAACCAACAGGATGTAAACCAATATCATCATCCACATCTATGGATTTAGCCTTCATGTCTATGTACTTCTTTCCATTCCCTCAAACACAACACTGTTATTACCCACAGCTTATTTACTCAGCTACCTTATTACCATCTTAAGTGATTATTGTTCTGAAAAATATCTATAAAAGTAATTAGGATTCTTATGAATTATCTTTCTTACTGCCCATTATCAGTCTTAAAAAATAAAATGAAGAGGTTTTCTTTTTTTTTTTTCTCCTCACAGCAACCAGGGTCTGAGAATTGAACTTGAGTATCTGTTGTTCTTACCATCACCAGTAATAAAAGACTGACCTTTACAGAGGATGTAAAGCACAGAGTAAAACCTGTATCACTTCCTCTCTACCTCTACTGACTGTGCAGCACTGAGTAGGAAAAAATTAATTGGGCAGTATGGAAATTTAAGTCAATGACACCCAAAGGAGAAAAGATGCCAATTAAGATTTCTTTTCTTTCTTCATGGGATCGTCATAAAATTACTTCCTTGGTAATGATCCTCAGCTCACAAGAAGTATTGTCACATGTATTGCTACTAAGTTGCTAAAAAACAGAATGCAAAAGTCAAGGTCACAGGCCTTGATTCTTTAGGATGTTGAAAAGCTTGAAGTGTGATTTGCCTACTCAATGCATTTGGAATGAGGCATGTTTTAGCACTTTGCTGGACTGAGTTGAGCTGGGGATAGACTCTTTCTCACAGTATGAAAGACAGCTATTTTATAATAGCTTATGCACTTAAAAGGAGTGTTTCAAGAAAGAAGAAAAATGTGTGCTTCATACTGAAGTTCCCCTGCTATTATAACTTACTACTCCTGTAATCTAAAACAGTCACAACTGAACATCTCTCAGGCAGTATTTTAGTCTAGAACTATATATTCTAAAACATTTCTTACACACTCCCAATGCTTCTCAACATAGGACTAGATATTAAAATGTTACTTGCAAAACTAGGAAAATTGGTGGAACAGTTTCAGATGTTTAACATAACATAAGTTAAAAGTGTGCATTTGCTTGCTCTGCTCTCAAAAAGCATTTGAGTCCCTCTCAGGTTCCAGAAGGTCCCTCTCAGGTGTCTTTCTATTACTCTTGCATCTTTTCATTGGATGAATATTCTTTGTCACAGTAGCTATTCCTACAAATTTCAGAGTGCCAACGACTTTCCTTTTTACCTGACTCTGATAAAGTTAACCCAGGAAGGCAGTGACTGCTGGTTAGTAACAACAGGGTAAGACCCACTGTTTTCAGCTGGATGATAACAGGATAGCAGTACATATCGTTTGAAGAGCTAGCAGTGTTAAATAAGGATTGGAGCTAAAAAGGGGGATTTTCACCTATATCATTATGGAAAAGGGAGGTATGAGATACATTTACTCCTTGTAACAACAGAAAATAATATACTCACATACTCACTTTTAACAGTACCCCATTTTACGCAAAGTGGTTTGCTTGATTAGCTCAGAGCAGAGGTACAAGTGAGCAGCTTGAGCAGGGAGGGATAGGAAGAAATTGAGAGACCTGTCAAGGTCACATCCCAAGACAGAGTCACACAATAAGTCACTCCTGATCCCCAGCTCTGCTGTGGCAATAAAACTACAGAGACTGCAATACACTGCTCCTCGAAGGGCTCTGTGCTACTAAATGATACACAAACAAAAAGATAACAAACATCACACTCTTTAGTACTAACGTGTCTAAGGACTGCTTTGAAAACAAGTCAAACCACATCCTCATCTGAGCTCTATAGCTAAAGGAGGGAGGGCAGCAAAACAAGTACTAAGAAATCTTGTATAACTCACACACTTGCTTAATCCCATTCATATATCGTTAATTAAGTCTGGGGAAATAATTGAATATCACAGGAAAACCGAACAGGGGCCACAGGCTCACGCAGGGTTTATTTGCTTGTTTTTCTCCTCGGTGACAAAACACGATACCGGTACAAATATGCTTCATGGGGAAAAAAAAATCGGGCAAATAGATAACCCCGAAGGCTCCGAGGGGTCCCGTTGTCATGGAAACAAGTCACCGCTAATGAGCTATCCAAGACGCGAGTGATTAATACCTGATCCCCGTAAATAAATATTGATTCAAAACGCAAACATACACATAATCAATCTACTGCCAGCAGCTCGGAGAACGGCAGACAAACAGGACAAGCCATCCCGGCACCGGCAGCACACAAAGTTTCCCAAACGCAGATGCGCGGGGGGCGGACGGCAGAGCCGCGCAGCCCAAGGCGGGCCGGGGGCTCTGCCCCGCTCCGGGAGCCGGGCACGGCACCCGCAGGTCTCCGGCATCTCCCGCAGAATCGCGACCAGCGACCGACCCCCGTCCGCCACAAGCCCCGCACAAACCCGCGCCTAACCTTGCGCTAAGTCGCTCCCCGGGCACAGCCACTTTTCCCGGCAGTTGCGAGGCGAAGCCCCGGAGGAAAACTGGGCTCCGGCGGTGCTGCTGTGTGGGTTGTGCCAGTTCCTCCCGGGAGCAGAGCGCGGTGCTTCAGCCCAGGCGCGGGGGGACGAGGAGCCGACGCACAGCAGCCGCTGCCACCTCCTTCCCCATCTCGCCGCTCTGCGGCTCCCCCGTCCCCGCCCGCTTCTCCCCCTTCTCCCATCCGCCCCCCGCCTCTGCTCCAACAGCTGCTGTCCCTCCACCTGGCCCGGCACTCCAGGTGCCTCCCCGCTCCAACAGCTGGAGCTGCGGGGCTGCCGCGCCGCTTGTCCCCGCGCAGGCTGGGCTGTCCCGTACGCCAACTTCCCCACAGCGCCGGCGCTCCCCTCCCGAGCGGAGTGGAGCGGCTACTCGGCTCGGGACATCGCTGCACGAAGCCCTGTCCCGGATCGGGAAGGGCAGAGCCGCCCGGAGGGGACCACTCACCTCAGGAAAGCCCGGCAGCGTCCTCCGGGGGTGAGGGCTAGAGGCAGCGCTGGCGGCATCACCGATGGAGATGAAACCTGGCGGGGGCGCGGGGCGCACCCCCTGCCTTCTTCCTCCCTTCTTCCTCCTCCTCCTCCTGCGGGGCTTCCCGGGGAGGTTAGCGCCGCTCGGGCGCTGCCGGCACTGCTGCGGCTCTGCGCGGCCGCCCCCCGCCCTCCTGCGCGCTGAGGGGAATGGAGGGATGGATGGGATGGATGGGATGGGTGGGTTGGATGGGATGGGTGGGTTGGATGGGATGGGTGGGATGGATGGATGGATGGATGGATGGATGGATGGATGGATGGATGGATGGATGGGCTAACAGGGCAGGTGCGGCCGGAGCAGGAGCGGTGCGGTGCCACCCTGCGGTGCCCGCGGATCGCCTTCCCTGGCCACGCTGGTCTGTGCCACCAGATGGGCCAGGAGGCGATAGTGCGGCGGGTACCCCGCGCCGAGCTGTCCCTGCCCGGCTCCCAGCAGGGACAACGACCCGCTCCGCTCTTCTACTCCCCCCCTTTCCCCAACATCGTTACGAGGACGCTGCGGATTAAGTGTACTTTCAATTTTAAGAGCATTATATTAATAAATAGTGGTTCGGTGATTTTAAATTACTCTGGGAGCATCCGGCAGCCTGTTAAGAAGCAATCCCCGCCGGGACGTTTTAATCGGAGGGATCAAAGCTCGGGCGCGGCGTCCCCCAGTGCCTCGGGCGTGTCTGAACGCCCGCCTGGCCCGCGTTCCTTGGGAAAATGCCTTACGGGAGAGCGCTGCCCTCCCGCCTCCCCGTCCGTCCGCCCCGTCCGGGTGCGGCGGGAACGAGGGAGAGATGGAGGGAGCCGTGACCACCACGGGCACCCCCGGCCCCAGCCCGGGAACAGCCCAAGAGTTTGAGTCCCGCGGCTCCGCACAGACTAAACCAGCCCACGCTGGGGCAGAGCTGTCCGTCCAGCTGCAGTGTAGACACGGGACTAAGTGCACGCCTTAGAACAGTCGAAGCCCGAGTTTTTCCGACGTGATGCCAACACACACGCACAGGCAGAGCGATGTGAGCTCTCCTGGCCCCGCTCTAAGCGGCGATTCTAAAGCTCATCTGCGCACCCGGTGGTCCCTGGTTGCTGCAGCAGCAGAGCCTGCCCCTCCAAGACAAAGACTAAACCAGCTCTGAAATAGGAAGACACCGATTTGCGCACTGATTTGCGGGCTCACCTCTCGAAAAAATGGCTAAAGCCTTCTCTTCTCCTCCTCCCTCCTTTTGCATCACAGCTCCATGGCCCAACAGGTGGTCATGACCTCAGAGAAGGTCTAAACTATTCTAAGGAATGTCTATAAATGACCTCTCCCATGAATTCAAATTATAATAAAAAACTATATCTCATTTACATTTTAATGCGTAAATCATGCAAAGCAGGGAGCTCCACAGACACTGTTGCAAGTGTGATGACTCATGCCCACCACATGTACATTATTTATTGTCTGAGGATGGAACTATGTTTAAATTAGACTGCTTGATAACATAATCTGGATGTTCTGAACTGCTTCCCTATAATTATATTCTGGAGGAAGTAAAGCATCATTTCTTAACCCTAGTTTCTCTCCCTGACATGTTTTAATTCAGAGTCCTGCGTGAAACTTACATGTTTTGAATATTGAAGCAGGTGAACTGCACTTTCTGTAGTGCACGTGGAAAGGAATGATCCCAGATGTACTTCTCAGATCAAGCAGGAATATAAACTACAACTTTCTTCATATTAGCAAATTTAGACAGTTGTTTAAAAGCTGTAAGTTGAATGATTTCAAACTGAACTGAAGGTCCCCTGTCAGCTTGTGCCAATTTCTCATACTAGGATGTCTCATTACACAGCCATGTAAAACTAGGCTACACTGTCCCATCGGGACTAATTCTGTTACAGACACCAAATAAAACTCCTTATGGCTGGGTGGGCTGCTGTTATTTTTTCCTAAAATAATTGCACAGCACAGGAACGGTGGACCACCAGTTCATCTGTTTGTTCCTCTTATAATTCTGTAGTATTGCTGATTCCTCCATTTCACTAAACCCTGAGAGTACAAGGGCAATAAGCTGTTCTGTTCCCTATTCTTTTTTTTTTTTCTTTATAAGCAGATGGTATCAAGGAAGCTCTTCCCACACATACACAAAGATTCGAAGCCATTCCTGTGAGGTACTCGGGATTCAGCTACTTCTTTTTTTTCTGTGCTTCTCTTTCTATTAGAATGACACATTCTCACCCTCATCCATTTCATTGTTACGAGTGTCCAAAGGAAAAACTAGGGCCAGAGTTAAATACAACACAAACAATTCTGTGTTACTCATGCCTATTTCCTGAGGAGCAGACGTTTTCCAGGGGATATATGTGTGAGGGGAAAGAGCAGGAGGGAGGGTGTTTATTTTTGTTTGACTTTTTGGAGGAAAGAAAGAAAGAAAGAAGTAATGGACTTTTAGTGGTTTGAGCTTTCAATTGGCTTTTGGTCAGATCCCAAACCCACAGGGCTGATATGCAACAAACAGTAATAGGGAATGCAAATTAGGACAAGAAATTAAAATTAAATTCTGATCACTGATTCTTCCATCCCATGCTAAGGCCAGATGCACCAACCAAATGCTTGTGTCCCAACAGCCCCATCATAATCTGCTTGATGTTGTATGGCTTTTTGCAGTAAATATAAAATAAAACTGATCTTATATTTTAAGGAGTTAGACACTTCTTGTCTTTTAAAATAGCTACAAGTCTCCCTGCTCTAGCACTCCTCTCTCATATAATAAAAGCTGTTTAAAATCATGACTTGGGTCATGGTGTAAACTACATATCCTGGTATGGAGAGTGACACCAAAGAGAAGGGGAGTGATTCATGTATCACTCCTGCCTAAAACAGTGTTGGAACCAATATTAGGATCAGGTTTGCCAAGCATGGCAGTGTTACAGATCAAGCCTATACTACTTCAAGGTTTTAAATTTAAAGCTCTCCATAAAAATACAAAAGATGGTTAGAATCCAAGCAGTTGTTGCTGTGTAACTGTAGTATAAAGAAGCCTCAAATGGGAGCCTCATCTAGTCCTTGGGAAGATACCACAGTAAATAATACAATCACAAAAAAGAGCATAAAGCCACTATTCAAAGAATCCCTTTTTTTCCCCTCTTAAGTTAGAGGGAAAATTTAGGGGCCACATAGGCCCCATAAGCCCCACAGGCCTATTTTACAGTTCACAACATCTGAGCAGCTAATTTACTATTTTAGCTATTACAGGCCAGCTCTGCTGGCTCACATAATTCACTTTGCTCCCATGGAAAGTCCCACTGACTCCAGCAAGGACAAGATCACACCCTGGGTTTTACAGACAAATTCTGAGCTGAAACAAGCATGTCAGAGGCCAAATGCTGGAACGATTTGCACACATACATACATAAAGATAAGCATATGTCTAAGCCTTTGTGGGACTGACCCCAAACTTCTCAGGTTTTCATCACTAAAGATTGCCCTTTGCCAAAGCCAACAGAGCTGTATTGTTCCATCCTTGGAATTCCACATACTTTCACCCTCTGTATAACTCTTAACATACATTTTTTCCCAGGCAACATCAGGAAGTCTTAATAATGCATTATAAGCACAGAAGTACAGCACATGTCAGTATCAGGTTCATTTTTGAAATGGCTAATTCACCTTTTAGTACTTTTAATAGTTTTCATTGGACTATTATGATAGGAAATACACACTGTTTCCACATGGTATTTGGAAAAGAGAGTGTTTCAAGTATTGTTTCCACTATCTTTCTTAACTCATCTTTAAATATTATCTAGGGGGAACCTTCATGGATTTTTCTTTTTGCATGCTAAGAGTGCACCTAAGGCATAGATCCTTCCATATGAGAAGTGTTGACATCTGAAGGGAATTAACAATCCCAGTGCTGACTGCAAACAGGGCAGTCCAGACTCAGGTGGTTTGGACACGGCCCTGGCTACCACATGGTCCTCAGAGATTGCCAAAGACGGTTTTCAGAACTAAATGTCAAGGAAATGACTCAGGGACAGGCCTTACTGTTGCTGTCCAGGCTGTATATGTGTATATATATGTATGTTTCATTTACAAGAAAAAAGAAGATATTTAAGAAGTGGATGAGAGCCAGGAACATTAGCATGTACATCTGTAGACATTGCTGGAGCTATGAGTTTGAAAAGGACTAAACATAAATACTTCATTATTGTTTAAATCGGCTGTTTCTTTTCCAAAAAGAAAAAAACAAAGTAACAGAGACAAGGCAACAGTTAATTATAGTAGTGCAAGGACTTCTAGCTGTGTGATTTAAGCACACATATAGGCATATCTATACAAATACACATTCACTTTCAAGCCCACATCTAGGGAAGCAGAGTGGGCCACAGGGCAGATGCCTCTCCCATGCCAGCTCGTGGTGAGGGCTTGTACCAACAAATCCACTTCAGAACACACACAAATGAGTGGGATTGGCATTAATCCTGTTACCCAGAAGGGAAGGACATGCACTCCTCCTCCCAGAGAGCAGCCTACTGTGAAGTCAGGATGCTCCCTCCTCCATCTGGTCCCTGAGCAAGTGAGGCTGCAGCACCTCTCTCCCACTCACATGCACCCCAGCCAGCTGCTGCTCAGAAGGGGAAGACAGGCAAGCAGCTATTTCGGTGTAAGCAGATAAAACCTATTGGTTACTTCTGGGTGTAGACAGTGGGTTGTGCCACAACAGGCAACATTTCAAAGCCATTAACACTTGCCATAGAAATATTACAGCACGGGTGGATTGTCCCTCACTAGCTCAGCGAGGCCGTCCCCAGCCTCTCTCTACCCTCCTTATCCTTTAAGTACTCTTTGCTCTTTCCCTTTCTCTGATTGCCAAGGAGAAAAGGTAGGATTGCTCCCAAAAGGGTAACAGACCTGAGCTTTTAGGGTACTACAATGCACTTTTAAAGCAGAGAGTGGAGAGCTGGAGCAGTGTTGCTGTCTGACATTAAAACCAAAGGTACCTTTACAGCTTTTTGTAAAAACATAACCCACCCTTCTGATTCATTCCGTGCATGGCAGAGAATTATCAGTTCCAAAAGACTCAGAGTTGGATGGGACTCTTTAACTTTGTGTTGATGGAGAGAGGAGGGAGGAAGTGGAAAGAAAGAGAGGGGATTTGGCTCTACAAAATCCAAGCAGATCTTTGTGGCCACAGTGTCCAGCCAAACCCTCCAGTTATGAGGAAAAAAAAAGAGATGCAGCTAGATGCAGTATTTGGACTTGGATGTGGAATCCTTAATAAGAGAAAAAAGTGGTGGAAGAACAATTGCAATGTGAGTAGATTTATGCAAACCAAATGGGAAGTGTGAAGAGAAAAGAGAACAAATGCTGGGACAAGTTTTATATTCTCCACAATTTGCGGCTTAAATTACTGTACAATACGTATCAGCTAATAGTTTTTCCACAAGTCCAATTTTGTCACTGTTCACTTTCTGTCAGAGATTATTACACAGGGTTGGATTGTTGAACAGTGGCTACATTTCATTCCTAATATGGCTGCACTTGAGGGAAGGGATTGTTACTGCTGAATTGTCTCAATTTTTAAAGGAGTCAGAGATCCTTGACATGGAAAGAGCTTCACAGATGTGTGATGACCATATTTTACTGGGAAATACTAAACCAAAGCAGGAAGAATAGCCAATAGAGTGGGTTTCCTTGTAGTTACAGCATGAGGTTCTTGGGAATAATTTTTCTTCCCCTGGGCCTTTGATTCTCTGGGTACCCTTGGCAAGTGGAACATGTTTTAGTTTAGCTCTCCATAACATAAACATGAAAATAACTGGTCTCCCAGATGTGCTGTGGGACATATTGTTTGTAAAGCATTTTAAGGTTCTCCAAAGGAAAAGGAATTTGTATTGTTGTGCTTTGCTGACTAGAAACCAGCAAGAGCTTTTCCACATCTAATTCTGCCACAGCCTGCTCACGTTAGGGAGTTTGCAGGGTGGGACATGTGACAGCCACTGACTCATGTTCCCATTTGCCAGCATAAATGACCTTTTCAGGATACACTGTTCAGAATTTTCCTGGGAATATAGGTTAACTTTGGGTTCACTGATCTCTTTCAGTCCTCTTATAGCTGGAGGACATTTAAGGATCTGGTCCAATTAGGGAGAAAAGGAAGGCTGATTTTCTTTGAGTCAGAAAAGGTTTTATTTTGATGGGTGCACAAAATGAGATTTTCCCTTAATCCTCTATGTAATTCATTCACGTAATCTCTTTGTAGGCACATCGCTTTAATCCTTGTTATTACAGGGAGGACCTAAAATACTGAAAAGGTCAAAACATACCATTATACAGAAGAGGCCAAGATGTTTGATATTCCTACTCTTTATATATAATAAAGATTTACATGATTTACATCTTAGAACTTTACTGGAAATATTCCTTGCAGTTAGTATTCACAGAAAAAAAAAAAAAAGAAAGGGAAAAAAAAAAAGAGAGAAAGTATTTCAATGAGAAACCTGCAGTGCAACACTGAGCCAGGCCAGCAAAGGGCTTTTTCTGCTGTATGGCAATGAACTGCAAAAGCTGGGTGAAAGGGTTTTTAATGTCCATGGAACCCAGAGACTGAAGCATAGTTTGGAGAGTTGCTTATGATTTCCTTTATATTCAATTCCATGGATTCTGTCAGTGCAGAGCAGACACACAGAGCAAATAATCTACAAAACCATAATGTAAATAATTTTCTCAGATTGCCATCCTTGGGCTGGATTTGCATAAAGTAAATGTGTCTTTAAAGGGTTTATAATCACAATCCTGTGTACTAACAAGTGATTACATCTAGAACAGTATTCCATCCTCCTGTTTTGGATTTCTTACTGATGGACTGGAAAAGGAAATTTTTAACTCCACTGTAAAATGCTTGTCCTGCCTGAAATGGAACTGGGATGGTCACCTCTCCTTGATGGCATGTTTCTCCCTCAGTGTGCTGCTGGATCCTCCCTCCTACCCTTCACTTAGTGCAAGCAGTCACAGAAACAAGTGTGAACCAGAAACCAAACTGCACCACTGCTTTCACCAGGCTCTGCATAGTTTCTACAAGGCCTCGTGAACTCATACAGTGTTTTCCTTCTCTGCTCTGCACTGTATTATACTCTCTTTGGTATCTTCTCCTTTGCAAAATGGACACACCAACCACAGGCAGTTTGGAGGACACATATTTCCATGTCCTCTTAAATCATCTATGCCCATATTCTTCAAATTATTTAAGCATCAGAGTAAAGCAGCTACATATCCTTGAGGATCTGGGTCAGAGATGGATTAGAAAATGTTGTCTTCACTTTGAAGTCCAACTTCAATACAAATCTGCTTGCTCCATGCTGCTCCTTTCCTTGTTGCTTATTTAAACCACAAACCTTTTTGTTAGTGAAAGAAGCAAAAATTGTCTCTCAGTCCTGTAACCATGAGTTCTTGGACCCCTGTTTATTCTGAGGAAAACAATATCTTTCTGAAGGTAGCAAATCTACATTAAGACACCACATATCACCGACAGAAAATGAAGGAAACCATTTGGACTGGAGGCCAAGCCCAGGACAAAGAAAGCAAGTAGAGGTGACTCAAAATTAGAAATTCCTACTATTTCTGAAAGCACAGGCTGAAAGTCATTCACTTTAATCTCAGCTAAAATAAATACTAATCTGGGTACCTTCCTACAGGAAAGGGTTATAACTGGGATTTCTAAACCAAAAGTCCTTTTCTGTTCAATAAGATGTGGTGGGTTTGCTGTCCTTTTGCTAAATGATGGCTCATACCTGTGGTGTTCTGTGAGCAATGGCTGGTGACATTTTTTTTTCAGGATGAAATACATTGAACAATATCACTGTCTGCAAGTAGTAATTACCAGTCATTTGAAGTCATAATATTAAGCTTGCATTTCCATACTTCTCATAAAAACAGAGAACTGTTCTGCACACTCCTTCCCTCCTTTTCCTTCATGTCAAGAGCTTGTCCCAGCCTCCTGAGGATCACAAATGAATGGGAGAGATTGCAGAGTCCAGGTGGAACATCATCATCATCATCAAATTTAAATTTTTTGTCTTTATTTTACACAGGCCTGGTAATTTTTTCCCGACTTTTCTTGTATTTTTGTAATACTGCATGTAAAAAGGATATTATTTAATCAGTAGCTGTCACTGCTTAATTATAACAGCAACAATCACTCTACAAGGCTATGTAAACCAGGCATACTCACACTCTAATCTAGTATTTCCACATTCCTGTCATTTGCAGTATTCTTAAGAATCTTGGCACAAGTACATAAACTGTCTCTGGCCCCCTGTGTGGAAGAGTCACATTTATCTGCATTTCTCCTGCAATATAAGCCAGCCTGACCCCTTTCTCTTGGGCTGTTAGAGATGGGAACAAGGACATACAACTTTCTGGAAAACTGTATCTACCTGCTCTTTTTTGCTTCACAGTGGTGGGGGGGGGAATCCCCCACCATCTTGTGCTTTTTCCTTTGTGGCCAAGACTTGCCCAAAGTTTGGATGGACTCAGCAAAACTGCTGACAGAAACACAGACTCACTTGGCAATGCTTGATGTGACTGGAATCAGCCAGGGAAGATAAGGAAGGGCCTTCTGAAACACATTCCTTGGTGTTACAAAGTCAAAAAGAAGACAGAAATGCTGAAGAATAGTGAGAAATGCTACCAGTAGTTGAAGTGGCTCCCAGGCAATCTGTCTAGGGTGATCAAATTGCATATATATTACTATCAAGATATGAATCCTGCAGTATTTCTAACCTCTCTCACATGTATTATGATTAAATGTGGGAGTATCTTATCTTTTGTAAGGGAAAATTACTATGTCTTAACACACCGGGTGGATCCAATCTCTGTTCTCTTCACCTACACCAAATTTCAGGTCCCCCTCGACACTTCAGAGCAGCCCAGAGATGATGCTCTCTGATGATGCCTGATTTTACCCCTTACCCAGCTCAAACCTGTAAATTACATTCTGTCTGTGACCAACCCTCTTCCTTCTCCAGTTCACCCTCTACCCTGGAAGCAGCTGAAGGGAGCTGACATCCCTTCTCAGGCTGACTCAAAAAGCAGTTTTAAATCAATTTATCATCACCTGTAGGGTTAGACTGACACAAGGGGACTGAGGAGGATGCAAGGATTTGGCCTGCTATATATAAGATAAACAAGTTTGCTTGCTCATGTTGCAAGTGCCACATGGGAGTCAGTAAAAACAGGAAGAGTTTCAGAAATCTAATTTGCTTTTCATTGTGTATGCTGTTTGATTACCTTGTACCTTTCTTTCTCTTTGCAATAAAAATAGTTACTTTCCAGTCATTTTCATTTTAGGTCTCTTTCTAGCACTCACACACCAATAAAACATTTGAATTGCAAATACTGGGAAAAATATTTATTAAAGATAGTCACTTCCTCTGGATTTTATGTATATATGCATTTATATCTTCCTAATGTTTTCAGCTGCTTATTCTGTCTATCTTCTGGCAGGTGGCTTTTAACTAGCTCTGTATCTCTAAGAGAGGAAGAAGGGAGGATCATAAAAAACTCCAAAAGAGAAGTACATTTAATGTACTTTCCTGGAAAACTGTTCAATCAGTTTTTGAAAGAAACATCTGAGGATTGTGCAAGAACTTCAGTGCACAGAGAAAGCTCCCCTTGACTAGACACTCACTGTGACCTTGTCTGACACACATGCAATTTAAATGATTAAATGAATTCAAGAAGAAGATCCTATAATGAAATTGCATTCTTTCCTATTTTTCCACCTGCCTGCCCTTCTCCCAGCTTACCAAACTGAAAAGGAGGAGATTGCTTGCTGTGGTCCATTACACTCCGAAAGGAACAAGAAAGTGTCTGAACAGAAAATACAAAACATGTCAACACGTGTCTACAAACCCTGTGATGGTGCCATCCATCCAAATCCCCGAGCTCCAGAATACAATATATTTTCTCCAGAGTGCCAGCAGCTCATGGGAACAGTATGAGAGGAACAAAAAACCCCACCTTCCTAACATACAGCAGAACCAATTCACACAGGCCACTGAGAAAGAGAAACCGGGTAGGCCCCCCATGGGAAAAACAGTTTTCCAAAGCTTCTTCCATGGAGAATGTGAAGCATTTACCCATTGATGCAGACACTGTTAACCCTTGCAAAAGAACAAGGCAAAGGAACAAAGGCCACATCGGATTTTCACTCCCTTGAGCTGGAGTTGCAGAAATTTATGTGGCTGTGCAGGTGCAAAAAAGAAAAAGGTTCCCTGATCATATTGAAACATCATGTTACAGAAATAAGACCTAAACAGTTTTAGCTTTCTGCTAAGAAGCTGTTTCAAAACAACTTCTATTTGCTGCTCAGTAGATATTACTTCTTCTGCAAGTCTGTACCTACTTACTAGACTTGCATTTGTAAGTTGCGTTTGTCTATTTTCTCTTTCACCAAAGTCAGCTGGAGATGCACAAACCTGGCATAATCTTAGGGCTTTGGTCCCTTTGCTAAGATCAGGATTATGGTGGCATTGCCTGTGACATGGGCACTGAGGCCATGTGAGTCACAGGCCAACTTCATACAGAAGCAACTAGAGCATTCAAGTGCAGATCCCCAGCCAGCCTTCCCCGCCCCGTGACCCTCCTTCACCCTCGGTTACTGTCAGCTTGGCTCTCTGATTTTAGCAAAGATATTCATGACAGATATCAACATAAATAACATCAGAAAAATGCCCCTTAATTATTCTCCATTCCTATATTTTCCCTCTACTCTTTTGACAAAGAGGTTCTAGCTTTTTTTTGTTCCTTAAATAAGTTGATGTCAATTTAGGTGCTTTACGCTTGATGAGCTGTAAACTTAAGACAGAAGGAGTCAAGAATCCAGATTTTGTCTTAGTGTGTCTAGATCCATGTGTCCAAGGGATATAACACAACATAGATCCACTACTGTCAGCCAGTGCCTTGAGAAAGCACTTTCCAATTTCAAACCCAACAGACTGTGCTCCTTCCACTGAAATCCATGAGAATACTGGTTTGAACAGGTGCAGGATATAGTGCTTGACAAGTGTTATTTTAGCAGTAAGATACCCCATTCTCCCACTCTCTTATTGCATTCATAAACTGAAACCAATATTTTCAGTGTTATTTGCAGACTAAACTATGATAGATGTTTTAATTTTGAGGTTGCTGTATTGAATTGAGTCATTAATAGGATTTTCCCCCCCTCTCTCTCCCCTAAATGATGTCCCTATTTTCCCTTCACAATAAGTTTCCGGACTACATTTTCAACAATACCAGACAGAAGGAAGCTTCTATCCTTTATTATAGAATGTACTTTTAAGGTTAATTTCTTTCCTTTTTATGTAGGAGAAGCACATATAATGCTGTTTCACAGCAGCACCAATTGAAACACCATTTGAGTTTGGAAAGATCCAATTACTAATGTAGAATCAGCAGGGAGACCCAGAAGCCATACAAAATCATCATTTTTTAGAAGTCATACTCATAGTTCAGTGAGTCCAGTGGTTTATCTCCAGGAGAAAGCTACACCATGTACTTCATCTACAGGCAAATCTCGCCGCTGATCTCATTTTTTTTTGCTCTCAGGAGCTTAAGTTGGCTTTACAACGAAAATTGAGGTGTGAATTCAACTAACAGCCATGGCTGGTGTTTGGCCTTTCATCCTCTGAAGAACACATGTGTTGTTTATGGTAAATTCAGGTTTGTAGTTTGTTTTGAACTACCTATGACAAAAAGCTGCTATTCCTCCCTTCACAAGACAAAAAATAATTGCTTTGCCAAAATGTCAAGGTACTGCAGTCTGGAAGAACAAATCTCCATGTATTGGCAGGCAAACATAAAGCTCAGTGGCAGCCAAAGAAGAGAGAAGGGAGAGATGTGGGTTTTGTTGAGGCCACAAGGTGAGCAAGGAATTCAAAACAACTTTCCATTTCCACTCTTCCATGACAAAGAGAAAAAGGAAGACTTTAGGTTGGGTTCATGATGTTTCAGTCTGAATGAAGCAACTTCTCCTTCACTTCCAGAGACAAAATACTGATTCACTCTCATTAATGTAAGATGTAGGTGCACCTGAGGGAGAATTTTTGGTGTATCACCATCAGAGCACAGAGGAGGACATTACTTTAAGACATAGAAAACAAAGCCTTTGTGTTTGCCCAGGAAATAAGGCTCCAGGAAGATGTATTGGGAGAATTGCCCTGCTCTCTTCTGCTCCATAACCTTCCTGCAATTTCTGCTGACCACCATTTCCTCATGTCCTGTGCCCAAGGATCAATATGATCCCATTAAAATGGTGGGCAATAGAAGGTCATTATTTGGTCAAAGAGGAGTGAATCTATCGATTTTGTCTCTGTATTTGATACACCATCAAACATTATTTGTGACTCAAATAAAGACATACTAAATAAGATAGAAATGTGAAAATATCAAGTTATTACCACATCGCCTTTTATAAGGAACATGAAACTATATTAACTGAGGATCCAATTCATCCTTGATACTAAAAAAAAGCTGACCCCCTCTCACTGAATTATAAATGCGGACAGTAGCACAGCTCCTTATACATTTTGAGACTCTCTGTTGTTCATTTGACTCTGTTCTTGATATTTTCCCTTATATTCATGGCACTAAATCTGTAGAGGCAGTTTCTTAAGAGTTCGGCTTCCAAAAAAATCCAAGAGCATCCAGCCAACTAAACAGTCCAGCCAACGACACGTGCCAACTTCAGTGCTAATTGCCTGTTTTATGCCAGGCCAGCTGAGTGTCTGCTACCTCACATTTTCAGAGCTAAACTCAACTTTTATCTTTCATTTTTTCAGTAACACAGATTGTAAAAGGAATAATTTGGAATTACTGAATATTTTGGCTGACCAGAACAGAAGTGCTTTCATTCTTTAACCTCCTCTTTGGTAATAAAATTAAATGTTGGCAACTTCAAACTGATTTTGAAGACAAATGTTGAAAAATCTTGTTTGAATTGCAGCATATTTATATTTCCAGTATCTTTTTCATTTTTAAATCATCAGCCAAATCAGTGAAGAATTGTGACTGTTGAACAAATGCATTTTTTGTAAATAAATCATTAATGAAATTTATGAGTCTGATTCACTCCACTCTAGATACCGTTTGTCATCATTTTCTAAGATCATTCTTTGGTTAGAAATATGGCTCACTTTCATCTGTTTGCAAGACCCTGAGTGCATCCCTGACCTTGAGTTCTGGAAGTGGTTGATGAATAGTCACCAATATTTCCATGATTGCTGCTGCAGTGCAGCCCAACATCCCCAGTCACACTCGACTCCCTCTGGGTTAGATTTTGGGCAAACAAAGCACATTGCCTCACTCATCACAGGAGTGCTTTAAAAGGTCAGAGTAAAACAAGAAAACATCGTCATCTGTTTTTTAGAGCAGTCAGAACTTTTTTTGAAGTTTCAGGCTGGAACAAAGGCAGAGTGAATGATTTTGCTCCAGTTCTGCAAGAAATCTGTAGAAGACATCAGAAACTGAAGCATCTGCCCAGGTTCTCTGGGGTGCCTTACTACAAGACAATCCTTCCTGGAAAGAAAAGGCAAACCACACTTGTTATTTCATCATTTGCTGAACTCAGAACGTGGGGAAGCTGCTAAGCCAAGCTCACCTCAGTCTCTGTGAGCACAAAGCTGCACAACAGGGCAGAACAAACCAAATAAAACAGCTCCTTTCTCAAAGAGCTCATAATTTAGGCACTGCTGGTGCCTCCAGGACCCAAAGTGCTTAAGATTGCAACTGAAATCAGGAGTGTAAAGCAATGACACGTGTAAGGCTTCATTGTTTTTATAAATAGTGACAGGCTCAGAGGCATATGAGGACCTGAATTTTAATATGCTGATGAGAAGTTCTGTGTTTATATTCTCATTAAAAAAAAAGAAATCTCTTTGGAAGGCATTTATCATAACAAGTTCTTTTCTTTTTTTCCTATTTGGAATGTTATGTTCTTTGGGAGATTTCAAGTATTGATTTGCAATAAAATTTCCAGGAAGAAAGCCACAAAGGGAGGAGAAGTTATTTTTGAAAAGAGAAATTACATGGAAATATGAGTGAAAGAAAAGCTATTTTTCTTCTAACTGGCATGCAAATGAAACGGTATAGCTGTTTTTAAGAATATTTGTTTGCTAAAAGTAATCCAGCTATTTTTGAGAAAAGGAAAAACAAGAGAAGATCATGAGGAACAAAGGAAGGGAAGAAGATTTAGCCATTTAATTTAACCCTTCCCTTTCTATTACTCTGTCAAAGACTGGTTACTTTCCCTTGGGAAATTTGTCTATGTGTTTGCAACAGAGCGCAAATGTTTCCAAAGAAGAGAAGAAAGTGAGTGACAGAGGAGCTTCAGCAGAGCCAAGGTCTGAAAGAGTTTTCAACATCCTTTCGGCTTCCATGAAAACCCCTGACTTTGGTAATTCTAAAATATAACAGTTACTTAACAATAAAACCGCTATTTTCATCTCACTGACCGATCTGATGTTATAGAAAAAGTGTTTTAAAGAAAATGCTTAAAGAGCTCACTGGTGCTCGATGCACCACAGTGCAGGGGAGTTCAGTCTGGATTCACAGTGGGCAGAGATTTCAAAGGAAGTTTCCAGAAGGGAGGAAGGCAGGCTGTATTCCCAGCAGGTTGCACCACCGTTCCGTGTGAATGAGGCAGACACTAAGTGAGGAGCTGTGGTTCTGTGTTCTGTTCAGAACATGTGCTGGAGTTCCCCCACGATTCCAAGGCACACCAAAAGGGGCTGGCATCACTCCCAGGCCATGGCTGGGCTGCTGTCGGGCCTTCCAAGTGAAGCTGAGCAAAGCCAAGCCGGCACTGGGAAGGAGGACCTTTGGAGAATTCCGAGGTGCTGAGAAAAAGTGGAAAAGCTGGCAAATGGCAGAAGTGATGCCTTCAGCATGAGACACAACACCACAGTTCCAGTCACTGCTGATTATTGTTTGGGATACCATCATCCCAGACACATTCACAGTTAGCCAAGCATTTCTTGTTCCCTAAGCTCCCTTTGTCCTTTGTGATTTAATGGATAAAAAGACTGCTCATGCTCTCCCAGCCTTACTCTCAGTACACGGCTGAGAACTGACTGCTGGGAAGGAAGGAAGGTCCACAGGCAGCTCTGGGGCAATCACAACTGCTCCTGACTTTTACAGCCTTCTAGGAGAGGATTTCTCTGTAACACACAACAGCCTTGGCTGTGCATGTGAAGTGCCCAAGTGAAGCAGCAGGCATTGCTTGCAGCAGAGAGACAAGGGTCTAGTTCAGGTATCTGAATTAAATATCTGTCTAATTGATACCACTATCTCTTTATAGCACTGCTCTGGTGTAGATCAACAGATGCAATGGACAGCCAAGGTGGAGATCTACCCATTTTGTGTTGGTGTCTACTGTTAAACAGGCTGTGCCCCTTTTCATGACAAGCTGCTTCTGGGATGAAAAGTCACTCCCACACACTAAAAAAGGGACTGGAGTGAACCCTGACAAGGTCCTCCCAGCCACCTGGTATAGTGTGACCACTATATATGTACTTACATGAAGACCTGTGCAGTTGGTGCTTTGTGACAATCTCAAGAGAAATGGCCAAAATCAATGAAGAAATAGAGATGAGTCTTGTTGTGTAAATCGGAGGAGGCTTAAACAAAAGTCTTCCCATCTGCAAAATGATGGTACTTGAACAACCCGGACAAAAGAAACATAAAAGCCTCACTGAGAAAAATCCCTTTTGGATAAACCACCTCTGAAAACACTGCACAAAGTATATATGAATAATCCCTTCATCAAATGAAAACTGAATTGGTAAAATCTTGAGAAACTGCATTTAACTCTCACAGAATTTTTGTTGATATTGCCAAAACTGAGAACTCAAAAATGCTGTTGCTCATCTAATGAAATTCCTGGGAAGAAAACTAAAATACATAATAACAGTTTCTACAGATCTGCTGCTTGTGATAGAAGCAATACTGTAAATTCTTGCATTCTTCCAAAAGGAAAGCTGAGGTAAATGTACTGTTTCTCTGCATTACGAGCAACAATAGTTAAGTGCTCATGTTTAAGAATCACATTTAAGATTGCTTACAGGAAACCTCATTTATGCATCTGCTTTTTCTTTCCCAGGAAAATGCAAAATTAAGTCATCATTACAACATTTTATTGTGTACAAAATTAGCTCAATTACTACATCAGACAAGAATTCCAATAGAAAGAGATATAACAATAGTTTGAAAAATAAAATCCTTATGGCTCCTTCTTCCTGTACTTAGAAAATGAAGGAAGATTAGCCCCAGATTATGGGAAGTCCTGTGTTATTGGCTGTAAAGTGCAAAAATTTGGATTTTAAAGGGTATTATCCATGCTCTATTCTGCCTATTAAACTTGTTCTGCTTTATCCTGACACAGGCTTTATTCCCAACACAATAAATCTCTAAAAGGATACAAGGTACAAGGATAGTCAGTTCTGTTCCTACCCACCTTGAGGCCTTGACAAGTTAGACACTTGGCTGATGAGCTTAAATTAGAAACAAGGTCATGTCAGGCTTCCTACAGAGTCAATTCATCCTTCCTGAGAGAGATGCAGCCCACCTATGGAATGACTCACCCACTGGAGGTGGCAGGCCTCCTTCCTGAGGGACCCTCCAAGTGACCTTCATCCAAAGATAGGTTCTTTACCCAGTACCTGAAGTTAGCTAAAGGAACCCAGGGAAGTTTAGATCAGAGAGGGAAAAAAGGCCAGATGAAATGGGAAGACATGCTGTGTCTAAAGAACCCAGACACACTTGGTATTTGAAGTTCTGATAAGAATTAAAACTGAACACCTTAAAAACTTCTGTCTCTCACTCTTTGTGTCCCATTTTGGCCTCTGACCTTCCATTCCAATAAAGAACCCAAGCCAAAAATAACCCCTCACCCTCCTGAGCTGGTTTAATGTGGTTACTTGCTCCAATGTAAGACCAGGGTCAAACCAAGGGACCATGTCTGAGAGTTTCCAGTCCAACAGCCAGAATTACTGCTCTGGGGGGAGCACAAGCATTGCAAGAGGGTGTGACATTTGTCTGCAATAGTCCTCCAATTTCTTTCAGTCTGTGGCTCAGGGGCACCCTTGGCAGTTAACAACCTTCAACTGTGTTTCTCTTACACTGACCTTCCAAATGCCCTCTTTAAGCTCTGTAAACTGTTATCACCCATATTTCCTGGGGCAAGGAATTGCACTTCTGCACTGCACATTTGCCTTTGTTTCCTCTGATTCTGTGGTATGTTTCCAGGATCAAGAGGACACAACTGTCAAGCTTGAGGAAGTGGCTAAACAAAAAAGGCCTCACAAACACCAATATTATGGAATAATGACATTGAAGGGAGAACACTGGTGATGGATCAAGAGCAAGAACTTTGTAGCCAGCTGAAGATTCAACACAGATATGTTAAATCCAACATACTGGACAACTACAAAAGAGGTAATTCTGCAACTGCCAGAGTTCCTGAGAGGACAGAGAAAAGCAGCCCCTGAAACTCTGTCTCTCCCCACTACTTAGGGAAGTTTTTACCCTGTCGGACAAAAATAAAAGTAATTTTGATGGGTTACTGTCTTCTGAACTAACATTGAATGCTAAACCTCAGGAACTGATTGGAACATTTTTCAAATTCCCCATTAAAAAAGAGAATGCAGTTAGTCTGTGATAAAAAAGGAAACTATGTTAGGGAACACACTGTATTAAGACAATTATTTTTAAAAATTTAGGCAAAAGACAAGCAAGAAGATTGCTCAGAGGAAATATGCTAAGCAGAGAAGACCCTGTTTCTCCAGGAAATTTTCAACACAGCTGTAATTCCAAGTCAGTTATGAAGTGCAGAGACCAAAAACAATTTTGTTATTTGTATTATTTTTTTGTTTCACACCAATTTCCTTCTAGTTGTTCCAGTTGTCTACTTGTATATAAAGACTTAACCAGTGGCTGTGACTAACACATCCAGCAGCCTTTTCCACTCCCAGCACAGGCTTTATTATCTCCTGGAATGGCTTAGCAAGTTTACTACATGGTTGAATGTGAAATGGTCCAGGGAGAGAGAAAAGCAGTATCGAATTCCACAGGGGAGTGAAACAGTGGTGTGAAGGATGCATTTAAATGGTGTTCTCAGTTGCAGGAGGTGTGTGGCTCCTGGCAGCAGGGAGTTAATGACATGTTGGCAGGCACACCGAACTGGACAGATCAATGCAGACCATTTGTTTGCAGATACTACACTGTTATCTCAGCACTGAAGTGCACCAAAGAGTCGGTTTCCCTGCAGGAAAGCACCGAGTTTGCTTTGGCAAAGGAGTGCCTGCAGAAACCCCACCCCGTGCCATCCTGCCTGGTTTCTCAGACCCACAGAGGATGGTGATTCCACCTTCTGGGAGCATCCACACAAACTGCTCTTGTGGAATGGCACCGTGTGATGCAGGAGTACCCTGAGTGATGTACTGGTGGGGGGGGGTTGAAGGGAAATAAAGATAAAACAGGTTGCAGAGCTATGGGGCATCGTGATCTCCAGCCATCTCCCAGCTTTCCTTTGTCTTTACTTCACTACTTTTAATTTCTATTTTAGTCTCAAACGCTCTTTGCTCAGATCCATCCCTCCGCTTTCACAGGCCCAGTCCCCTCCCCTGTTTTCCCAACTCCTCTCACTTAGGATCTGAGATTCCCTGTCTAGGAATTTTCTAGTCAGAGCAATGGCCTGTTGATTTTCTGTCTCCTGTGTTGTTGCAACTGTTTGCTCTGATTGAGCATCTCTGAATGGAGACACATCCAAGGAACAGACAACTCTGGGGATTCTGCACTTGTGTTACAGACATTCTCCAAAAATTTCACAGAGGAAAATGAACTTGCTAGTGGAGACCTTCGACCTGTAACACAAACTACCTGTTATGGCCTGACAAAAAGGTAAATTAGCATGGAGAAATATTAGGGAGACCTTAAAAAAAAAAAGAGATTACTGAGTTCTGACTGGCATTGCAGGCTCTGTTTCCAGACACATGGCAAGCTCTGGCTAACAGCAATATGATTTCAGAAAGTACATTCATGTCAGGCTCAATTCCTCCTTTATGGACAGGCATTATTTCTGGGAATTAGCTGGAAAAGCAGTCATTTCTCAGCTGATTAAGGTTGAAAGGGCTGATTAAACAGCCCTTTTGGGTAGAACAGTAGCCCTCTATAATAAGAAATACTAAATTATTAACATCATCCAAGGATTTCTGTGGAAATGGAAGATTCTTTTTTTTTTTCAATTCCCAGAACACGGTGTTGTGGTGGGGCTACTTATCCATAAATTGCCAGGAGCTAAGGTAGCACAGCACAGGCACTTTCATCACCAGATGGGAGGGCAGTTAAGAATTTGAAAGAAGGCAAAGCCTGGAGGACATTGTCACAGGGATCAAAACACCATTCCTTACATGTCTTTTTCTTTCATAAGAGGTACTTGGACAGTTTCAGAGTTATTTTTGGAGAATGACACTGAGGAAAGCCCTAATCCTGTGCTCCCTGACTGAAGCAGAGATGCCATGCCATGGTTTAAGTCTGGATTGATTAATTGTCCTTTCTCAACAGACAACTGGTTAGAAACTGATACAGACAGAATGAGCCACAGCAGTGAGCCTGAAAAATGCCTTTACACTTCATTTTGCATCCAAATCCAGTTGGATTTGTTAAAAACTTTGACAGCCATTGACAACTTGTTTGTACCACTGTGATCACAATGTGGTATTTTAGGCTTAAAGGAGAAAAGGAGTTTATCTTCTACCATCTACAAACTTCAGTGTTTCAGCCTGTGCTTAATTCCAGCATTCAAATCTTGTTCTCTCACCAGCTTCTCACATCATGGGCTAAAGAGTCTCTGACACTTTCATTATCTTGAGAGGCATTAAGCCATCACCACATTATTCCTGTCAATTTGCTGCTGGAGTAAAAACTTGGAGAGTTCATGTAGACAGCAGATACTGCAATGGGGCATAAACTAATAGTATGTACTGATTAATACACATGTACAACTCTACAAACCAGAAATACGGTCTTATTATCATTTCATTCCTAAAATGAGTCAATATTTGAGTCTGAAACTAATTGGGAAAAATGCGAATTGTTGGAAATCTTCCAGCAGCCATGTAATGGAGAGTCTCTCAAAGGAATCTCCACAGGGAGATGAATGCAATTAAGGACCAAGGTAATAAACTGCCAAGAAATTTTAACTAGCTAGAGAAGCCTTATTTAAACCCTGAGTTCTCCCAGTGCGGTGAACAAGGAGTGTCATCTGTCCCTGAGCTGCTGCAGAAAAGTACAAAAATGAATATGCTGCTGCAGAAAAGTACAAAAATGAATATTCTATGTAAATATCTCTTTATTTTCTGTTTCCTCTCCGCACATACCCTCCTAACTTACTAAAAGTAAATTAAAAACATTTGCAGAGGTCTCCTGTGCAGTTCTGTTTGGCACCCTGTCTATCATCCAAAGAAATCCAAATTATTAGAGGCAAAGTGGCACATGAGTTCTCCCTTTTCCAGTGCTAAAGAGGGTTCTGAATTGCTCCCTTTCCTCCTGTAGCAATAATTAAAATTAAGAAACTAGCTCAGATACCCATAGACAGTCCCAGAATACCCTACAGCATTTTGCTAATGAACAAGTGCACCAGCCTGAAGCTCTTCATGAAAGCAGGTCACCCCTTGAAAGGGAGGCAGAGCATGTGTTGTAATAAGAGCCTTTTTTATGGCTCGCAGACTAAAAATATAAATATCAACTTTATCAGACACACTGTGGAGTTGGAGCTGGCAAAGGCCTTTTTCTCTAATGCCTGAGAGTGTCTAATAAAGAAAATAGGGCACTGGGAAGTATTGCCTGGGACTGTCCAGCACTCAGGCAGCTGAAGGAGCAGAGAGAGGCCCAGGAATTAAAATGGTCTTTCGGAGACAAACATCTGCTAAAAAATCCCATTTGCTTTGTTTGTTTTCTGAAATGTATCACATCAGGTCACTGTGACTTTGGGCTCTAACAGCTGCAGGAATCATCCTGCACAAAGCGTATGAGTTCACAGTAAAGAGAGAAATAACTTTGAGACCAGAATAGCAAAAAAGGGTATTTGGCTGTTTGGAAGGAACAGACCAAAAGGAGCAGCTTTCCACCCTGGAGAGCAATGAGACAAATTCAAACCCACTTGGAGTATGCAGCTGGATACAATTGTTTAAGAGCCACTGAGAAGGAATTTCAGCCTCCATTCCCCCCCAGTTCACTCCTTTCCCTATTATCCACATCTCTTATTTTCTAACTGTAACCCTCACTCTAATGCTTTATTTCTATGCTGTATTGTCTGGCCTGGTATTGTCTGCAGCTCTGACAAGCTTTAAAATTGCCTAATTGCATAGTTCTAGCTGAGATCCTGGGAAGCAAGCAGCACTTGGGAACATGGGGAGGGGGGATAAAAGATACTTTCCATTTGTCTTTCTGATTTTGTAGGAAAAAAAATTATTTAAAAGTTCTCCAAAGAGACAGGGATAAACTTTGTTCATCATTTTAAAAAATCAGTGTGTGCTTTTACATATGGAGAAATACTTTGCTTCTGCTGGAAGTGGTGGTGAACAGTAGCAGCAAAAACAAGCAGCATGGAAAGGGCTGGGGCTGGAACAGGGACACAAACTCAGCCCTGATTCTGCAGGAGAACCTGTGGGAGCTGTGTTTGACAGCAGCGAGAGGAGGAGTTCTTTGAAAAGCCAAAGAAAAAGACAAGGAGATGCATGTGCCTGGAAGCAGTGGGATAAGTGCCAGGTAGAGACTAAAGACAATAGTCAGAGCTGAGAGGAGGAGCTGCCAGCCTTCAAACAGGGTGACAGAAGTTTTTTGGGAAGACAATGCTCTGGAATGTGGGCAACTGAATGAAGACAGGGAGTGCTACGGCCAGAGCCAGGCAGAGGGTGACACACAAAAATAGGTGGGCTGGGGGACCAGATACAGAAGTGATGCTTTGGATGAAAGAGGGACTCAGGCCAAAGTGCACAGTTAAGGAATCCATAGAAGATTTTGCCAACCCAACGGATAATAAAGCTGAGACCAGCTGAAAAATAATCTTTCTACATATATAAGAGTCACGTATGTGGCAAGAAGAAGTTTATTGTCAAATTAACCATGGAATTGTATTCTAGAGCAGGAGTTCCTAAGACTCAGGCTCAGTAAAGCCTCTCAACTGTCTGAATTCCTTGTGTGTCACCATCTGAATTAAAAACATACTCTATCTGAAAATTATATTAATTCTTAGACTATTTACCATTCCCTTGTGGACCAATAGTTTGAGAATTAAAGTGTTTTTAGAGACTTCAGAGAGCACAAGACTGAAGGAAGAGGTGGCAGTAAGTCTGGGATAAGGAGGGTTGGCTGTGTCCTGTCAGGGCAAAGGAGTAAGATCTGGGACTAGAAACATGGGCAAGAGGAGATGAAGGCAGGATAGTGGGATATTTCAATTTGGAAAACTGAGCTGCCTGGCCAAAAATGCAGTCAAAGGACAAGGAACAGGGGATGGGGAAAGCTGGGTCTAGTCAGACATGTAGGAACAGCTCCAAATAAGAGGGGCTCTCTCCAGAGACTACCATGGTCTGAATCTCCATAGTAATGCCAACAAACAAGAAACTGCATTTCAAACTTCCATATTCAGTAATGAAACACACTGAGTCTGATTATTCTTTTGGTCACATTCCTTCAATGTTTGGATATTTTACCAAATATAACTGTAGCAAAGCAGGATTTAGGAAAGTACTCCTGGCAAATCCAAGCAAATTCCAAATTTTCCCCCTAAAATCTCAAAGCATTTGGGTGCTTGTGGCAGTGTTGTACTGAGAACAGTGTGCTCCCACTGTGCTGGGAGTACCAGCCCTGAGAAGGCACTGGCTGGCAGATTGGCACTTGGTACATATCTAGTGTGAGCTGAGGGGCTGGCCTCTGTTTTCTCCTTTCCAAACTATATTTTTACTGAAAATCTCTTTAGAAGACCCACAGAAAATGAGGAAGAGACCACCACACACAAATTATATACCACAGAAAATATTCACTAGGCCCTGGCATTGCAAAACAAGAAATCTGGTATTGCCCTGCAGTACAGTAATGAAATAAAAGTACAAACAAAACGAATTGCTGCTAGATGTATAAATTATTCCAAATCAAATATCAAAAATCCAATGGGTGTGGAGGGCCACACGACTGCTGATTTTTATTGAATTTCTGGCTGATGTGCAGGACACATGACACTGATGAGCACAACCACTCACAGCAGCAGTGCTGTAACTGTAACTGTCTATTGTCACCAGCCAGAGAAAGTCTGCAGGGAGCAATAACAGCTTTTTGTAGAATAGCAGGGATATTCTGGGGGGGAAAAAACCCTCTAGACAAAACCATAGTTACCTGGGTTCTTAAATATATATACATACATGTATGTATATATATATATCACACATGTAAACTTTTGATTTTCAGATAAGACATTGGGAACTGGGGATATGCAAGTCTGAACCTTTCCTTTGCTGCCTTTTGAAGGTATTCATGCAAATGAGTCATATATAGAAAAACACTACGAATTGTGGACAGGAAAACAGAAATCAGTTCACTAAAGTGTAAGTATATATACAAGTTTCCAGAAGTACAAATGGTTGGAGCTACAGCCCTAGAACTAAAGTTATTTAATCAGGAACAAACTGAAGACCACTGTCATCTGAAGCCATAAATTCATGGAAACACCAATTTCCTATATACAAAGGAAACCTACCAGAACACCTTGGCTAGACAATACATGCACATTTTTTTTTCTGATTGAATTTAAAATTTTCCTTGTTTATGTTCATAAATCAAACTGAAAAGCCAGACAACATAACTGCTGATATGAGGAGCCTGTGCTGTTTCTGGTAGCACAAAAACACAGGGTGAGATCCTGTTTGGATTAATCAGGTTGCTTCAAACCAACCAAAATCCCAACCCATTTGGGAAGACAAATGCATGGGTTAAATCTCACTGCGAGGGGAAACGTGGCTTCATGCAAGAAAATTTATTAGTCAAATTCATAACTAGACCAGGAATTCAGGTTGATGTTCAGCAGTGCAGCTGCAGAGCTGTGTTGGTTATTCAATATTATGCCAGAGGAGTTCTAGTTCCAAATAAATCGACATAATATAGGCTTTGCTTGCAAAAGGGAGTGGCAGTGGTTTCACTAGGATTGTTTCTTTAAACCAATTTCATTAAACATGAAGCAAATCCACATGTGGACACAGTTAAATTGATTTACAACTGGATTATGTTGATCCAGCTTAATTCAAAGGGTGGAATTTTATATAGCAGCTATACATTGATTTAAGTGCATGTACACGAGATTGCAATTCAATTCAATTTAAACAGACTTAAAATAAGACTTCAGTTAAGCCACTTTTGCAACAATTTAAATAACAGGTTAGGTTCTACTAAGTAAACACACACTGAGAGAGATGACACTGAGTTTCCAAAGAACAGGAGATGCAAATAAATCCAAGTTAATTTTATGGAACAGACCTCAGTCTATTTGTACAAAACTACCAGAGATTACTAAGATGCTGGCTTGAAATCTTTTCTTTTTTGATTTATGATCATTGTACTACAAAACTGACCCTACTTTTAAAGGGATTTAATCAACTTAACCTTACATCATTCCTCTTTTTTTTTGTCTCTGTTTACTTAATTTTTACATGTATGTTCAACATTCTCCCATTGCCACAAGGAGTTCTTTTCATACTCATGGAAAACATATATTAAGTATTCAAGTAGCCTGTGAAGGACACTTAAACCCCTGAGTTTTGATCATCAGGATGTTTCCCTACAGTGCACAGAAGAAATAAGTGAAATTTTGCTAAGATTCTGAATACCTTTTCTCTTGGTGTGTCCAAATCATGCTCCAGAGTCAGTTTCCTTGTGGCATTCTCAGTGGAGGAAGGGGATGGATCACTGATTCCCATCTGCTTCCAGTTCTGCAGTCAGTGGCAAATCCTCATTTTATTTCACACCTGAACACAGGGGAAAGAAAATACCAAAGGGAAAAGGTGAGTTCTACAATATCTTTTTGATGAGTTGAGGGTTTTATACTTTTTTTACTCAAAGGTTTTTTGCAATGTCTTTGACAGATGCAAAAAGAAACAAGTGAACAACACTTGGGATAAATGTCAGTACAAACAGGATTCCTTTATTTGGTGAAAGCAAAACTGTGGCTGTAGTCCTTACCCTGTTTGTTAGTTTTAATAACAGAAATTTTTGGTAATCTCCCTGCCACAACCAGTGATGAAAACACCACCAATCTCAGTCATTTTATGGGTGAAAACCTTCATTTGGATGGTGTTCTTCATAGGCCCATCTGCGACACTGGACATGAGGGATGGGGGACTTTACCTGGGAATCAGGAATGTTAAGGTGCTTGAATAATACTCAACTGGATTCCTTTTGCTGGGAAGTTTTATGTGTCATCTCATTTTTCTTTTGTTTCTGGATTTTGTTGGGGGTTTTTTAAACAACAATATAATGTACATAAGAAGGCAAAATATTTTCATAGCCTCAGAGATAAGTCATCTTTCATAGTCATGATTAAATGGTACATGGAAAGGGACTGACCTCTGAGACAGAGCAATTTCCACTTACAAAAGTGAAATTTTAACAACATGTTCTTGTGAGGCCCCTTCAAGCACATTTCTGGAAAAGGCTCCTTATGTCATCACTGGTCCCCCAAGATGAACCACTCCTGAGGCAGAACAGTTTTAGCTGCCAGCCCAGGCTATTCCTGTCCCTTCAAGGATCTTGGATGACCCCAGGGCTATTCCAGACTCCACATCCAAACAGAAAAAGAACAATATATTTTCTGTCTGCTCAGAAGAAAAGAAGTCTGTAATTGCTATGTGAACAGTAAAAAGATGCACAGAGTCTGTCTAATACAGATAAGAAATTAAAGGCAAACTGAGAAGAGAAAAGAGAGAGGAAGGACAGCAGAGCTAACAAGAGGATGTTGGATTTCTGTCAGTCTTCTATGGTATCTAGTGGTGCAAGTATAGTAAAGAAGAAAATCAAATGTAAATCCTGATTCCACTGAAGTCAATCGTAAAACTCCCATCAACTAAAAAAATCCAGAATTACTTTCAGCAGTCTTGTGTACAATCTGCCAATCAGTAATATACTCTGATATAATCATCACTAAAATGTGACTAACCCTGGAAGTATTTCACTGTTATCCTTTTAACTTTCACTCTGGTTTCCAGAGATGTGGTTCCACTTCCCAGAGCAACACACAATCTTTTTCAGAATAAGGCAGTATAGATTTGCTTGAAAATCAAATGGCACCAAAAAACCATCTACCTTAATATTATAGAATGTTGTTCAGCCTTTAGCTGAGCATAGTTTCAAGATGCAGCTGAATATAAACACAATAAAATCAAATGAAAAACAAGGGCAAGTTTAGAGCAGCCATTTCTAACTGTGGCCTACAATCTGCTATAGCAACATAAACTATTCCTAACAACCTAGAAAAGGCAACGAGGCAAAGCATTTATATTGCCAGCCAACATAAATTCACCCTGCACGGTGAATGGCCTGCACGGACCATGGAAGTTTTTGAGAATCCCAAAATTCAAACAAGTAGAAAAATCAATATGTTAAAACAGTAATACCACTAAGCTTGCTAACAAGCTGTCATAAGTGGACATAGAAAATGGGGATTATCAATATTTACACAAAATACTTAAAACAAAAAACACGAGTAGCAGTGTGCTTTAACAAGAGGTTAGCATCTGGATGCAAACCTTTTCATTCATGGTACCTTCCTCTGAAATCCAGGCATGTTTGATAGACTAGGAATCCATATTAGAATGGAATCTTTAAGGTTACCAAGACTTTAGGCTGGTTCCCTAAGAAAAGAGAAGCTTCTTTACTCATAGTTTCTGTGTGCTTGTTTATCTATCCTGTCTTTCCAGCAGTCCAAGTTCAGCCAAACTTAACCAATAATTAAGTTCCTACAAGTTTTGTAAGCAGTCAAGTAAAAAGAGCAAGGCAGTATGAGCCCCGTGGCGAGGGGAGAAGCTGCATTTTACTTTGAGGTTTACTTTGCTTGACACCAAAGAATTCACACAGAAAGCAAACCCACTAAGTGGCATTGTCTTCAGTCAGACCTCAGAATGACTGCAGGACACCAACCCATCAAAATGCAGTTTTTATTACCTCTGGCAGTCCTGGAATTATTTGTTCTCAGAATAGATGTAACAATGGATGTATTACTGATTAGGAGTTTTGCTGCTATCCCAAGGGTATTCAGGACTTTAACGTCCCACACAGAGGGCAAAATCCACAGTGCACAGGCTCCATTAGGAGCAGATGATGTAGCCCAGAGTTCTTGAGCTGTAATCAGGCTGGGGTGACAGAGTACACAGTCCTACTTTTGTAATGATTTCAGGACTTGTTGATTTACCCACAGGCTGTAAGTTCCCTGGTAACCTTGGTTTTGATCGGGATGCCAGGCTGAAAAATCTGTGGTAATTTGTTGGAAAACCTCAGGCTCAATTCTTACTGCAGTGACTGGATAGATGCTCATCCTATTTCAGCCTCATGTCATGTCAATACTTACGTTCACTTATTACAATAATACTTTGAAATCATAAAAGCTAATCAGACCATCTTAAATAAGAATGACAGCTTTAAACAGCTGAAATGATTGGATATTATCTGAATAAACTGGTTTTGCCCTACGGAATGATTTTATCCTCAGAATAAATTTTAAGCAACCAGAGCTGAACGACAATACTGTTATTTTCATTAGGTGAACTTAATTAGACTACAGAAGCAGAGGAAGCGAGCTAAGTTTTGGGAGCACTTCCCTGCTGCACCACACAGCATCTGCCGGACCAGCAGCATCCTGTGGCAGCACAAGTGGCTGCGCTGCTGCCGGGGCCCAGCAATGTTGCTTAGCAACTTCCCAGGGAGGGCTCCGGCAATGAGCTCCCCTGGGTGTCGGCAGTGCGCTCTGCTCCGCTCCGAGCAAACAGCCCTCCGGGAGACACACCGGGGCAGCTGCGTGTGCCCATCTGCCAGGGGCCTGCAGCCAAGAGCCACAGCAGCCCTCGAGCTGGAGCTGCTTCTTCACAAGCTCCTTGTCTGGACCCCCTCGTTCTTCCCATGCAAATACAGCACCCTTCTGAAAGGCACTAATCGATATGAAAACGTGCAAACCTGTTACAGAACTGGAGCACCAGCGCAGGGCATTGCTTCAGAAGTGGCCTTCTCAGTTTGCACTCACAGAAAGCTTCAAATGGCTTTCAAGTGTGGAAAGCCCCCCTTTGACCCGAGCTATGGACCCACCCACAAACCCAGTTTGTTTTGCTGAGCCCAGGTGTCCCAAGACACTGAGAATGAAGGAAGAGAACGAGGAGTCAATGTTCTCACTTCATGTGGTGGCTCCAGAGCCGGGCCACAAGCACAGTTCTCTCTCTGGCTTTCCCCTCCTCACTTCTTAGGAAACCACCCCTGTCCCAGTCTGACACCAGCTTATTCTTTAAGGTCTCCTCAGCTCTGCAGGGAGGCTCAGCCCCTGCTCTTCTGTGATTTCCATCATTATTACCAAGTGCCCACGGCTCTTGACCCACATTACATTTGTTCTGTCACTCGGGAATGCTGTCAGAGTACATCTCATTAATTTATCTTAAGCTTTTATGTAAATACATATAAATGAATTATTTGTCAATTGCTAGCTTTTCCCCTACCACGACAGAACAATGTGTAAAAAAGACCCCAAACAGGTGCAGACCTTTTATGAGGAAGAAGAAAGCATTTCCTGTGAGCTTGCAATATGGTTCCTTAAGAAGGCTGAAAGCCAACATTTTGCATAAAATTGCAGTGAAGGAAAACTTGGAAGTACATTTACATTTTTTGTAGTTTTAAAAAAAAATCTCTGAAGGACAACTTCTCTTCCTCCACTAATTACGAGAAGCCACAGTTCCCTTTCAATCAGGATGCAACAGTTTTAATATACTTTACATATGAACTGTGGAAAGAATTTGATAATACACCTCAAATCCCCCAACCAGCTTGTTTTGTAGCAGTCAAAAATAGCTCCAGTCTTTTCTGCAATTCAAAATTCAATCATTTAAAACATTACAGAGCTCTTGTCTTCAGACTTTCCAATCAGCTCTTGCACAGGAACGAAGCTACTTTTGTCTATTGAGTCAAGTCCTTCGAAAAATGATTTCATGGTGGAAAAACTGCTCTAATGACAATGAATAAAATTTTGAAAAGTATTTCACTGCATGAAGGATTTTTACATATTTTACATTATCTGTTTTTTAACATGCCAGTGATTTATGATCCACCAACCAAAGAAAACACTCAGCAAATGAAAATACTCTCTATGATATAATACTCACATTTACATAGTGAGTTTGCATTTAATCAGGAGTTAAACGTGCATAACCACTTCTGTACTGGTTATTTCCTTGGTAAACGCTTTTGGGGATTTTTTCACTATCTTTAACAGTGAAGATTTTATCATCTATCAGAAATAAATGGGCCAAAACTCCATAATATATATTATGGAAGTTTCAGCAATTGAGGAAGAGTGGGTATGGGGGAGTGCCAAGGAGCAGGTGGATGCATTGAATATTCACTTTTGGTTTTCAGGCAGTGGCATCAAAGACACAAATTCCCAATAGTTTTAGGCTGCAGATATTTGACCCAAGCTATGTTGAACAAAATTGATTCTGAAGTTAGTTATTCGGCTATTATTAATGTTATTGTTTTCTAAAATATTACTTCAAACAGATATGAAAACCTATGTCATTGCCACATATCCACCCTCCCACCCACACACTGTCTATCTAGGTATTATGTTATCTGGCTGAAAATTGAGTTAGTTCCCAGGCTGAATGAAGTTCATAAAACTTGCAGCAAAACTGGGCTGAATTTTGTGAGCGTGAAGCCACATTAGAGCTTGGGAAAGAGATCAGAGCAAGCTCTCTCAAATTGCACAGTTTCACTGGAAATCATGCAAATGTTTGTAGGTTCATCTCTGTCTTGCTTTGAATTTATGAATTTTCTCAACTTCTAAATTAAATAGAGGGTGAAAACCTGCTTGAATTCAGTAGAAGAGCAACTTATCCATGGGATACTCCCCAGTCTCTCACAGCCCAACTAACCTTTGAGATCCAACTATGTTTACAAGTAACAGAGAATCTGTATTAGCAATCAAGCTGGGGTTTAAAGGTTCAATGTTAGGAAAAGGCAACTGTTTTGGGGACATGGGGAAAGAGCTGAACAGAGGCCTTGTCACCCCAGACTAGTGACCTAAGTCCACATGGCACCAAGGGGTCTGTGGGGAGGCAGGAAACATGCTGCAGTGTGGTTTGGCCCCTGAATTTGTAACCGAGCTCCACTCTTGCTGTCACCACTGGCACTGAGAGAGGCACTTCAATGACTTTGTGGAACTGAAGGGAGATCCAGGGGACAGCAAGCCAGTTAACTTTACCTCAGTCCCTGGGAAGGAGATGGAGCAAATTCTCCCAGAGGTCATTCAAGATGAGGACTAGACAAGGAGACAATTAGGAGCAGTCAGCATGGGTTTGTGAAAGCCTGTTTGAACCCAAGGACGTTTTTTCTTTACTGTGAGGGTGGCTGAGCACTGCCACAGATATCCCAGAATGGTTGTAGATAATCATAAAATGTGCTGAGTTGGAAGGGACCCCCACGAGGATCATCTTAGTCCTGCACAGGCCCATCCTCAAGAGTCCCACCATGTGCCTTGGAGGTATTAAAACCCCACTAGAACATGGTCCTGGGAAACCTGTTCTAGTTGCTCCTACTTGAGCAGGGGTGCTGGATCAGATGATCTCTGGGGCTGCCTTCCAACCTCAGCCATTGGTGAATTGCTGAAAGGTGGTTTGTTTGAAGCCTATTGTTTCTGCCAATAAACTGTACCAGATATAAATTCAACAAATTTGTTACAAACGAGCACAAAACCACTCAACTGTCAGGCATCAACAGTGGTTATTTGTCTCTTTGAAGGAAACGTCAGTGCTTTTGAGAGGTAACTTTTCTGGAAGCATTTCTGGAAGAGGACAAGATGTCTGTCTGTTACTGAGCTTATCTCCAGGTGGAATATAGGAACCCTTTTGAACATCAGCATTGGCAGCACTGGAAGTGCATCACAGGGGTCACCTGCACCTTGTACAGCCTTTTATCTCAGCACAGCTTGCAGTCCCCATCTGTTGGTTTCAATAATGCTGCTCTAAACATCTTAAAGAGTTCTCTTCACCTCTGCTAATCAGGTTAGGAGACATGTAATTAAGTTTCAGTTCTTACTAAGACAGAAGATTGAAGACCCCTTCTCAAGCCCTGATGCGATAAGGAGCTGGAAAACTGTTTTCTTTAAATGTATTTGGTGGAAGGGAGTAAAAGGACAATGTTGAGGGATTATACAATACCATGTGGAGTTATAGGAAAGAAAGTCAGGCACATGGCATTTAAAATCTTTCACAAATGGGTGTTTTAGGTCATTCTGAGATCACAGTGTGGCCTGAGGAGTGGGGGGGATGCACCATCACAAAATCTAACAAAAAAATAGCAAACTCTTTTTCTAGGCCTCTCAAATAGCATAAATACTCAGGACTGCATTTAGGATGCATGCATCCTAATAATACTTTCTCTCCCAGCAAATGATGTCCTTTGAGTGTGAAATGCAGCATATTGGCAGGAGAGGGAAAAACTCCTCCTGTCTGTACCAGTGCATGGACCTACATGAATGAGAGGGTTTGGTTTGCACAGCCATCAATTTGGCAGAGTCCTCATACTGAGAGCCTGTTGCACTGTCTGCAGAAGAGGATCTTTTCTATTGCTTTCAATAGCCACCAGGCCCAATTCCTGCAAAATAAACCCAGGAATCAATACGGTCTCTGAAGTAGCTTTCACCTCTGACTTCATCTTGCTCTGTGTCAGAGGCTCTCAGACTGTGATACACAAAGCATTTCCAAGTGCTGGGTCTGTGTTATGCTGCAGCTGTGGCAGCTGGAGTTGGATCTCAATTCGTTTAGCAGCACAAAGTGAAGAGCATGAAGTGCTCAGGCAGCCTGGGGAGGCTGCACAGCCCTGCAGATGTCCCAGCAAGAGCAAACTGCACCATGAATTGGGGTATTGAGGGGTCTCAACTCTGTGCTATGCTCCAACACAGATATTAGGATGACAAGGTTTCCTCTGCACAGCTGTACTGCTGCTGCCACTGCTGACAGTGGTACCTGGCACTGCTGGGAATGACCAAATCCGGCAAAAGAAAGTTTGGCCAGTATTACATATGACCAATGAGAGAAAATGGAGGCAGCGGGGAAAAGTAGAAAAGAAATGGTGAGCCTTTATGAATTTCCTCTAAGCCCCTTTCATCTCCTATATCACCCACTAATGCAGTGTTTAAAATTTTATTGCTTTAAGTCAGTAATAGGAAAATTAATTTATGCATTATTAAAAAAGTGACTTGCAGTGAGGCCTTTCAAGAAGGTGAACAGAGGTTTCAGGGGCTCTATTGAGGAGGAAAGGTTTTTGTAAGACATCTCAGAAGTCTTTCTGGACACTATCAGCTGCCAAGCATTTACTGCTGGGATGGCAACTGTCAAAGCTGATGAGAGAGTAAAACTGGGGATACAGTGGCTTTGCAGTTCAGGACTGGTTAGTGATCACCCCTCAGTGAATGTTACACAGAAACGTGGCTTATGAGGTATCATTTAGGTGAAAGGGAGTCCCATGGGATTCATCAGTCTAGAGACAACTAGGCCTCATAAAAGCTAATTGCCACACAAAGCACCTCGCTCCACAGCAAAACCGTGGCAAACAGAAGATGGAGCTGTCAGGAAGACTGTTAGCAGACAGAAAAAGTTGGAGTTGCCAGTCAGAGCTCCAGATGTGCACGAGCTGAGCCATGGACAAGTGGTATTGGGTGTGGGGGAGCCTAAACATCCAGCCAGACACCAACCAGTCTCCTTTTGTACACAGCTCAACCCCATGAAACTCCCATTAAAAAACCCCAACCCAAAAACCAAACAAACAAATCCAACAAACAAGCAAGCAAAAAAAGAGGCAGGGACACCTTCCACTATCCCAAGTTGCTCCAAGCCCTGTCCAACCCAGCCTTGGACACTTCCAGCAGTGGGGCAGCCATAGCTTCTCTGCATGTTATATATACATTATACACACATATATATACATAATATTATAAATGTTGTATTAGCAATATATTATATTATCAGTATACAATATATATTATTATAACAAATAAATATTATATATTTTTATATACCTATAATTATACAGAGACCTGTAATAGTTACCCCAACACAAAGCTGCTAAGAGAACTGTAAGCCTGTGGTCATATAATCCAAAGCAAATCAAGTGCTGAAATTTATGTTATTGCACATCAGCTGGGCACCATGGTAATTCATTACCTTTTTTTTTTACTTATTCTAACTGAGTGCTTAGTTCTTTTAAGTTGATTTTACTTCTTGTTTCAGGTGGATTAAAAAGTTCAAGAACACAGATGCAAGCAGAAATTTGCAAAGGTGGGGTAATTTAAGAATTGCAAGTCATAAGGCAATATACCACTTTTCTTCTCCTGTCAGATCTGGGGTGAGGTGACATTAGTGCCAGAGAAAGAATATTGCTTTTGCAGAGCTTCTGGGGTAGGGACAGGGCCTTTCAGTGGGGTTTATACCAAGTGGAACAGAATCAACCCTCCTCCTTTACTGCAGTAATAAATAATTACTGAACCAAAACAGAGAAGGGCAATTACCAATGATCTTGAGAGAGATTATTTTAATATGAAACAGAGCACTGTTAAAGCAATTAAACAGCTTGTAAAAGACCCCAAAACTCAGCAGGATTTCAGCAACTGCAGGTGGGCAAATCTATCAACACTACAGCCTACCTGTAGTGTTATAGTGGTAGTTTATGCAGCCCTTTGGTTTTGCTGCTACCAAAATCCCTTCACACCCTGCCACACACATCCAGGGAAAGTCNCCAACAAACAAGCAAGCAAAAAAAGAGGCAGGGACACCTTCCACTATCCCAAGTTGCTCCAAGCCCTGTCCAACCCAGCCTTGGACACTTCCAGCAGTGGGGCAGCCATAGCTTCTCTGCATGTTATATATACATTATACACACATATATATACATAATATTATAAATGTTGTATTAGCAATATATTATATTATCAGTATACAATATATATTATTATAACAAATAAATATTATATATTTTTATATACCTATAATTATACAGAGACCTGTAATAGTTACCCCAACACAAAGCTGCTAAGAGAACTGTAAGCCTGTGGTCATATAATCCAAAGCAAATCAAGTGCTGAAATTTATGTTATTGCACATCAGCTGGGCACCATGGTAATTCATTACCTTTTTTTTTACTTATTCTAACTGAGTGCTTAGTTCTTTTAAGTTGATTTTACTTCTTGGTTCAGGTGGATTAAAAAGTTCAAGAACACAGATGCAAGCAGAAATTTGCAAAGGTGGGGTAATTTAAGAATTGCAAGTCATAAGGCAATATACCACTTTTCTTCTCCTGTCAGATCTGGGGTGAGGTGACATTAGTGCCAGAGAAAGAATATTGCTTTTGCAGAGCTTCTGGGGTAGGGACAGGGCCTTTCAGTGGGGTTTATACCAAGTGGAACAGAATCAACCCTCCTCCTTTACTGCAGTAATAAATAATTACTGAACCAAAACAGAGAAGGGCAATTACCAATGATCTTGAGAGAGATTATTTTAATATGAAACAGAGCACTGTTAAAGCAATTAAACAGCTTGTAAAAGACCCCAAAACTCAGCAGGATTTCAGCAACTGCAGGTGGGCAAATCTATCAACACTACAGCCTACCTGTAGTGTTATAGTGGTAGTTTATGCAGCCCTTTGGTTTTGCTGCTACCAAAATCCCTTCACACCCTGCCACACACATCCAGGGAAAGTCTGCCTCCAGTTCAGTTTTCTCTTCTTTGAAAAGAAAACAGGATGGAGGCCAAGAATGGAAACTTTTGTGGATATTTTCCAGTATATGTTGTGTGAAGCTTCCGTTTTATTTTGACTTTTTTTTTTTTAAATGTTGCATATTTGAGTGGATAAACAAGAGATAATACCTAGATAAAAGATAATACCTGGACCTGCATGTAGGACATTCATTCGAGTTGAGTCTTCATAATGTTCAAGGCTTCTTGAACACAGGGATCTGTTTCTTTTCTTTGTAATTATTTGTGGAAAAGGCATCTTGTTGAGGGTTGATTAATAATCAAACATGGGTAAATTGATACCCAAAGGAGCACCTGAAGGGTCTGGACATTTCCAGAGGTGGCAATGGATGGGTGTCCTCTCAGGTGGATTTGCTACCCCTGTTCAGCTCATACAGAGACCCACAGGTTCCATAGGTGATTTTATATTATCGGTATCTTCCTAATTAAATTTCAAAAGCTTTAAAAAGCTATTATTGCTCATAAGATTAGCTTCTAAACTCTGGAACTTTGCTCTTCTTAACTGCTTTCTCACTCACACTTTTTTTTAGAGAATTACGCTACTAATGGTGGATTAATACTAAGCCATTTCACTGTAAATGAGTTGGATGTACTGCTACTACCTTGAATTAATTTGCATTTGGCAAGCACATCTCTGCCCTTGTCCTTCTTTCCAGAAGAGATTTAGAATGACAGATTCATTACACACCATAAATACAATGTCTGCAGGGTTAATCTGTGATACAGGACTCGATACCTTTCATAAGAAGGGAAACTAAGCAGAACTTTCCAACAACCATAGAAATTAGATAAAGTTTTATTTGCTTGTTTTTTCCCCTCACTTTCTAATAACTGCAACACTTGCTGTAATTCTGAGAGTTCAGGGGCCACTGCTCCAGCTGGGACCCCACCGACCCTGGTGATGCTTCTGAGCATCTTATCAGTCTCCTGCACCTTCCCATGTTTTCCTTTCTGTAAAGTGGTTATGGAATTGGGCAGCACTAAAATGATGGGGGAAAAAAAAGACCTCCTGAACCATCTACCCCTGTGCAACACAGCCAGTTAAATGCAGCCTCCAGCCTTCTGCTTGGCTTGGAGGATCTGCAGTTGGATCCTGCATTACATGCGAGAGCAGATGGAGATGCTGAAGGGATAAGTGCTCCTCCCAAGGAAGAAACTCGCCCTCTGAGGGGAGGTCAGGGTCAGGATGAATTCCATGACTCACCTTTTGCTAATGGTTCAAAAGTGGTGTTTGGGGAGTTGTTATTATTGACCATGTTATTAGCCCTATGAATCACCCAGAGTTCCTAGAACAGTCGAGGGCCCGACTATTGCAGCAGGTATTAAACTGCCTGAACAGGGCAGGCCTGAACAGGAAATACGGGACATTACTTCAGGCTTCTGCTCAGCTTGGAAGTGAACTATTGCAGACAAAGGGGGGGGGTGGGGGAAGAAAGTTAAAAAAAAAAAAAGATTGATTTTCCTTTTGGCAAATATTTGGCTACAAGGACTTGCTCATCTGTCATTTGTCTTGCCTTGCGAATTGGCCTTTGCAGAACGAAACAAACAAACACTGCTACACTGTATGGCATTTTGTGCTGGAATAAAAGCCTCGCTGAGGATAACAGACATTTCTAGAGCCATTCATATGACTTCAAAATCATCCACCTTTGCCTTTGCTTAGCATCGTTTAATCCAATAGTTTGCATTTGTTATTTGAAATGGACACAGAGTGGATTGTGCTATGTGAAAAGCCTGCTGTCTGTTAGGAAGATTTATCATTTCTGTGTGTGTTAACATCCAGAGGACAGGATTTCACATGGACAATTACAGGCTGGCTCTGTTCCTCCTCTACTCCACAGAGGGGGAGAAGGCCTGCTTCTGCACAGATTCCCCAAAAGACTCATAATTCCCCACAAGAACCATATACACGACAGTACCATCTTCCACTGTGGGGGCTGGGTAGGAAATAAAAAATATAAACTGCTGTATTTGCTCTGGCCAGCTTGTTCCTGTTCCCTCGAGGGTCACCACCAGTTGCCAAGGGTTGGCACGATGCTGCAGCTTCTAGAAAACTGCTGTGTGGACAGACAAAATTCAGGGGCATGAAGGCAGCCCACTCACACCGAACTCCCTGACAGCTCATCCTTCACATTTCCTGCCACCCACTCCCTCACAACACTCCCTGCTTTGCCAGCACAAACATGGTGAGGCAGGGAATCGGGCTATAACTGCCAGAAGTCTTATCCTGTGGGTACTTTCTGGGAGATAACAACTTCACAGCCAAGTCCTGTGAAGCACAGCTCGAACTTGGTCACCACAGACAGAGAAAATTTCCTGTATCTGTTGGAATAATTTAATTCCTGGTGAGTCTTCAGCTGAAATTCATTATCCTTCAGGAAGAGTGAATTTGGACAATTAATGTCCATATTCTCATCTTCACCATCCCATGTCTTGCCTTGCTTCAGTACCACAAAACAAATAAATGGAAAATTCAATTCCCTAGCTGACAACGCTCAGAAGAAAACTCCAGGAATAGAGAGTTATTTATGCCTGAATGTAGGGCTCACATTCATATTTATGTAGCTGGATAAGCATTCTGACTATCAGGGTTATTATCACATCAAGATTTTTAAAGGCAGCTGATCCAAATAACTTCTACAGAGATGTCACTCAATCCCAGTTCTCTTTTCTTCTGGGGTCCAGGAAGCCTTCAGCAAGCAGATGATGTACAAAGTGTACCTTTGCGCAAGCTAAATCTTAAGAAGTTTTGTTTCATACCAAAGCAACATGTTTTACTGACAATCAGTGAAAAGCACAAGATTCACAAGGCAAATTACTATTTTCACACAAGTTCTAGGCTTTTCTCCAGGCAGTATTAAGTTCTGAGGTGCCTTAATAACCCGTGCAAAGCTGGGTTGCTTGACAATCAAAGCTTTCCTGACCATAAGTAAGTCTATTATTACACCCCTCACAGTTGTCTAATGTCCCTCAAGGTCTTAAAGATAAGACCTTGATTTGTGGTGTGAGAACAAGCTCAGGCTTATGGTCAGGTTCAGTGAACACTGTACATGTCCTTGCTGGCAGGTGTGTTTACTGTGTCACTGGGTGGTGACATCTGCCCTCAATGGGGAGGTGAAAACATGACCCAGCAATGGAACACTGAAAATGGAAACAACTTTTTTTGGCTTTAGAAAGCCCTCTTCAGTAAAGACAGAAGAGCTGTTCTAGTAAATAATGATAGATATTGTTAAAAGAGCTGTTTTCTAGATTTTTCGGTAATAAAACAACTCTAACACTGCTTTAGGAGCAGTTTGTTTTTTTTCCCCAAGTGTGTGAGGGCAAAGTAATGTGCAATACCACAATACTTTGTTTTCTGGTGATGTTAAATGGATTCCACCCCATGAAAACAGTAGTGCTAACAGGAGTACAAAAACTACACAAGCTTTTGGGCACAAAAGCTCTTCCTAAATATAGAGGTGGAAGGAACAGCCTTTAGAGCTAAACACAGCTGAGTACGAATGCAAGTGAGCAGACTTCTGAGTGCTAGAATGGGATGTTAATTGTTTAAACAATGACATAAAAGGCATTTGGTACCTGTGAAATGACATTAAGGAGTCAGGTGTTGAGCTGGGTAAAGGACAGGGAAGCATCACAGCTCCACAAAGGAATGAGACTAATAATTCCTGCCCTCCTGTGCCCTGCAGGCTTCAAGCAGTGGTGTTCCCTTTCCTGTGTCGTGATGCTGTGGATGCCAGAGATTCAAGGATTAGGATCTGTGACATTTTCACAACGGGAGCCTGGAGCAAACAGGCTCTTAAATCACCAAGTGTCCAAACAGTTTTCATTGTGCTTTCATCCATTCCCTGCTAAGTACAATCAGCAGGGGGGGAAAACTGCCTCCATATATGAAACCAGAATAGCACAGCACCTGCTGGGTTGGAACTGCATCCATGAGGTGCCTAAATGAGCTGACAATGAGCTGACAACAGGACACTGTGACTGCCCCTGCACCCTAAACCCTGCTGCAGCCAATGCAGCTTTCCTAAGAGAGATGGGGGTCATGAACTAAAACCTGGCTACCACACAGGGAAGCAGTGTGTGTTGATCAGAAAGACTATAAAATGCAGCAATATTGGCCTCATCTCAAGGAAAACAAATAAAAAATGTGAAAGCAACAATTCCGGAGTATTCAGGTCTAAGACACTTGCAGATGTCCACCACAGAAGCTACAAAAAGTGTCCATACCTAGGAAGACCAGTCAGTACCAGCCTTTCCCAGCCAAAGGCACATTGTTTCATGGATCCAATACTGTATTTTACCTGGAATTCTGGTGTAAGTTACTGGGAGGAGTCAGGTGTCCTGAGCAGTGTCTCACCAGCACCTCCTTGGAATTGCTCTTCACAGCTGCTGGCATTAGAAAATGAGAGAGAGGGGCTGTTCTGAGTCAGAGAAAATAGAGCCACATTAGCAAAACACTCCTTTTAATCTGGGCTAATGAACCCAAGCAAGGCACTGCAATAATTAACTACGCATGGTTAAATTCATCTCTGCCTGATACTTCATGCTGTCAAGACATGTCCCAAAATCTTAGAGCTGACCCTGAGCCAGAAACCTCCTAAAGTCCTTTTCAATTTAAATTTCTCCATGATACTGTAAAACAACCCATTTTGAAATCTGGTAATGAAAACGCAGTTTTCTTCCTGCCAGTAAAGTGCCTTCCTACCAGTAAAAGATATGTGCCTGATTTCTGCTATTTTTTCCCTCTGAAGAGAACACTTCCTCTCGCAGGCTCAGGGCAAAGACTTTCCATTTAGAAGTCAGATTTTGCAATACAATGTAAACTCTTTGCCTCCTTGGGGAATTAACGTCATTTTGGTAGGATTACTGAAGGAAATAAATACTTATCCAATAAAAATGAGCATAATTTTGACCATGAGTTTCAAAATGAGTGAAACAAAATTGTCTAGTGATGGATCATATCAGCAAGTGACTTGATATAAGCTTCGTATCAACAAAATGCTACAGGATTTTAACTGCCAGAAGTAATTTCTGCTTCCAAGAACATTTTTTCCTCTCTTCTTTCTTTTTAAAATTTTGTCTGTATGTGAACTGGTATATTGATAATGGAAATTGTCATTTGTCTCTTTCTGGGACATTCTTCAATTAAATTAAATATAGCCACAAAAATCCTCTGTTAGATAAGATAATAGAGCACTGCAGCAATAGTCCACCAGCTGTTAATGAGCACTGTCAGCTCCCTGGGAGAATCAGAGGGGCTGGCATTGCTAAACCCTTCAAGGACAGGGATATATATGTGGATCCAATTAAGAGTGGGGCTAGAGTGATAAAAAGATATATGATGTAATGCCTGCAGAAACTCCTAAAGGTCAACATAGCTCAGGTGTGGCTTTAGAAATGTAATGCTCATGAACAAATTTGTTTCGTTACTGCTTGTATAGGGATTATAAATATATGGGAATATCTGCACAGCGAAGTTCAACCCCCTGGGTACAAAGCACCTCAGGTCCTATAGATGTGTCCAGGTAGGGGTAGGAGGTAAGAGTGCCCGTGAAAAATCACATTTCTAAACTGCTCTAAACCTGCAGAGCTCAGACAATGTGGTGACTTTTGTGTTTTTTATAAAAATGCCAATGTGTAAGGAAGAAATATAGGCATATCGGAGAGATGTGAGTAACCCACGTGAGGAATGAGAGTGAGGGGAAAGAGCAGGATGGCCCTGGAATGCTGTGACTTGCCAGTTCACAACTGGAAAGCCTGAGGCACTGCGGCAATTCCCTCCAGATAACCTTAACTTCCCTCTGTCTACGTGGTCGGGGAAAGCTCCCCCCACTGTCCTCCTGAAAGAGCCTTCCCAGGAGGGCTGTACTGGCGCCCACGGACACTTTGCCCCAGCACTGGGAATGGAGCAGGAGGCTCTCCGGGTCTCAGAGGGTTTTGCTTTCGAAGTACATTGCCCGAGGATTGTGACTTCAGGAGCTGCTGCCCCGTGTGATGACTCAAACCCTCTCGGTGCTCCCTGCCGTGCTAATGGTGCAGGGAAAGTGTTCATCCAAGGTCTGGCAGCCGAGCGAACAGATGGGAGGGAGGTGGGAGCACGGCTCGGAGCACCTGCAGTTTGCAGGGCTGCTGGGCCAGATTTCTGAACAGAGCTCATTCCTGCCCTCCCCTAAGGTGGGGTAAACAAAGCCATTTTCAAATTTGTGTAGAAAGAAGGTTTAACACTTGGACTGATACTTCTCTACTCGAAAAATTTCTTAGTATCTCTTGAAGCAAAAAGAATGGGATAAACAGAACACAAGACCTGAAGGCTCCTAGAACCCTGCTAGGGATAATTTTGTCATAGTAACTGTTCTTCCCAGGATTTGGACAGGACGGGATTCCTGCACACATCGTACAGATGAACCGGAGAAGATGTCCCACAATACAGATACCAGATTTAAATCCCCTTCTCAAAAGAATAAAACAGTTTATGTACAGGAGGGTTCAATAATCTGAGCTGAATGTCTCTTCATTTGTTTGAACTTTAAGAGATCACACATACATATTCCGTTCCTGGCTTTGAAGAATCTTTGCAACACTTTAGATAAAAATTCCAATGAAACAATCCTGGATTTTTATGTCATCACAAAAAGGGACAGTTTAGACCAAACCCTGAAAAGGGTGAGAATTTCTTGACCCAAAACATTTTGTTTGACTGCCAGAGCCTCAGGAATCTGAAATCCTTTTATTGGCCTGACCAGTCTGATAGTGTTTCTTATATGAGAAACCTTTGCTTTATCAGATTGACTGCTCAGAGAGTATGTTCAATATTCCTTTTAATGGGAGCTTTCTCTAGCAGAGAGGGACATCTCTCAGCAGATCTGCCCAAAGTGTTATTCCATCATCAACGAAACTGTCAGGACCTTTCTATAAGGATTTTACTCTGAACAGTTACAATAACATTTTTATTGAGATACATTGTGACAAGAAATAGAGGGTTCTTTAATAATCAGTGATAAAACCTAATTACAGAAGACAGTTTAAAACCACATAAGATGAAACATACACACAAGTTCTAAAGCAAAACAGTCTCTTAGGAATATTATGGAGCAAAGCAAAGTGTTAGTTTAAAGCAAACAGGTAACATGCATAAGTTACAGCTTATCTCACCCAGCATCCTGGGGTGAGAGAGGAGTGAAGGGAACAGCTCGTCAGCTCTTCCGCGGTTTGGTTGGAAAGCTTCTCTCCAAACTTCTCTCACTTTTTAACTCCTTTATATACTACTTTTTTAGGGGTTTGTTTAGAAGATTTGTGAGGTTTGGGTGACTGGTGTTAATACAGTTCTTTGGGAATACTATGACAGGAGTTTATTGATAGATAGCTGGCAGGGTTAAAGGTTAGAGTTCCATCTGGGCTTGTGTTTACTACATGCATCCTCCAGGCTTCCAGAAGTCCCAGGTCTTTTTGGAGCTGCAGGAACCTCCTGTGAGACAGTATGAACCTGTGTTATTGAGGAGGTGTCAGCTGGGCTTTTCTTTCTTGCGATTCTCGCATTATTTTAACCCCTGTCCTTTATTTATTCTGTGTCCATGGGTTGTTATTAAAAACAATGCCTTTCCTCACAGTAGAGGTGCTCCATCCCTCTGATCAACTTGGACTCACTGCAACAGCTTCCTATCCTGGGGAGACCCCGGATGTGTTGGCTTAAGCTTAATGTGGATGTAACGGATTCATCAGAGGAGCAGCCAAGGCAACCAACTGATGGCACGTGCCAAGGAGCTGAATGAAACTTTACTTCCCTGAAACTCTCAAGTGTTTTCAGAATCCTGGACCACCAGGTTGCTGTGAATGCCCCATCCCTGGAAGTGTCCAAGGCCAGGTTGGATGGGGTTTGGCACAACCTGGGATAGTGGAAGGTGGGTGGAACTGGATGAGCTTTAAGGTCCCTCCCAACCCAGGCCATCCTGTGATTCTATGAGATGTATCTGCAAATACTTTTGTGTACAAAGGTAGACATAACAGCAGAAAAATATTAGGACTTGAACTGACACTGCTTAGTTTGGTACACTCATGAATATTTATCAATGTGAATTCATTCATGCCAAAACACTGAGTAAATTTCTTGAACTATACACACACACAAAAAATAAAGATATTTAAAGTGACGCAAAAATTACACATAACTTTGATCTAAATTAGGACAGGACTCCAATGAGTCTGGATAACTTTTCAGTCAGATCATGACTTTTCCCAAAGTCACTTCTCAGAAAATAATTGTTATTTAAGTACTATTCAACCCATTTATGTTTCACAGTTGTAAACCCTCTCTTGGGGGGGGAGTTATTGCATAACATTTTGTGGCTTCCAGCTTACATTTCTCCTTGACAGCCTGACCGTACATCCAAAGGACCAGATCCCGACTTCTTTCCTGTGGGAAGCTTAGCAGTGAAGTGTACTTGCTTCTTAAGCTCTGTCACTGACAATTAGTGCTAAACAATATCAGGGAAATGTTGACCAGTCCGAAGTTCCTTTCCAGAACTCCCGGCTGCAATCAAGAGGTAATTAACTCACTCTATGGATTCAGGGCTCCTGCGGAGGGGGCGGGAAATTAGAGTAAGTTATTAGCAAGGCTGTTAATGCAAATTTCTAATTTACCAGTACTGCTTGCTAAGGAGTACTGCACACTATTAGTGACCTGAAAAATATGTTGCTTATCAATTTGAAATATTTTCATTTAGCTTTGGCTTTAAGGGCTCGTTACTTCTCAGCATTGTTACGAATATATAAATAGGAAAGCAATCTTATATAAGAAGGGACCATGATTTATTTCACCTGAGCAAATTTTCCACTAGAAACAATGGAATTTGGTAGAATAAAAAAAAATAAGGTATGTGGAGGTAAGGAAGAGAAACCATCAGAAAGAGATAAAACCAAAAAGCCTTGAGAATTGCACAGCACTAGGCTGAAACCACACAGCACTCTGAGGGACAAAATACCTCCTGGATCTGGGATAACTTTACAAGAGCTCATTTGAGAAAGCTGGAGCTGAACCCATGATTCCTGTTAGGTATTAAGTCCCTTCTTGCTGTCCTGGGATCTCGGGGGTGGCCCACTGCAGATTTGAGTGTCTCCATCTAATTAAGCACTGCACAATGCTGGCACAACTGAGAGGAGTCTCGGGCCCAAGGTCCTGACTCAGAGCACATTAATGTCAGTGGAAAGACTCCCATCAGCTCTAATGGGTTTAGGTCTGGTTATAAATTAGTTGAAAATCTTGAAAAAACCTTCCTGAACTTGTCACAGAATTTCAAAGGCATGAGACAGATGTAGTTTTGCTCTTTAAAACACAGAAGTGGCTTTTCATTGAAATGAAATCCATCATTATGCTTAAAACATCTGTCTCAACACTGTCCAATTTCCTTTATTCTCAGTAACTACTGATACAAGGGAAACATGGAAGAGGAGTGTAGATCCTTGTACATATACAAGGAATAGAAAGCAGATCATCAAGGCCACGTGTCATAACAGAATACAACACATCTACATCACTTAAAAAAGCCTTTTCACTAAAACACCACGTTAAAAAAAAGCAGCAAAGGAAATCAACCAAATAAAAAGATGGACTTAGCCTCTCACATGTACGTTTCTCCTCAGAAGGGAGATGCCTTCCTGGGGCCTAACAATCCACAGAAATCTTGAGCAGGACTGGAGAACAGGACCTGGCTTGCAGAACACAGCAGGTGAAGGAGGATACTTGGTAATAAAGCCTTTTTTTCTTTTTCATCCACTTCAGTTTGAGTTTTTCTCCTTTCTTAAGTTCTTTTGTTAATGGTCTCAGTTTGAGCAAGTTTGAGATTTCATAACTTCTTACAACAACTTTTTTTAAAGTCATATTAAAAAAATGAGTAATTGATTACAAGCTTTTGCCAAGAATAACAAAGAAAGACTTTCTATTTGTTCCTTCCTTACTCCTTTTCCCTTGACCTTCTATCTTTCGTTAATGTAGTAAATACTGAGGGTAGGGAGAAAATAAAAAAAAACCAAACAAAATATGGAAACTCAGACGGGAAAAATTACTTTTGTCACTTGTGTAGGCAAATGAAAAATGGTTACAAGGTTTCCATCAAATGACATTGAATGCTTCAGTTAAAAAGCAGTTACCATTTGTCAGGAGCTCTAGTTTAGGAGCATCTTTTTGATTTATGAACTGCAAAATTATTCATTGAAATGATATGCAAATTTCTAAGCTCTGAAAATGGAAAAGTGAACAAACATTTAAAAAGCAGCTCATCGTTTTGCCGAGTGTGACAGTCACAGTGGCAGTAGCTCCCTTTTTGTTCCGGGCTGTGACCCTTAGTGCCTTGATTTTACAGATTCTCTGGCAATGAGAGACTTGAGGTGGTTGGTGTCAGCAGAATAAGCCAATACTTAACCCAGTAAATCAGTGGCACCTACAAACTCAGGGACTGCATGCAGGGAGACAGAGCATTAATCACCAGGACAACGAGGGGAAGGGCTTTGTAGCTCCTGTGTACACCCAGCCAGAGGTGTACTGGAGCAACCAGTTGCAGTTCTTGCCTTCTCCTCCTTCGTTTTAACTGAAGTCATGAAATAAATGCCAAGTTTGGCCATCATCTCAGGAAGTTATGTGCCATGAAGTTGTTTCAGGTCACTGATACAGAAATCAAAAAAGAGATACAGATGCACCAAGACAAAGCTCCTACTGCCTTGCTAATGGCCATTCCATATTATTTGAGTTCTCCAGCTTGGTTCAATTCCTCAGAGCATAAGCAGAAGACTTGTCTGTGTTTCCTAAGGGGCTCCTCATCTAAGTAAGAAGGATGGACAGCACAATATAGAATCAGAATTAAGGTTGGAAAGACCTCCAAGATCATCAAGTCCAACTTTTGACCAAGTACCATCATGTCCACTATATAATACAGACACAGGACAGGGTTTCTGAAGGACATCAGTCACAGAAAATGCAAAGTTTCTAAAGTAAATGTGAACCTCCCTCTCCCTCAACAAAGTCACTGATTGCAAACACAAAGTACTGAGGGAGAAAACACAAAAAGGTGGGAAGATTTGGGAGTAATGTATATGATTAATGTAAACACTGTTATTTAACCATCCTGATGATAAACAACATTAAGCAGACAACAAGATCTGCTGCATGTAAGCAAAGCCTACTCTCCCTACAGCTTCATCTCAGAGGGGGAACATATAAATGTTTCCATTCTACAGACAGGGGAATGGGAGCCTGGTGAGATGTGGTTGTGTATCAGCAGCCAACCCCAGCACAAGGAATTACAGTCCATGCTTCTTAAGGCAAATCTGACTTTCTACCCACAAGGTATCTTATTTTCCATGTAAGTGTGTTCCTCTGTAAAACAGGATATATACCCATTATACAGAGAAATCTGTATTAGGTCAGAATAATGAATTAAGGGAAAACACTGTTAGGAGGGATATTGCTTATTCTGTCACTTAATATGCTGGAACTGCAGAAAGCTTTGGAGGCACAGCCTTCTCTTGATACACATAAACACTAATGGCATTCATTAAACACAGGCTCTGAGAGGCAGAGTCACAGCCCACTGCAATGAGCACAGAAGGAAACCCTTGATTTTCGTGAGTTTTGTATTCAGTTCTGAGAGAGAACTGAATCTCCTTTCTCCTCTGGCTGATGCACAGAGCCAGCTGAGGGGAACCACTGACATAGAAAAATCATATCAGGAAAAACATCATAGGGGGCCAGGCTGAGCAGTAATGCCTAAAAGGCTTCTTTTACAAATATGAACCTCATTTCATTTGTGAAACTCACCATTTGCCTATAAACCAATTTTTTTTAAAGGAAATCAGGTATGGCTTATGAAAAATCAGACCTGAAGTTCACATGCCTGATCTGATGAACTTTGCCTTAGGGATTTGAGAGTGCCCAGATGTCACTGCTGCTTTGGTTAAAAGCTACTGTCTGAGCTGTGTCAGGTTATTTTGCTGCAAGGCAATATGAAGACACTCTGCAAAAGGCTCCTTACCTCAGCAGGGAGCAAAGCACATCCTCAGCAGTTTCCTAGTCCTAGCTCCTGACCTCGGACACGAGAGTCAAGGGCAGAGCTAAAACAGACACTGGATCAGGTTACCCTGGCACAGCCAGAGGAACATTTATCACTCAGGTTTGACAAACCACTTTCATAGGAAACAGGGAGTTTCTCTCCCTTTGGAGGGTTAACAGGTGCTTATACATCAAAAGTCTGGCTATTGCTGAATGTCTTCAGAAGCCAAGCACCCTCTTGGCTGTAGCAATATGTTGGCATTGTAGAAGGCTGTAGGGATTTATGGACAAAAGGAAAAAGGGAGGCTGTTGCTTCACTACAGACAGGTGACAATTAATTCATTTTAAATAGCAGCTTGATGTGCTGTGCAAGGCATTTACCATGCTATTCCTACCATGCTAGATACTAATGAAAAACTTGTGTTTCATAGGATCCTCTCATCCTGCAGCACTTCCCCGACCCTTTTCAGTTTTTCAATAACAATTTAACACCCTCATGCCAAGCTGGGGAAAATTATCTTGCAGCTGCAGCATCTGCTCCTAAGCAAAGTCTGTGCTTGTGGAATTAAAGCCCTGCCTTCGTACACTGCTTTGTTAGGCAGCTAAAGGACTGTGGGATCTCTCATTTCCTCTCCAGTTTTCAAATGAGAGGTGGTTGGTTAAGATAAATGTGTGTTTGTATTGTTTCAATGAAAAAACCCACAGTGACAGTCCTCGGTTGTCCTCTTACAGGAAATATTATCTTTTGCTGCATGGAGGAGAAGGAAAGCACATGCCCATTGTGAGAAACTTCAGGAAAACAAAAGCAATGCCATCTTTTTGCTGGTGGTTACAATTTATTGTTTGGAATATTCTGCTCTTCACTTATACTGATGTAAACATTTTGCTGTGGGTAGTTTTCAATTAGAAAGAGACCAGACAGCAAGGCTGAATGCTACTCCTGACACCATTTTTAAGCCTAGAATATCATTTTTCCAAAGAAACTAATAATGTTTGGTGTCCTTCTCTTAGTGCCTTTAAAGAACATATTTTTCCAAGTCTAACTTTAAAAGTCAAGCTACTTTAGTTTTAGGCTGGCACAGTTCCTCGTCATCTATTTTTTCCAAAGCAAGCAAACAAACCAGAGTAGGCAGCACATGTGATTCTCAACAAGCAAAACACACACATGTGCTGTCAGAATATCTATTTATCCTTGGATAAGAAGCCTCACACTAACAAAATGCTGAGCTGTGCCTTTCAGGTGAGGAGATTACAGGCCTTTTGTGTCCCTGCTGTGCACTCCAAGCCGCTTTCATTTCCACTGTCTTTAATAATTCATTGTTTCTTCTAATCATAGAGATCTCTTTCTGAAAGAAAGCCTAGCTCGGTATTTTCTGGTGATAATTTCTTTAAATCTTAGCATTTATGACCTACTAAACACAACTGTTATGTGTTAGGGAGAGGTTTAATTAGGAATGCATTACCTACTCCTATGCTAACCAACAAGTGTCCTAACCAGGAACAATGGCAACAGTCAAAGCCTGAGTCTTCTGCAACATTTGTACAAAGAATGAGACATTTTACCAGGGAGAAAAAATGAGAATCACAGAATGGTTTGGTTGGAAGGGACTTTAAAGCATGCCCAGTCCCATCCCCTGCCCTGGGCAGGGACACCTTCCACTATCCCAGGTTGTTCTTGGCCTTGGACACTTCCAGGGATGGGGCAGCCACAGCTTCTCTGGGCAACCTGTGCCAGGGCCTCACCACCCTCACAGGGAAGGATTTCTTCCCAATATCCCAACTATCCCTGCCCTCTGTCAGTGTGAAGCCATTCCCCCTTGTCCTGTCACTCCAGGCCCTCGTAAATAGTCTCCATGTTTCCTGCCAGTTCCCTTCAGGTCCTGAAGCGCCACAATTAGGTCACCCCAAAGCTTCTCTTCTCCAGGCTGAACAATCCCAATTCTCCCAACCTTTCCTCACAGCAGAGCTGCTCCATCCCTCTGATCCCTTGGTGCCTCCTCTGGACTCACTCCAGCAGCTCCCTGTCCTTCCTGTGCCGGATCCCAGGGCTGGAGGCAGCTCTGCAGGTGGGGTCCCATGGCAATAACGTTTTGCTTTCATGTCAGACTGGATGTGGATTCTGTGAGTAAGAGGCAGGACGTCCTTTACAACAACGGCAGTGTTACCTTCAACACTCCACAGATTTTACTTTTCAGTCTTTCTTAAATAAGGATGGGAAAAAACAGCTGAAGAACTAATCTTCCCAGCCCAATTTCTACTAAATCCATATACAACAGCTCACAGAAACCCTGATCCTTCAAGAGAATTTCACATGTAGATAATCTTGTAACAAATTATGTGCCATTATGGAGTTATTTTCTGTATATATAGTCATTAGTAAAACACAGCTGTAAATAGCTTCAGCAAATTAGAGCTGGTTAGGCACCATCCATCTTTTCCTCTCCTGCTACAAATGCTGGTTTTGCAAGCTTGAACGCTTCAATGAGAGAATTTAATTTTGCATAAGGGGAACAAAAATCCTTAAATATTTAAAAACAAATACCCTGGTGAATGGTGAGCTGCTAACGAACTGAAAACAGTATTTCTGGGAATTCCTGTCACTTAAAGAAAAAAAAAATCTACTTCGGGCTTTTTTTCATCACTCCTGGAAGTTGTTTTTCAAAGGCTTGCATTTTTTGTAAGATATAATTCCAGAATTTATCACCTTTACTTGCAACAGTCATCATTGGCTGATTTTCTTTACTCAGGATTATTCTATAGTACTTTCCATGTTATTAAAAAAATAATAAATTAATACTGAAAAAGGCTCCCAAAGAAAACTGATTACAGTCAGCTTCATCCTTCCTGAGACACAGGAATGTTTCTAATACTCTTTACTTACATGAACTTGAAAGTGCATAATATAACTGTTCAATTACCCTAATTTCATTAACACTATAGTACCGTTCCTATTTTATGAAAACCTATTATTATATTTCATGATCTCATTTTAAGACTTACATTCATCTTTGCAGTTCCATGTTACTACCATATGCAGCACCTACAGCCTATTATTAGCTCTTTATATTTCTTATCATATTAGCAAGGAAATACAGACATTAATATCACAAAAATCCTGCTGCCTCCAACATACATATACATAAAATCTATAGTCATATATATGATTAATTACTAAGTTAGGAAGTCAGGTAGGGATAGATGGTGGGACGTTACGGTTTAGCTGCCTTTCCTCAAAATTCCTGCTATCCCAAAGATATTCCCAGAAGAATGGGAATATAATTCTGTTTGTATGAGACCTCAACAATGAAAGACAGGTATAGGAGAGCTGGTTATAGAAATGAATGGCATCTTGGCATTGGTTAGACATTGATTTCCCTGTAAATCTCAGCTCTCTGTTATACTCTAGCTTTGTTCCTTAACTTAATCTGATTCTGTATCTGTAGGGAAGATTTGGGGTACTCAGTGCAGGCAGACTCAGTCATTGTGGTTCATCAGATTTTCATAAATGCCTCACGGGGACAAAATTCAATTGTTTTTTAGGAATCCCACTAAGCCACCCAAGGTGTTCTGAATCTTTTGAGCCTGGTTTCAAAGCCAAACGATCAGAAGACACGGCACTTACAGCAGAGCTGTAGTTCACCCTGTAGCCTATTCACATGTTTTTCCAACAGGAGTTCTGGGAACACCAGGGGCACCTATAGGTGCCCCAGCCCCGCACAGATGCATTTTGTATGGAGCTCTGGACAGCAGTGCCACAGCAAAGAGAGACCAGAGTCTGATGACATAAAGTGAAATATATTTCTTATCCCTCTTTATTTGCTACTGGCTACACATTTTCCTTGACAATGGCCTATCTCATTGCTTATTCAAGAGCCTGTGTTCCCCCCTTTTTATTGAAATCTTCTTCCTCTCCCAATTGCCCTAAGCTGTGTTTTTAAAGGACTCAGCCTGGCATCAGCATGATTTTATTTTAAAAACTGTTTCTTTTGTGTGGCTTAGGATTTTGAAGACAATATGCTTGGGGAAGGCCAGCTGAGCTGGGCACTTCCATTTTTCTCTCCTATTACCATAAGAATGATTTTGCTTCATCTGATCTTGCTTCTCAAACTCATGATTTTTAAGGCAGCCACTCAGCTGCTATGAATTCAAGCCATGTTACTGGTGGCCAGTTCAACCTGTGCCTGGGCAAAACGTGCCCCTTGATTCAAGAATAGCACACTTTCCAGGTAGTCTGTGGAGAAGCTTTTCCTACTGTAAAGCAGCTATACTTTGTCTGGCCTGCAGTGACAGATTTATGTCATAAGAGCAGTCACTAAAAAGCCTAAAGCATCTATAACCCTGTTTAGTTGATACTGAAGTGTAAAGATAACAAGACAAGTTATTTCTATCAATCCAGCCATGTAGTAAATGCAGTGAAGGAATTTATGGCAAGTCAGAGTGATTAACTATGGAAATTAAACTAGGATTTTTCTCTTGGAATTGAAATTGATACAGATACTTGAAATGTTAAAGGTGCCAATAGCAGTGCGATGTTAACAGAAGAAGAAGAAAACACACACTAAGGCTATGGAGGGAAAAGGTGTGACGATATTTTTAGCATTGGATACACTTGCACATTAACTTACTACATCATCACAGCCCCAGGACAATGTTTTTATTCCTTAAACAGTGGTGGGAAGCCCTGTCTGGATGTGGAGTGCCCTGAGCTCAGTCCTGCCTGGAAAGCACCACATGGAAAAGCTCCCAGCCCAAAGGGTTTGAACTGCAGCAGCTGGAGGGTCTGTGCCAGCACCATCTTCAGTTCCCTGACCAGTGAGGCCCACAGAGAGGAGATGCCAAATTTCTGTTCATCTGGGAGTCGATTGCAGGGCAGTCAGATGCCAAAGTGGGTGACCACAGACCTTACAGAACTGTGCAGCAGAGGCCAGCACTGGGGGAAACCTGCTGGCTAAAGTTGCAGACATTTAGCCATTCTTGAATATCTGCATCGTATTATATCCCCTTCATGTTGTTTCCCATTTACAATAAATAAATGCAAATGTGACAGATTCATCTCATAGCTCTCATTTTAAGATCTCATAAATTTGAGTTGGACATTTCCACTATCAAGCATTAATGTAAGTTCCCCTTCACAGACAATTCTCCAGGCTATAGCCACAGAGATGGTGGATATTTCCTCTTTTGGTTCACTATCATTATTCTGACAATTTAATTTAGTTTCTTATAATTTCTTATAGTTTCTTATAAGCTGTAGTGCCAGCCCCTACATGCACAACTCATTTTTCTCCAGCAGACAGCACTGTGGGGACCATCATTTCCTTTATCCCACACCCAGGGGCACCTTTCCACACCCCGCAGTTGTGCAGCCTTTGGCTCTGTTCCCACCAGCCCACGCTGGGAGAGCACAGCACTTGGCCACAGCACTCACCCATTAAAGCCATAAACTTTTTTTAATATGTCTTTCGAGTGCCCTGCTCAGGGGGACTGAATAAACGAGCAGCCAGACATACGTGCCATCCTAAAATCCCTGCAGAGGGGATACAGGGCTCTCAGAGGCTCCCGGGCACGTCCTACATGGAGGATGCGGTGCACCCTCAAGCTGAGCTCCCTTGATTTCCTCCTCATCCAGCATCTGAGCTGAGGCTGGTTTCAGCTTCTGTTATGATAAACCGAATTTAAAATGTACCATGTTGGGTTTGGAAGTTGGTGGCTCTTCCTCCCACGGGGAGCTGCAGCTCCCAGTTTCCCTGCAAGGCAGGCAAAAATCCAGCAAGGTCACAAGCTGCAGCTCCTTTCACCTTCTGGGGGCTGAAACGTGTTCTTTCAAATATAGAGGAAGCAAATAAAAAACCTCTGTCAGAGCTTCCCTGACCTGAGCTCAGTCTGTGATAACCACAAGGGACCTCAACTGCATTTAGACATTTAACACTAAGCACAGTCTTTTGTCCTTTCCTCTTTAACCGACTACACAGATGTGCATTTTGTCAGTTTGAAAGTACCCGGGTGTGTAAATATGTGATCCACTGCCACTCTGGACTGACCTGACTCCTGTAAACCATACTTTTAAAATATCAAGGTGGTGTGGGGGACACTGCAAAATGTAATTTCTAACAAGCCAGATCACATTTATTTTGTACATACACTGTTTCTTTGCTGTTTGTGGCCAGCAGAAGAGTTGTCCTTACAAACAGACAAGGCTCTTTGCCCTGTTCCCCTGACCCAGAGACACCATAAAAAGGACCAAGGCACCTAATTCAATATATACACTGCAAGATTTCCTCCGTGCTTAGAGATCCTTGCAGCCACTTTCATAAGCATTTGGCAGGATGTTTAAGAGCTATTTAAAAACACTCTTTGTGTCCTCAGTTACATGTTAGCACCTCTTTTGGGATGGCAAAAGGGGAACTCCTGGCACAACCTGCACTCCTTCCGTACCACCTGCAGCTGCTGAGCAGCACAGGGAAGGTGTGGTACAAAAAGCTTAGCCATGATTATTTCATACACTGCTGGACAGGGGCACCGAGCAACCCACCAAAGACATTTCAAAGCCCCCAAAGCCCCTGAGCCTGGCAGTATTACCTCAGGTAAGATGAGCAGCTGAGAAATAACAGCCTGAAGAGAGTGTGTAGAGATTATACTGCACAAGAGCTTTGTAAAAGGGTCCCTTCAACACCAAGACTAAACTTGCATACAAAGTACAGCCTCCGGAAAGGTCTTCAGAGCTGCTTAATAGTAACTCTTGCTTCTGCTACACATGCATTCATGTAAAGAAAGCTTGCAGTTTATTACTCCCAGACATCCTATTTGTGTCAGCAGTGGGCAGATACAGCCAGCCCTGTGTGCATCTCGTTAAAAGCTTTTAAAAATACAGGAAGAACCAGGCAGAGTAAAGGTCAAGTAAATAGTTCTAACAGGACTGCATAAAATACGTTGCATTAAACATTAAAACTGGCTATTTTCTTACTGCTTAAAACTGTTTCTTTTTTCCGTGTTGTTCCTCCACATTATTTTAGAAACAAATTTGGTTTGTGTTCTGGTAGGTGACACATTGCAGATGTGCTGGGAGTAGCTAAGCAGAGTGGAAACCTTGGAGACCTGTCAGCTCACATTACTCTGTAACCCAGCATTTGTCATCTCCTGGTAACACAGTGATGCATCCCAGCAATGCCAGACACAAAGGCTGATATTTCACCTGTTCCACTCGAAGTGACAACTATGTAACATCACCAAGCCATGGTGACCATCTTGCCAGTTATTCAACAAAAATCCTAATATTTTCAAGATAAAAACATTTCCCCCACATGCTCAAGTTCTATGGGGAAAAAAACCCCACTATAATCTGAAAATTCTGACTATCTTAATTGTTTGATCACCTTGTGATCTGGATATCACAAATTTCTGTTATTTTTTGTATGTATCAAAGTTGTGCTTATGGTCCCCTGCATGTACAGAAATCTCACCTGCAGAAAATACCGGTTTCAAACAGAAAGATGTTGCCTCAAAGAAGTTATAAACTTGTGGCTACACATTTTTATGGCAGTGTGCACTTAGGGGTTAGTCATTAAATTTAAAGGGGTCATTCAAGAAATTAAGGAAAATTTCACAAAAGCTACATAACCGTATTTCTGAAAAACCTGTCATATAATTCACTTTCCCTTTGGTTTGTCACCATCATTGTCAGGTGGGTTATTTTGCTTTATTAGATCTTTATTTCCATATAGGAACTCTGACATCTACTATCAATCCCTCAGCCAAAGAACTATGCCACTTAGATAAGCAGGTACAGCTTCAATCTGACTTACTACCAGGTTGTTCTATATATCTTATAACAAATTTGGGGTTTGAAGTTACAAATATTAATGCTGCAAAGGGGGAAAAGTCATACAAAATTTATAATAAAGGCCTCAAATATTCAACATCCACGAATTTTCAAAAATGGCATTTCTTGCAATTAGCAAAAAATATTGTTCAATTGAGTCTTGACCAAGCTCTCCAAAAATGCCTGAAATGACTGAGTTTTGGGCCAAACCCTTGACATTTATTCAGTTATACTTTTGGCATACTTTAAAAAATGTATTTGGATAATATTAGATACATTTACACCAGGATTACAGAACTTGAGCAGATAACAATTGCAGTGTTTCAGGTGAAACCCCTCCATGGTGGGATGTGGAAGAAGGGCCCCAAATCCTACTTCATGATTGATTTGGACTTTCAAGTGACTGAGTCTCACTGAAAACCAGTGGGATCCCAGATTTCTTATAGGGTGTCAAAATATGCAGCACTTACTTCTGGGAAGAATGAAGGAGGAAAGTTATTGCAGACATTTTCTTAAAAAGTAAGTAGAACTTAAGTTTTTGCTAAATGCTTAACCTTGATTTTTAATTTCTATTCCTTTTTTTCCTGTTCTGTTTTTTCATAGTGGCAAAGCCTATGGGTTTGCATGAGAAATAAAGCAGCAGTGTCATGTCCCACACAGCTTGGACAGGTGAGCTCAGAGTTATTCCAGTTCCAGCTGCCCAGCCCTCTTGGAGGAGGTTGCTGCAAGTTAGGTCAGCAAAAATAAATCAGTTTTTCAGTAAAAATCAGTAAAAAGCCAGGTATCTCAGTACATAATCACCGCCTTAAGTCTAAATATTGAAATCTGCCCCAAAAGTCCCTGGCTAAAGCTGCAGGTTCCCTCCCAGGCCTCATTAGAAGGCTGGTAACCTCTGGCAGTGAGACTGGAGAGAAAGCTGGATAACACCTTAAACCTTGACAGTGAGGCTTGTTAGGGCTCACCACTCAAAACCTACATTTTCCACTTCTGGGTTTTTTTTTTTCCTGCACTGAATTGGAGGTCGGAAAAAAGGGGATTTGCAAGTTTTCTGCCAATAAATCCCACTCTTGTCTAACACAGCTGGATTAAACACCCTGAGCTTTATGATCCGGAATTACTGTCCCTTAGCTATGGAATATATGTCTTGATAACAATTCCACAGATTTTATAAGCCTCTGTCTAGCTGGGCCTCCAACCAGAAGGAGAATTATAACCTCATCTGAAAAAAGGATGATGAGTCCCTCCTCCCCTGCCATCACAGAAGAGTTGCTCCCTGAGGACTCACAAGACAGGGCTCAGAGGTGCTTCATTTCAGGGAAGTACTAAGTCATGGTGACACAAGTGCCAAAAGGAAGAATTACACCAGTTTTTGAGCTGCATGCAGAACATACTTGGGAACAGCTTCCCCCCAGTTACCAAAAGGGATCCAGAGAACAGTGGCAGACTGCAAAGTCCTGCCCTCCTTACCCCTGCAGACAGCGACCAGCTCACGTCCAACTCGTGGTGCTCATTAACTTGTTTTCAGGTGATGCACAGCTGAACTACTGTTTAAAAGGTAGAAATAAAGCCCTTTCTGTGACTGTGTTACCATAAATCTCTGGAAAGCCATGAAAACACTCCTCAGGGACAAAATAATTGCTGATGACTCAGTCAGAAAAGTGACAGTAAAGGTTAATTGTCTAGAAAAGAATGTTTCTCTAATAGAGATGCAGTATGAGGAAGCTAAAGTCAGAATTCTGCAACTTCTAGAGCGTGTCAGATTTGAATCAGACAATTTTCTAAAAAGGTCAATATAAACCAGAAACTTATCTATTAAAAGTGCTGGAAACAAAAGAACAAAGACAAGCTTTTTTATAACAGGTAAAACAAAAGGCACTGATGTACAGAGGTTGAAAAGGAATTTAGTAAGAACCTGGGGCACTTCATGAATATACATAGAACCTCTTAAAAGAAGCTCTGCACAAAATCTAGCCACAGTTTAAGATCCTTTTTAACAATTAGGTAGTAAGGAAAAAAAAAATCCCAACTCTTCTTTCGGTCTGAACAGACCGTTGTGTTCAGCAGCAAGCAATGCCTCTGCCTGCTTTCCTTTTCCTCTCTCTTTTCCTTTAATTCATCTCTCCTTTTTTAATTAACCTCTTTAACTTCTCTTTCCCCTTCACCCTTGGGTTTATCCAAAACCCATGCCATGTGTCTGTAGCACAGGTCAGGGACTCACATATCCATTTCCATGCCAATTGTGTAATTTATTAATAAAACTCTCTGGTTGTCTGTGGACCCTCTGACTCCTGTCCTTCCTTTCCACCAACAAGCATTTTCAGACCTGAAGTGCTTCCTTCCCCTCAGGGGTGGGTTGTCACACAGACCACAAAACTAATTTGACCAACACAGGGCCAGAGTAACTTATGACATCCATGTATAATTTACACATTTCTGAGAAACCATCACATAACAGTCAAAAGCCACCAGCTTCTGAAATCCCCTAAGTGAGACGAGTTGACAAGGAAAGTTTGGGAAGGACTGGCAGCAAAAAGCAGCACTGGAAATGCTGGAGAGAGAAGGAGAGAACTGTTTCAGAGCTGAGAGGAGAACAAATATCTTTACATTTAGGTGACTTGACAGGTCCTCTGGGCTGTGAGGGATGAAGAACTTTACAAGACACACTGGAAACACAGAAAACCTATGGAATGCTCTTGTCTACTGGAAACCATCCCCAAAAAAGCTTCAGAAGAGAGAAGATTAAGTGAGGAACACATATCAAGGCATTGTGCATCCTTCTGAGACAGCAGAGCAGCCTGCATGCTCAAGGGCATTCACTTCCCTTTGAAGTGTACCTTCTGGAACATCTCTAAGATCTCTATCCTGCTTAGAAATGGTTAATTTAGAGTCCACCACTGTCCATGAAACTTTAGGTTTGCAGTATAATAGATCTTATGGACTTAGGACATCTCAAAAAGAACAGATATTTCTCCAGAGAGAAGTCCATATTTTCAGTAAAGACTGTGTTCTCTTTTCATTCCTGCTGGCTTAAGAAATAAGAAAAAAGAAGGGAAGAAAGAGGGAGGAAAAAAGGCAACACCTTTGTACATATTCCCCCATCATCCTCATCTGGAAATTCCCAGGAGGTCAGAACTTTGGCCTCAACAGGGATGGGACAAAACCAGCAATAACAGGTGTCTTTCACATGCAGTGGAACTTTTGTGCTGCCAACATAAAAACTCCACAGCACAGCACGTAATATTGCCTATTTTTGCAGTGTGTTTTCATCCCAAAAAACACCTTTGGAAACTGGGTTGGAGGGTGGCAACCACAGAGTGCAGAACATGCTGAATAATAGGAGGAGGAGGAAAATGCCACCCCTCCCTCTCCTCTGCTGACACAGAGCAGGAGGGAACCCAGCTTTGAGTGCTAAATGGCTGCACAGTGTAATTAGCATTTCAGATTTTAATTCCAGTTGGCACAATTAACCCCTCAGCAGCCTTAGGGTGTAAAATAGAGATGTCCTGGGCCATTTTAGGTGCCTCAGCATTGTGAGAATGCTGCAAGGAGCTGCCAGACACCAGGCAGGAGCTGTGGGAGATGAGCTGGAGGCCAGGCCCAGTGCACCACAATATCAGTAACTATCTATGGCTGGGCACCTAGTGCCTCTTCTGTTCTCTATTTAGAAAAGCAGGCTAACAAATCCATCAAAATAAGTTAATTTTGCTGGATAGCCCAGCAGTTTTCTGCTACCTGATGCTGGCTATGCATTGGCAACTAAGTTTTCATCCAGAATTCCCACAGCACTTTCAGGAATTACTGCACATGCAGGGAACAGGGACAAAGGAAGAAGCTGCAGCTTTTATGGTCAAAAAACTGTGACTGCAACAACTGTATAATAACTATATAAATTAATTTGAGTATTTTATAAATATAATTTGAGTATTAATTACATTACAGTTAAAATATCACAGTATGAAGAAATGAAATATCAATATTTTCTTCAACCTTCAGGCGTCTCCCTAAAGAAACAATACAGAACAGCCCCTCCAGTTGTCTGGGGAGATGTGCAAGCACAGGCTCCACTGATGCCAGTGTCCTCATCCCTGCAATACCTGCCATTCCCTACTTCACACACTCCCTAGAATAATGAGGCCCATCATCTTTTGATGAGACTGTGGGAGTTGATATTCCCAAAATACAACATTACACTATCAGATAATCACTACAAGTTAATACTGCTCCAGGAAGGCTATTTCTGTGAAAGCCACTGGGAATACAATAGCAACACAAGGAAGTATCCAAGGCAGTATCTCTCTGTTTCTGCAGGGGATAAAAAATGCAATTAGGGACAAACTCAGACAGCTTGAAACATTAAATAATTATAAGTCTGCCTTTATAAGACTTCATAAACCTATAGAGCTGGACTTGGAACAGAAGCGAAGGCAGAGAAAATCTTATCTTATCTTACTACATGTGCCACAAAAACACCTCCAGAGAAAGGCACAACCAGATTGGCAAGGATTGGTATCTGTGGACAAACTGGACATTAGAAAATGCACTTGAACATCTTAGAGCAGCACGGAAATGGGGTCAACACTGTTTCTGGCAATGCTTTGAGAATGTGACTAGCGGCATATATGGAGAAAATTAAAATATTCAAAAGGTAATTAATCCTTCCTTGAATTATTATCATTATTTTTTTCCAACAACAGAAAAACACAATTGATAAGCAACTTTAAAGAGCATTAGGAGAAGTAAAAATGCAGTTCAAGTTCTCCTGGGAGGATTTTACCATTTTTATTTAGGTTGTCACATACCATTACTGACCCAGACAAAGATGCAAAAAGATGCAAACAAGAATCCTCAAAGCTTCCCCTGGGAGAAGGAGAAGGACTAAGAGTTCACTGTGTTAATGCATTATGGAAGACAACTAAGCATGTTTAATTAAATCTTTTTGCACTGCCAAGATTTTATGTTCTGACATAATCTCCTGGTAAGACACTTGGTGAGGGTTTACTCTTAAGGATTTTAGTTAGAATTTAACAGCCAAAACAGACCCTCTAACAGCAAGGTTCCAATGGCTGCTAACCCCCTGCACTTTGGCACAGACACAACCCGATTCTTAACCTGTATATGCAGAGATGGAAATGGTTGTGTGGCAGCAGAGATGGAAGATTTTAAAAATAGTAAAATACACTGTGAGTTTGTTCCTTCCTTGCACTTCAGAAACCTGCTGACTAATGATTCTAAGAACAGACTAAGTCCAATACAAGAAAACTAAACTTCACAGAATTTAAGATCAGCTTTGATGTAGTCTCATCTATTTACATATTTCTGCAAATCCAAAAAGTGTTTGTTAAAATTTTTAACCCATTCATAAAACTGCAAATTTCTTGTTGACTTTTTTGTTTCGAGTAAAGGAGATGCCTTAAATTCCTGTAGTGTTTACATGTATAAAAGGTATAGAACTCTGAACATCTTGATTTTTCTAGTCTCTGAATCAAACATATGACAAAGAAATCACATCAATCTCACAGTAAAACCTTGGATTGCTCTGAGTCTCCGCAGTTATGAATTCCTTACAGTCTGGAAATTTTAAACTTATTGTCAAAACCCCCTATAACCCTGGAATATTCTTTGACATTTTGGCTGGCATTTACTTACTTATAAAGAAAGAAATCTACCTTTCTGCTTTCCAGTTTAAATCTTGAATTATAATGTCCTTTTCTCAAACAAAAAAAATTCAATAACACTTAGCTTTCTTCAGTCCTTGTCTAGCAGAAGTGTAATGATTTATTGGTCCTACTTTATATATAAACTCAACACTTGGCTCAGCCAAGGACATTGGACAGAAACACGTGAAGAAGGATGAATTTCAAAGTGTTCATCTCCCTAATGGGCAGCTTTTTCTCTCCATCTGAAGAAATAGGTGTTTCACTTTAAGATGCATTTAAATTTTACTGCTTTTTTTAGCTTAGCTCATGGCTTGCCTCTGAAGCAGAGGAAATATTGCTTTCCAGGTAATTTCATTTCTAGTGCTGACTATAAAGGGGACATGGCAAAGATTGTGCTGGGGAATGTTCTGTTAAAAGCCAATGTCATTTACAAAAGATCAAGTGCTGCAGGTGTAAGCTGAAGAAAATGGAACTGAAGAGTCAGGCTAGTTCATGTAGGGCATTATTTTAAAAATTATCTGTACAACAACTCTATTGAAGTGGGGACAGAGAACCTGGAAAGGTCACCAATTTCATCATGTTGAACTATTCAGGAGGCAACTCTTCTAAACAAAGATCACACATTAATTTAAGGCGCTTTTTTTCCCTGAGAAAGGTTGCCTCTCATGCAGGCAACAGACTCTCCTGCCTGCAGGGAAGCAAGGAACAAGGGGTGCAGGATGATCTCCAAACCTTCAGTATGGTGGGAATTGAGGATCAAGTGTGTCTTCAGAGTTAGTGCTCGTGATACCAGGGAAATGGATCTCAAAGACTCATCTTAGCCCATAAACCAGCCGTGCTGCTTCAGTTAAGCCTGAGCATCCCAAGGAGCCATTCCTCAGTGACCACTGGGAACTGCAGCTGCAGGGATGGAGGAGAGTTCAGCCTTTCTTGGAAGCAGATCCCTTCAGCAGATCCTTTGGATGCCTTTGTGCTGCAACTCCAGTGCAGAGCTGTTTGTGTGGCCCTTGCCGATGGCTCTGCCCCACACAGGCTGAGCCAGGAGCTGCTGCCTTTGGTCTGGGGCAGGGGGAGGAAAGAACAACCATCTATGGTTCATACCGTAAAAAAATAAAAGAGAGAAAAAGACAATGGATTGGGACCAGCTAGATGAGGAAATGCAGGAGGGAGGAACTGCTCTTTCCAAGTAATTAATTGCTGTAATTGCTGTCTCCCCACACAAATCCTCCCAGGTCAGTTTTATTAAAAAACCAGTGCAGTTTCAGACCTTCGAAACATAACTTTTCTTCAGGAAAGAAGCAGGTTTTTAGGTGAAGGAAGACCAACTAATTGTACGTTATTTTAACCCACTGAGGAGAACTATCAATTTTAAAATGGTGGGATGTATTTACTGATGTGCTTTGCCTTTCTCTGAACACTCAGAGGCTGTAAAACTGCCTTTGCCTGGGCTGGTGTAAGTTTACAGCTTTCATGCATCACTAAGGCTGCAGAAAACAAGAATATAATGATAAATTCAGCCCAGTATACTGGCTTTAAAGCTTAATAAAGGGAATGTGGAAATGCAGATGCTGTGAGGCTGACACAAAGCTTTAAAGGTTGGGGGACATGGACAATAATCATGCTCGGCTACAAGGTCAGCTTGTTAAGCCAGGGAAGTATCAGAGAGGAGTTTTATACACCCTGCCACAACAGTGATTTAAAAGCTCTGGGGAAGTAGGGGAACCATATGCTGCAGCCACAGCAAAGTGGATGAGATGCTTTAGTCCTCCTACTTCTGTCCAATTTTGTCAGAAAATGTGGTTGGAGGACCAATTTGCCTTGTGCCTTATTGGCACTTATTTCAGAATCAGCCTACAGACATCACGTAAAGAGAACAACTTCACAGGTCTGTGTCCACCTTTCAGGAATTCTTTTAGAAACACTGCATTTAATACCCCTGTAAAAGTTTACTGGTAAATATGTGCTTATCTCTAAAACCACTCGAAGTCAGGGCCAGAACTCATTAAACCTTCATTTCAAAACCTGTGCTCTAAGCTCATACCAAGGGTCTCAGAGATTACTTCTCCCTCTCCTTTATTTTTATAGCTTGCTAATAAATTCCAAAAGTACAAGAGCAGATGTTTGAAAACTCTCTAAAAAGCAATGTTAAAAGAACAAACAAAAAAAAATTTGCAGCTACAGAAAACACTAGTATCTTTCTAATATAAAATTATTGAGGAAACCCCTCCCTGTATTTTTACCCCAGATATCACACACAGACAAAAAGAGAAGAATTTAGACTGAGTTACACTAATTTAAGTGGAGGTGAGTGCTGTGGTGCCTGCCTCAAGGGATGGACCCAAAACTCCTCTTCAGCCCTGACCAGCTCCAGCCGTCCGGAACTCAGGGTCTCTCACCAGGACATGACCAGTTCAGAGCTGGCTGAGGCTCAGAGGAAAAGTGCCTTCTCCTCAACCTCTTTGCCTTTGGTGTTCTGGGCACAGCTATTGGAGGGCAAGGGATTAAGAGCGACTCTTTGTGGTTAGAAAACAGGAAAACAGTTTATTGGGGAAACTGACCCCTGGAAAAGCCAACCACAGAGAGCATTTGCTAGCTTTGTGCAGGGGTTTAAATATGGGGACAAAATTAGGGGAGGAGAGTGGGAAAGGACCTATGGGTGTCAAGGTAAGGAGGGTGTTAGAAAGGGTGTTACATCATAGAGAAGCCAGTGGCCTGCAACTCAAACCTATTAGCTGTCGAGTCAGCAGGACTGACATGGACAGTTCTGGAAGGGTAGGTGGAATCTGGATACAAATATGGTTTTGGGACGGAATAACTTTGGACCAGGGGAAGGGTTTAGGATAATTAGGAGGAGGATACAGAACAGGAATGTACAATTATATGGGAAGGAAAAGGGGGATGACCGAGCAGTCCATTTAGGGATAAACAAGGGGTTACAGAACTGTACAGGAACAACATGACAAACATAATAAACCACAGGTGCACACCACCACAGGTGAGGTCTTAACTATTACACTGAGTCTTCCTTGCTGTAATGCCTGATTATTTGTAGCTGTTCAGTGCCAGTATTATGGTCCATATATACGTGTAGAAGAAAATCTGACCACTGTGATTTTCTCCTGCCAGCAGAAAATGTTAAATTCTGCCATTGTCCCACAGGCATATTCCTGACAAACCTGATGAAGGGAGAAAGGAGGCTGGGGAATGGCTGGGAGAGACCTCTGAGAGCATAAAGGCCAACTGTCAGTGCACCACCACCATGTTCACCCTAATCCATGTCCTCAAGTGCCCCATCCACAGGGGGTTGGGACACTTTCAGGAATGGTGCCTCAACCACTTCCCTGGGCAGCCTGTTCCAAAGCCTGACCACTCTTCCAGTGAAGAAATTTCCTCTAATATCCAACCTAAACTTCCCCTGGAAGGCCGTTCCTTTTCATGATGGGAAAAGAGTCTGACCCTCACCTGGCTCCATCCTCCTGTCAGGGAGTTAGAGAGACAGAGAAGGTCAATCAGCAAACAACTATTTTATATTTTTTCCAAAGCTCTCTCTGCTAATTTGATCTGGCCTTAGCTGTAAGACTGTAAAATTGTTAGCAATAAGTATTGATGAACTTCAGCTCTTTAAAGAAACCTCTCTGTCCTTCAAAGTTACAGGCACAGGAATTAAAACGTTTGATTGCTTGCTCATAACCTCACCATTTATTAAAAGAAGGAATGAAAAAACAGTTGCTCAAGGTTGTCAGCTTGAGATCTGATGTTGAGAGATGCTCAGTTCTTCCAATGCCTCAGCTTCAGAAGAGGCCTAATAAAGAGCTGATTCCATTGCTTACCCTAAAATATCCTGGCTTCCTGCAGGTTTGGAGCAGGGTGGGTATTTACAAACATGAGTTTATGTCAAACAATATTTGAGCTAGCACAGGCCTGTAGGATTAGGCAGATGAAAAGATTTACCTTTGGAGGCAACAAGGAATGGAGCTCGTTCCTTTTAATTGGGAAAGAATGCAATAAAAAGCTGCATGGCTTTGTGAACAGTAAACCCTAACACTGCTTTTATATGGGAAAGGACTGAGATGGGCTTTAATGCAGAACTCTGTCAGCCTTTTGTTTTCTATCCAGTACTCCCCTTTACCCATATCAATAACCTAACACCTGCTTGTCTTTAATAAGATATGCACCAAGGAAGAAGTGTTTCTGAGAAACACTGATTCAAATCTAAATTTCAAAATTTCCCTATTAAGTCTCTACTTTTTAACTCTTAATAAATAGCTAATTTCCATTTCACTGATCCTCCACACTTTTTCACAGGTTCAAGCCTTCATCTATCTGGCAGGTCTTGCAGAAATGCTGTGGATCAAAGGACACAGACTCACAGTGCACTTGAACTTTTAGCTCTCAGGCTTTCAAAATTTATAAAAGGCTTACAGATTTTATCCAAGGCCTACAAGAAACTTGTACTTGCTATTCCCCAGCACACATAAAAGAGCATATGTACTGTTGGCACGTTGCCTTCCAGGATGACTTTACAGAGCAGTGCATAACAAACCAGGCCTTTGCCCTCTGTTTGGAGCCTCCTGGTCCTTAATCACCACAAATCCACTAGTAAGCAACGAGACTGGAGCCAGTTGTCAACACACAAAGTCACTCTGGCCTTTCTGGAAGTTTTTGCCACAGATAATACCCAGAAGTCTGGCTGATTTCAGGGAATATCAAGATGTACTTTTTCAAAGCAGGGACTTTCCCCCTTTTCCCAGGATGAGAGCACTCACCACAGTGTGGAGGAGAGCAGTGGCACAGCAGTTCTCCAGCTGCCAGTTCTCAGTCTCACCATGTTGAGGTAAATGCCTGTCAGGTTTATCCTCAGTAAAACTACATCAGCTTCACTCTTCTCTCATTAGTAACCCTCAGACAAACGAAGCTTTGCAAGGTTGTCATTTATTCCACACTTGCCTTAGGTCTGCTTCAGCTTTTGAACATTGTACTTCAGCCTGGACAAGCAGCTCTGGGTCCTTGTTCTCAGCAACTGTCACAGCAAGTCAGACCAGAGGTCCCTTCTCATCTCCAGCAGGGACATTCCCTGGTACTCCCCAGAGCAAAATACTCAAAGAGCAATCATTCTGGAACATTCTGTACTCTTATCTCCCTGCAATTCATGGCTGAGCCGAGTCCTGACTACATGGTTGTGCTTCAAGGATAGGTGATTTAATTACAGAGGTACTTTTTTCATGAAAAATATTTTAGTCTTTATTTCTACTGATTGTTTCAGTACTCATTTTATTCTGCTTTTAGGACTTTTCATAATTATTTCAGATTGAGCACAATTGATCTGGTTTCCCTTTGTTAGACTATGAGAGATTCATGTTTCAGCACCAGCATCACTAAAGGTTTCATCCAAAGGCCACTGGTCTTTTGCACAGCTCTAGGCAAAGATGTTCATATTCATAATTAAACTACAATGCAAATGTGCTCTTTGCCTAGAAAATGGTGCTTCTTTAATATCAATATCTGAAAAGTGATTGCTATTCAGCTATTTAATCCCTAACCTCGGGTTTCAATTCACAGAAATAATATACAACCATTTACTAATTTGTTTTCAAGTGCTCATTTGCTTATTCAGTAAGGTCAATATTTTTAAGACCTTAAACGTGGAATCAATTTCCTGTGGGCTTACAGATACACTTAGGCAAAGCCTGACTGATTTTGTTCTTGCTTTTCTTGGAAGAAATTTCTACATTGGATTTCCTTAGTGAGAGGTAGTTTTGGGGTTGGAGGGGCGTGTTGTGTTTTGTGGTTTTTTTTTTTTTTTTTAAACTACAGTTTGTATCTGACTTGTAGAAGTGAAGCACTGTTATTTACATAAAAATATAATGAATAAATGCAGGTTTTTGACTCTGAGGCCCAGAACCAAACACAAATGGATTCTTGCTCACTCTCCTCTGAACTCACCTGAATTGTTGCTGCAGTACCAGTGAACAATAACAAAGTGATGGTTTATTCTGTTAAGAAATCAAAGACTGCAGATAAAGCTTGGAGCCCATATATGAAAGATGTGTTTTCTTCTTAGGTAACACTCACTCTGCTCTGAGGGATAATACAGCTCTAGATCAGCTGTCTGGTGCACTCAGCAAAACTCTGCAAAGTTGCTCAAACTGATTTTACTGGGTTTTTTTCCATGCAATTTACAAAGCTGGGCTGGTGCAACATTGTCAGCACCCGCCGGCAGCTCTGGCTCTGAGTCTCAATAAACAAGTTATTCTTGATGAAGGCAAAGTTGTTGCAAACCATAGATTTGCCCTGGATAGAAAGCAAAACATGTCAGAACTAAATAGCGGGTGAGTAAGGTTCATAAAATACCCTATTCAAGACACAATAATTAGAGCAATCAATGCATTTTGATTAACTGATTACCACCTTTCGCCTGCCAGTGGCAGAAATAACCTTCCTCTACAAAATCACAAGCTCATTCAGATGAAATTGGGAGCAGATGGAAAGTTGTTTGTGTTACTGGCATTTCAGTTCCTGAACGCCCTTCAAGAGCGTGAGGTGCTGCTACATTGTAGTGTAATTAGGATAAAGCAACAAAATCAATCTCTCTTCACTGCACAAATACAGAGATTATCATCCAAAAGGTCAGCCTGGTACACAACTAATATTGACAACAAGGAGTGCAAAGCTTTCTAGATACCATTTTGCAGTGTTCTCAGCACATATAATTGAGACTGGATAAAACCTCATTCAGAAAATAATTCTGAGTAAGAACAGACGTGATAGGATTTTATATGGGGAGACCAAGTGGAATCAAACTGTGTAAACTCAGGCACCCCAAACCACCTTCAGCAGGCTCTCAACTATCCTTTACAACAGGATTTGGACCACAAACAAATTGGGAAAGAAAGGACAGCTAGCATGCATTTATGTTTAAGTTGATCTGAATAGAATCTTAAGCCTTTAAGATGCTGAATTTGGATTTTGTACCGAAATGGCAACAAACATCCTTTTCTTTTGAGAAATATGTAAACATGAGAGTAGCATCTATTGGTTTTAAATTCTGTTTTGCCCAGGCAAAGAGGAAGACAACATTTCTAAAACTGCTGATGTTATGTAGAGGAGCGTTCCTTGTCTGCATATAAGACTCAGTTTCCAACACAACTCAACTACCCGCCCACCAGTTTCACAAACTTCTCAAGTTTCAAGTGGCATTAAACATGGATTTTGACTCAGCTCATCTGCTTTAACTGGTCCCCATTTAAAGTCACTTCAAGCTTCTCCTTTAGATACAGAGCTCAGGCTCTGGACCGGGTGTGTTGGTTCAGACAGAGTACATGTGGAGAGTCCTCCCACAAAATTCACTCAGAGGAGCATCCAAACCCTGTTCCATATCCATGAAGTGTAACAGCACTATTAAAATGGTGACTATGTACACTTGCATCCTAATAAATCCAGGGAAGCACTTTGCATTAAGGGGCAGACACTTCACACCAAGGCTAAAAGCTAAGGGCTGTAAAATCACAGGGCTGTTGGTTACAGAGCCCTGCTGTGTGAAAACTCTGTTTACTGGCAGTGCAATGTCAGTGAAGGTCGTGCAGTGTCATTTGAACTCAGCATGGCCAGTGGTTCTAAGTGAGGAACATAAAGACATTGTTAAAATCTGGAAAAAAAAACCGGCCCTGAAGAAAAGTGCAAAACAGTTCAACTATTTGCTTTAGAAATATATGTAAAGAATAGTACAAATCCACCTTTAAAATATCTTTTAAAACCCTTCTTAAAATATCCGCCATTATAAAAACTTACAAACAGCATTTTTTAAAATCTATTTTTTCACTGATTAATCCAAGAGGATTGTTACAAGTGTCTGGGTTTTGGGAGTGCTTTTTGAGCCCTTTCATAACATGTTGCTTTAAGATGCTTTCTACAATAGAGGTATCATGTCTTAAATGGGAAGTATTTAATCAAGGGAGTGCTCCTCTGACCAACTCTCTGATAACATTTATTAAATATATTATTTTGTTTGAGCAGCAATACAGAGAATTTTCCCTAAGTTGCCTTGCACCTACAACCTTGCTTCAAAATAATACAACCTCCTGTAGCATTTACCCTGTAAGAAACAGGTACACGAATCAAACTGCCAAACCATTTTCAGTGTCATTGTTCAGCACAGCACAATACCAAATTTATATGGAAGATTTACGTCCTGGAATTTGTACAGGACTGAAATACATTTACCCAAGTACAGCCCTTTTACAGGCTTCACTGAGAGGCAAGAAAGCCTGGCTTAAGGTCACTCTGAACTGGTTGTGGAGGGGTAAAGAGAGCATGTTCCTGCACACAGAACTCAAGTTTCTCTGCATCTGGCTCTTAAAAGGCTTTGTGTGTCCCTCTGGACAGAGTGGAGCCTGTTTAGAGGGATGGCCAGGGAGCAGGAGATGCTGTTTAGCTTGTCCAGTCACTGGGTGTTCGGAACAGCACAGGACCTGACGTTTGTTTTACAAACAAACTTTCTGCAGACTTTATTAGGCCAAAACAGGTTTTCAGAAGATCTAAGGGACACATCGTGGTCTGTTTAGAGGAGGATTTCCCAGCTAGGACAACAAATACCAAACTGAAACCACTGTGGAGGTGCTGATCTCACAAGATATTCTGAGTTGGAAGAGACCTTACCCTAGCAGACCAGGACAAAAGATTGCTTAATTACAGGGAATGCAAATATTTACTATTAATAAGATTATTTACTGTTCATAGCAGTTCCTAGGGAAACTCTCTATCTCAAGCAAGAGGTGAGGTTTGGAAAAAGAGATTGGCTCTATTCCTGCAATGGTGGCTGTATGAATTCCCTTCTCCTTTGCAGGCTCCCTGGGACACCCACTCTGGCCCAGCCAGGCCCAGGAGCCTCCTCTCCTTTTGGGCTCAGCCATTCACTGAGACAGCTCACTAAATAGATACAAGTGCTGAAGTGGACAGCAAAGCACCCCCATTAATTTCAATAAGGAATCATTTCTGGCCAAAGAGTACTTATACTCCTAGTTTTAGATTGGGAAATTTGAAATTTTCTTCACTAGGTGTCACAATAATTTTACATAAAAACCTAAGAGGCTGGAGCAAAAACAGAATTGTTCGCTACCTAAATCACATTGGGTTTTGGTTTTTTCTTATTTCTAAGCCAGTCAGCTTTTTGCAAAGCCATTTACAATAGATTAAAAATTTGCATACTCAAAAAAGCTATTAGCGAAAGCAATGTAATTTTTAATTCAGCAGTGCACCAGCTTAGTGCCCAATTCAGTGTTTTGAATCAATTGAACATTGGGTTGATTTATGAGTATAGAGAACTTTTTTTTTTGTCAACTACTATTAAGCTGAATTGCCTAGCAATGAATTTAGAGTAAAATGACAACAGCCATATTTAAATTTTATCCACACATAATTGTGTTGAATTAATTAAATATCGCATTTTATAGGATGTGTTAGTGTTAAAGTTAAAGTGCCTATAAACAGAGACAAGTAGTGAGCAATCATTCATTTAATTATTATTATTTAATTCAGGTCTTTTCCATGGAATTCTGAAGTTTTTTTACAGACAAATGGTCACTATAACTTCAGCTGAAGTAATTTCACTGGAAGAGCAAGACTTCCTCTTTCATTTACAAGACCCCAGAAATGTTTCATGAATAGTCATGCAGGGTGTTTTTATATCTTAGTTTTCCCCACTGCTTTTCACATACAAAACAAGGTAGAAAAAGAGTAGGAACAGGAAAACATACTTAACACTAATGCAAGTTCTTTCTGAAGATCTCTGAATAGCAGAATAAATATAGATGCCTAATACTACCTTTGCATGAAAAATAAAGTGAGCCCATTATCCCCCACTCCCTGCATCATACCAGTTTTTTACTGGAAGCACTATATATTCACAAAATAGCCATATAATTATTTATTTTGGAATTGGCTCGCTCAAACTCAAAGCTGAAATACTTTCCATGCAGTTGAATCCTAGAACAATTAATGTTTATTTTGGGGATTTTTGTCAGTTCTAGCTGCATAGGAAATTCATAGTCTCTGGGAGATAGTTAATGAAGGACACTAAGAGAATATCTGAACTGGTTACATGTGATTCACAACTCTGTAAAACCTCAACAGCCACAGACCTACATAAACCAAAAGTGGTAGGATGAAAGTAATGGGAAATAAAGTTTGAGGTGTGAGGCATCTATTTCTGAGCCGTGCTGATAAATGAAGGTTACACCAGTGCCTGGGCACAGCAATTATTAGGTGGTTCTCTGTAATGTTTTAAGGGCTCCTTAAATCTGGGCCTTTCTCTATGGCATTTGTAGAGCACAAAACAATGCCCCAAAATAGTCCTGCTTTAAACCCAGCTCTTCCAAACGAAGAAAAACCAGGAAAGCAACGCAGTGCACAATCAAATACTCAAAGACTGAGGAGGGTCTACTCATTTCCTTGAAGCCCTGGAGCTCTCCACATCTGAGGCCTTATTGTTCTCCTCATCCCTCACTAGGGGAAGTCTGTACTTGAACAAGAATTTTCAGAAACATCCCAGCTGCTGATTTCTGATGTCTTCAGGAAAAAAGTCCTGTACTTCCCAGAGCAGGATGTTTATGCTGATGCTATTTCCAAAGAGTTTACTTAAGGGAAACAGTAATACTGTGAGGAAAACATTTCATATACTACTGCCTTCTCCAATTAAATATTATGAATATCCTTCAGACAAAAGCCTTCTTTCAGTCAGATAATCATGTGTAAAGGTAAAAGTAGTTATTCTTAGAGTTAGTACTTTCTAAAATGGGTAAAAAGAGACTAAAGGGTAAGGAAAAAAATTGCTTTTCAATAGGTGAAAATTGTACAGATGAAACATGACTGTAGTGAGCTTTTCCTACTTGTACTTTATATTGAACACAAGTAACAGAGGTCTTGGGAATGGACTATTCATCATTATTATCAACTTAAATAGGGCTTCAAAGGGCTTATCTGCAATGAATTATTCAAAAGCTTCATGAATTAATTACTGAACCTTTTCACCACAACATTGGACCTCTCAGTGAGATAAAACAATATGACTGGTAAAACCAGTTAGTGTTTAGAGCTAAGTTGGTTTTGATGAGAATACGAAGGATCAGCTTTCTAAAGCAAGGTGTTAGACCCAATAAACAAGGGGCAGAAAAGTGAAGCTCTTAAGAATTGAAATTTTAATTGTGTAACTCTACACAAATACACTAAAGTAACAAGGGAAGAGAGCTGTTGTTGCACTGGAAAAGACCCTTAAATACATTATGCCAAGAGGCTTCCTACCATATAAAACCCCTTCAGTTGCTCTCAAATGAAGAACATCAGCCACAATCAAAGGGAAAGAAACTTGTGGTTTATTTTTTTCAGGAAACAATTAGACTTCAGCTATAGAAGTATTGGAATACATTTATCAACTTTAAGTCAGAAATTAAAATGCAGCACCAATTCACTCCAGTGAAGCCAATATAATACCTGGATAGTCACAGGCTGTTTCCCACCTACTTTTTCTGTGAAAGTGCATTACTGGCAAATATCAGTTGGGTAACAGCCACTGTAATTTTTACAGGCTATAAAAATTGGGGCTAAGTGTTTCCAACCTGCTGCCAGCTGGAGAAAGCAGCACTAGGAAGGTGCCTGTACTGCCTGTATTCCCTGTGTAATGTGCTTCTCCATCAACACCTCCACACTGCCTCTGGGGGAAAAAAGGATTTTCTCACTCCTTTTGGCCCCTGGATCTGAGGTGGGAGTATTTTTTTCAACATGTAAATTCTTACTTTAAGTAAAGATTATATTGATTGTTCTCTAAATCTACAGTGCCACAGTTCTCATGTACTTTTAGACCTCTGTGAGCTTAGAGTAAAAACCCAGGCAGGCAATGATTCCAAGTACTTTCCCTATGCACAGGACTTTTTTCCTGTACTTTTCATGTACTCCAAGACATGCTGGACTGTGCTAAAAGAACAAGAGGAAAAGTCGGAAGAGGTGAATTTTCTTCATTTACTGGTGCAGCAGGGCTTCACCTCTCTCATCAAGACACTGGCCACAATTTAAACACCTTCACTCCATTTTCTCTTGAAGTTACAGGAGGTATTTGGAATATTTAAATATAGAAATTACACATTAAAACAATGCACTGGTAATAGAAATTGAGATACGTCCTTTATTATAACAAACTAGCAAATTTGTAGGTTATGTAAACTTTAGATCACCTTTCAAGCAGACTATTGATGATACAGGACACATGTGGACACAGGCTTCAGACTATTTCAAAAGGTAGGTAATTTACTGCTTATGCTTTTACTGTTTGGAAAAATATGTATTCATTAATATTTCAGTTTTCTGTGTTTCAGTGGAGCTAACTACACAAAGCCTGTGAAAAATCAGGTAGGGTGGTAATATTTAACAAACTGGTGAAAAACTTTGCGTTAATGGGAAAGGAGATATGATTTTTTTATGGTATGAATTGACTCTGGAATTAAATGGCTTTGAAATTAAATAACCCAACTGCTTTGATTCAACATATGGACTAAAATGGCTTTCATTATAAAGGTGATTACTGCATAACAGTCAAGAAGCAGTAGAAGAGAGATGAACGATTCATTTAAACAAAATTAGACTGAAAGAGTCACCTTTCAGCAAACTAAGACCATTATTTTAGACCCTGTCAGTATCTGAACAGCTTTGATCCATGTTCTGCAATATGAGAAAGTGTAATTCCCAGGAGCACCCAGAAGCACTACACTGAAGTTATTTAATGTCTAAAGAGTGGTCCTGCTTAAGGGAGCCAGTCTATAATATGGAAGTAATTTATATAAAATAAATGCAACACCAGGACTAAAATCATCTATTACTGTATGTGTACCAGAAGGACACAGTATATTTAGGTCATAAAAATCATGTAAATACCTTGTTCAATGCACAAATCAAGCAACTGTATGTGGTTTATAACAGATGCACATCTAATATCCATAAAAGCCTCATTTGTTTGATGAAAGAGTAATTCTAATGGACAGCTGAAAAATAGATAGCAGGAAGCTGAGTGTTATGTATCACATATATTCAGATACAATCTGCTTATTATAACCTACCTGTTATACAACATAAAAGGCCTCACTTTCTATAGTAATGGCTAAGATTCTTTCTTCCCTAAATTGATAATGTGACATTTGAGACCTGATGTAATGGTTTTGAACTAGGGAATGCACATACACACAGAAACCAACAGGAAATATAATTATGAGTGTATGAAAAAGGTCAGAGATGAGAGCAGCACATACTAAAGGCTCTTAGTGTTCCTTCCCTCCCCATCCCAGCAGAATTCAAGTGAAAGTGCAAGTTCTATTTCTCCTGAGTAAACACAGTAAATGGCAGAATACAGCAGTGCCAAGACCAAGTTTCAGAGCTAAATGACTGCAGTGATTCATATTCTTTTGGAAGACATGGAAACATGTCAGGAGGAAAAGAGAAGCCATGGAGGGAAGTGCCAGCTCCACAAAGGGCTCACCATGAAACGGGCACGACTTGGCTTTAGAAATGTGCTATTTACAACCCAGACAATGGTGTATGGATGTGTCCTCAGAGCTGACACACAGTTATAAACAGCTGCCTTCAGTGATCCGAGAGAGTCCCAGGGCTTACAAAATCCCTCCAACTTGACATTTTCTGTTGATATTGAGAATACTAGAAATTGAAAGGTTTAAAGCAGAAAACTTTTGATACTTGATCCTACCTCTGAACACCAGATCTGAACCACTGTCACTTGAAAGTAGAAGGAACTTTATGTACCCCAAAGTCTGAATGCTCAGGTAGATTATTCCTTTTGCTGTAAAAGGAATCTGCATGCTGGAATTATGGTGGGTTTGTTATTTCATCTAATTAACAAGGAAGAAAATACCAGAAAGGCTCTAAGCTAGCAACACTATACTAAGAAAAAGCAATTTGAAATACAAATCACTTTAGAATTGTTGTTCAGATCACCTTTTAAAAATCTATAGGAAAGAAAAAAAAATCTAAATATCCAGCAGAATTTTTAAGGAATCTTAGTCTTAGCACTAGGTCTAGAAAGATAGATAGTTCTTCTTTTAATAGCATATTTTTACATTAGCAATGAAAACAAGACATTTTAGCAACAGCTGCCTAATAATCTACCCTAGTGTTTGATTATCTAAATTTGATTTTAGAAGTGTCACATCCTAACAGCTCAGAGGTGTCTGGTTTTGTTATGTTTGTTTCAGTTTGTGGGGTTTTTTTGCGTGGTTTGTTTGTGGTTTGTTTTTTACAACTTCTCTCTAGACACCAAAAAAAGAAACTCTTTATCCCTCTCTCTTTGGAGGGGGCCAATAAAATTAAATATAGTTAATACAGTTATTATACTGTTCTCTAACAAGCGAGGAGATATCAGGCTGTTCCTCATGTTTAGATCCAGTAACTGAACAAAAACACAGGGGAAACCAGAGAACTTGGAGGAGACAAACCTTCTCTTTGAGGCACTTGAGAACTTCTGGTAGCTGAAGCCACGATTCCAGCACTTAGGACCAAAAAGAAGCAGCAATATATTAGAAATAACACTATCAGCACTATCATGTAGCTGCTATTTTCCACAGAAGTGACTGCAATATTGGAAAACATCACTCAATCATTTTATTTCACTGCTTGCTACTCACAGCAAAGTTAAGCTTGAAGTCTAACATCACCCATCAGCTAAAGAAAGAAGTTATCCTTGAAACATTCAGAAAGCCACCCTGGACAAAACTGCAATCCAGTAAACTCCACCCAGTAATTTTTTTTTGAGCCCCATTGTGGAGTGGTATTGTGCTACACCAAACAATTTAACCAGCTTCCATATCATCTTACCTGGAGCATCAAAAATAACATGCCATGGGCTTAAATTACTGCAGTGAGGCATTTTTGTTGCTGCAGAAGTGTATGAAAATTATCTGCAGCTCCACAATGAAAACCAAGGCTCTAGAGGCTCTGTGAATGTTAGTGTATCCTCAAAGCACTGTACAGACCAATCCTTTTCAGCACTACTCCAGAAGTGGAAAAAATTACCTTTATCTAATGGAGAAGCAGCACAAAGACACAGTGAGTCATCTGCCAGTGAAATGCCTGGATACCACAGGGATGATAGGAGAGCAGGAACAGAGTGTCCAGAGCAGATCACATCATCTGCAGCTGGCTTCCAGTACATTAATCTCATCTCCTTTCTATATTTAATCTCTCATATATTTGTTCTGTTCACCCTTTTCCATGTCTATGCTACCTTGCTATTCAGTCACTTCCCAGAAATGCCTCTTCCACCTGCTTCCCTCCCTTCCACACCACACTGTTCCCCTGCTGGGAACATTTCCAGTTCCCTGTATTCCCTGAGATCCCTTTTCAGCGAATCCAGGCAGTCAGAGTACTTTTAGTTTCCAGCAACTCTTCAGAAATCACAGTGGAAGAGGGATGAACATTCAAAGTGGGCTCTGCAATTCCTTTGCTCTGGAAGAATTTTGCTTCCCACCAAGCCTGTAAGGGCACAAACCTGCAGCAGAGCTCTGTTCTTCACCAGCTGCTTCAAGTCTTTCCCATATATAACAAATCTTCAACACACTTTCATTTTGGTAGTCAAGAATTCAGCACTTTCTAAGCACTTCTGCTAAAGCTGCTGTTCATTCCACAGAACATTTTTCCCTAGCCACTAAAATTTAGACCAATTATATTGTAGCTCAAATTCTGTACTACCTAAAAGATGGCCTTTGTTTAGTGGCACAGTAACACAATCCCATCAAAATCAATGAGACCTTCCCATGCAAATACTATGAAAAACAACCAGTCATATTTATTTCTGTTTCCAAGTATAGATTTCAGAGTCTAAATTTAGGCAGTCAGGGAAAAGAGACAAAGACAGGAGTGTCTGACTGGAGAATGTGCAGAATATCTCATGTTTCCTGGCACCTTCCCAAGGCCAATCTGATTGAACAACTCTAACTGCCACCTTAAATCTAGCTGAGATTGCTATGTTTATGTTCAGGACACTTTGGGAGAGTCTAGAGAGACTAGAAAAGCCCTTTTTTTTCTGATCATTAATCAGATCTGAATGTCCACATCATATGTGCTTCCTACATAAAATGCATATTAAATGACAAGGAGCTGTTTTATATCTGCTTAAATCCCATTAAAGCACCTTGACACCCAGAGATTGCAGGGGTAAATATAAACTCAAAATGTTTGTTCCTCCTCCACAAATGACAGAGTTCCTTGTCGGCACAGTGCTGTGTTATCAGTAAGATCACAACGAACCTGCTGTTTTAGATTTACTGCCTCCTTGTATCTTTTCTAGAAGGGCTCTCCCTTCTGGATATCAAGTTCTTTAAAACTCTGCAAGACATTTATGTCTATAAGGATAAGGTGACCCTGAGGTTTAACCAGCTGAGATGTTGCATACGATTTTATCTAGCAAGAATTAGCTACACTTTTGATAAGTCTACATCTTTTTCAGCATATATTTTTAGTCCTGGTTGACTTCAGAAAAACAGGCATATGAAAACTCTATTAACATCCTACAGGTGCTGGGTTTTCTCACACTTTTTCCCCCCCTTTTTTTGTCCAACATTGTATGGAACAAGCCCACACTGACCTTTGCTGTGTCCTTGCTCATAGGACAGTTTCTAGGGTCTCAGTCAGATTATAATTCAGACAAAGCAACAGATCCAACACTAGACTGAATGGATACCTCACTAAAGTTAGCAAAGCAAGAGAAATCAAGAACAGCTCATGATCTCCAAGATCACTGAAGACAACCCCCCCAACTAGAAATATATTAGGACAGAAGCACTATTAACTTGCTCAAATTTTCACTTTAAATACTAGCAACATCCAGCATGAGAGCGGAAAAAAACATCTCTGTACTTGAAACAATTATAAACTCATTCAAAAACACCTATTGTATCACCATGAAAATGTCAAACCAGCTCTAATTTTAAAATACTTCCCTGCAGCTTTACATTTCCTTACAGTGCAGTGAAGAAATCCCCTCCTGCAGTAACTGCAGTGGTTATTAGTGAGTTATTGGTGCAGCTACTGATATAATGGTGTCATGGTTCTTAAACCAGGCTTCTGAAGCTCTGAACAATGCTTAGCAATAACCCTTACATCCTCTCTCAGCACAGCAGCAGGTAGTTATACAAAAATTAATGGAGATAAGTGGCAGTGAAATCACTTATCCCTGCTACAGTCACATACACAACTGGGATTCTAAAAGAATCCCAGAGCCACGAGGCCTCTGTTACAGAAAACATGGACAAGAGCTTGCCCTTGGTGAAATGTGTTTGGTGTCTCTGGCTGTCAGGTTTTCCAGTTTTTCCTGTGGTGAGGGAGTTGTGTCCTCTCCCCCTAAAGCCCTGTCCCAGTGTGACCCCTGGTCAAGGGGAGCCCTTGAGCAGTTGCCTGACAACCTCCTCATTTTCCAGGCCTGCAGTGACAGTCCAGCTAACTGGAAAACACTGGATACTCTTCTATTCTATTTCTTTTATTCCTTCATTTCACCTCTGTTTTGCACACATGTTCTTTGCTCAACACTTCACCCCAGTTGCTTACAACCTACACTATTTGACCTTCAATATTTAAATGAGTGATTGCACTGCCTGCAGAAAGCAGCTCTGGGATTCTCACCCACTGATAAGAAAAGAGACCATCTCAACAGGATCCTGATTCAGGAACAGTGTTTTCTATATGGCTACAGTTGTGCAAGACCATTTTCTTTCAGGATGAATTAGCACATTATCTCATCAACGTGCAAAAAGATAGATTAGTGCCTGCACAGAAATGAAAAGCATCCTCTAAAGCATGAGTATTTTTGTATGTTGAACTGCAACTTCAACTCAGAAGTTATCAAATTTGATTTTACTGACTGGGTTCAACATGATCATTCTTGCAGACCTCTGATGTTAGCACAAGCTAGACTTCAGTTCCTCAGATCTAATACTGTACTCCTTTTCTCCTGCTCTCTAAATTCCAAGACAGTTACCTCCTCCTTCCACACACTTCAACCTTGGCTCACGCACTACTATAATATATTGCTATCTAATATACCAACTGCTATAATATACTCACAGAGGGGATAAGCAGGCTCACAGGAGGCAATATGGGATGCAGATTTCACATTTAGCTGCCTCACAAGGCCACATGACTAGTGCATCCCACATTTTTAATTGTCTGGAACTCCAAGCCTAAAGACATTTTTACAATGGCCATGCCTTACCTTTATACTCTGTTAAGTAGAGAAAGCATAATGAATCCATGCTGTGAACTAGCTTACTTAATGCAGCTGTCAGAAGAATGATTTTTCTCTTTTTCATCTTCCCAGCCAGGTAGTTCAATCCTGAGGTAGAAGAACATACTTGCAACTGATCTGGCCACCATCAGCTTAGGGAGAAGTTCAGCTGAGAAAAAGAATGTAACATTTGCAGCCCAGGTACAGAAATAATGCCTCAGTACTTGTAATCAGTACTTCAGTAAACTGATCTGCTCTTTCACAAGGAAATTTGGATCAAAAAAAAGGTTTTTGCCTTATGCATCCTTTGTGCAGATTAGGCAAAGAATCCATTTAGACAGGAATTAATAGTTGGATATGTCCTTATACAATAGGATGAACAAGTTTCCAAGGCATTAAATGCATCATTTCCATCAACCAAGACAAAAGGAGGTTTAATAGAATAATTGTGACACCTTACAGAATATGACTGTCATCTGCACAGAGAACTCCTGTAAAAAAACTGGGAAAGTGTTGATGTGACTGCAATGAAGCTCTTCATGGTGCCCATTTCTCCTTGTCCACAGCCTGACCATTCTCCTTTTCAGAACGCTGAGGGAGAGCTGAGTACTGATCTTCTAGGAGTTAAAGATGTTAAAAAGCTCACATTTAGTACTCTGAATATTCCTCTTGTATAAATTCTAACCTTTCAACACCTTATTTTTTTGTCAACTTAGAAATTTGTCAGTTCCTGTATCAGTTTCAGTGTTTTCTGAAGAACGCATCTTAAACTAGCAGCAATTTCTTAAATATACATAGGATAATTATGTGGATTAGAAATACATTACAGTAGAAAATCCTAGGGAAGTGGCACTTGACAAGGATTTTTTTCTGAAAAGACAGCATTTGAGAACATGCAGATGGCATCTGACAGAGAAATCTAGATTAATTTGCTAATCAGATTAAAAAAAAAAATCTTTAATACCAGCAATTTTCTGTATATGGCTTAGAAGTTTAGAGGAGGTCTGGCATGTATTAAAGCTGTTGAGAAAAGCCACTAGAATAACAACTCAGCCTATTATTTTTTAATGCAAATTTCAAAATTCTGTCAAAAGGCTTCTTTGGCAACAAGCATTAACTGGAGTATTACACTTTAACAATTGCTGATGAGCTCCAAAAGAAAATGTGCTGCCAAGTATTTCAGAATGAGCAATATTAGTGCCTTAACTAAGACCAAAATTAGTTCTAAGCAATTGATACCTCCAAGAAGGTCTATAAATAACATTACCTGGTAGCAAAGTCAGCTGTCACCACTGATGTGGTTGAAAAACAAGTAACAACAGGTTCCAAAGCAGCTGCCTACTGAACTCATTCCAAGCTCCATGTACATCCAGATGAACTGCAGATCTGAATGAGCATCACCTCATCCCAGGGCACATCCCCTTGGATGCCAGTTCCACAGCACAGCCCAAAATCAAGTCTTTCTCCATCCTCTCAAGTCACCTAAGGCACCACTCCAACCCAAAACCAGATTAAGGCTCAAATGCAGGTTGAACTGACAGAAAGCCTTTGTAATCTGCCATCACAGCATCAGTTCATACTGTTTTAGCTCTCCTAACTATCAGCACTCTGGCTGTTCCCTTCATAGCTTGTCTGAAAAGGTTTATATTTAGCACACGACCCCTTTCAGCTAAGGAATTCCAGGAGAGCTTTAGGAAGATATTTGGAATTGCAGCCTGTCAGTTTTCCTTCACACAGCTCTGAGCCCAGTTGTGAATTTGAGGGGGTGGATGTGTGGGGGAGTTGCAGGCTTCTTTCTCCTTCCTACTGATGGGAAAAGACAGGCAGCAGAGAAGGTTTACAATAGCAAGACAGGGAGAAAAGGCAACTTTAACATGTATATTTGCTGTGAAGCACAGCAACCGAGGGTGATGGCTCTGAGGGAGAGCCTGTACATCACAGTGACATCACCCAACCACCCCAGGGCTGTCTGAAGCTCCATGCAATTTTAAACACCAGTGTTAGTGAGTACAGGATGTGTTTATTTTTGAAGTCAATAAATGGGTCACAGCTCATCAGCTCCTGGAAGTTTCTATGAACCACTTCATCAGGAACTCTGAAAGCAGCAGAGCTTCTCCTGATCATATAAAAGAAAGGAGCATTTTAAGCAGAAACTCTTAAGAAGGGCTGCACATAATGAAGAATAAATTTGCAAGAGGCAGTTAAAAAGATGCCTGTTTTTCAAAGCCTAAACAGGTGGTTCTGGAGCACAACAGATTTACATCCCACCTTCACAATGTAACTCCCAGTTCACTCTGGTATTTTGAAGACAACTAGACCCGATGTTCCATTGCATCAGAAGGTCTGATCAGAACTTTTAACTACAGAATGTCTCCTGTATTGCTTTAACTTGGCAGATAAAATGTTCCTGACATCCAGCAGAAGCTGAAGTTATAGTCAGAGTACAAATGTAGTGTAGTTTTCCTTTAATGTCAGTTACAGTAAGTAAATTAGACACTGCACTACCTTACCAAGGGACACAGTACATTTCCCACTGCTCAACACCTTGAAGACCAGAATGCATTTTTTTGCAGCACTCTCTGGTTTTGAAGACAAGAGAGAAAGGTAAAGGGGCCAAGTGCTGCTCTCCTTGGGCACCAGCAGCATTTTGGCTTCTAAAACCAAGAGAGGCTCTTCAGGAAACAAAGCTGGCTGGAGAGATACTTAATCCTAGGTCTGCTTACTGAGTTGGGACAAGAGCGTTTCCAACAGGTTTGCTGGAAGAAGGCTTTAAACTAAAACCAAAGAGGGGGAATAAGAAATTGAGCAAATGCTGGTGCTGGAGGAGAGAAGTTTTAAGGTCGGCTGATTCCAGTGTTTGCTGTGGGAAAGGTTCTATTAAAGCAACTGCTGCTGCAGTGGATCCTCCCAGTAACTGCATTGCACTGGGCCCTGCAGGTCACCTGTGGGAAGTGCTGCTGTGCACTGCAGAGGAACCATAACAACAGATCCCACACATCAAACCAGGAGAAATCCAGACCAAAAGTCACTTTTTCCACTGCCTTTCACCTTGAAGGCAGAGAACAGCACACCAGCTGCCTGGGCAGGAGGCTGCAGATGCAGTCAGGAAGGGATCTCCCAGAACAGTGCCCTTCACAGGAAATACATCCCTGTCAATACCTGCTAGATGGAAATACTATTTTCACCGACTTTATAAAAGTCACTTGACTGCAGACTGCTTAAACTTAAGGCAATTGCCCCACCTATAACAAACATTCCACTCTTCCAACTCTTATTTTCTTCCCTCAGAAGTCTAGAGCCTAGACTGGAATTCCTAGTCATGTCACTTGTGTAGTGTTTCATTCCCCACATGCTACCATGTGTAGAAATCCTTCTCCCTGTCATTTTCAAGCCATTAAACTGCCATACAGCGTTTCAAAGCATAAAATCCTGTTAAAGGATTATGCAAAAGCCTTTTGGCAATGCTTAAGGACAATACATCAGGCTACAATATGAACATGTATGTGCAGGAGAAAAGGGGGGGGAAAAGCAGAAGGAAATTGCCTGATGCTAAACATCAAAGAAAAAGCTGTCATTCTCTAAGCCTGAGCAAAGGGACAACATAAATGAATGTATACTTGAATGAAAATGCTCCCAAATGGAAGTGGAGGGTACCTCAATCATCTTACAGTGGGCACAACTGAGTACTTTTATTCCCTTGGAAATATTTTTGTACTGAACAGAAGCATGCACCAAATGGATATCATATTTGAAAGACTGGCTTGATCTAACTTAAGCATTTTCTTTTATGACACGCAATAGGAAGGTAAAAAACACAAGTTTGTCTCCATAGTGTTGTTAGCGATGATTTCATTACGAGTTAAAACTATGAAATTGAAAGTATCACTTTCCGTATGTAAACAACCAGCATTTCTTTTAAGAGTCACTTTTTAATTCAATATAGCCCCAGCTGTCATTTCTAGCTATTTAATCACAGAGGTTTCCTAGGAACATAAAGCTGGAAGTGATTAAGTTAAATTAGAGCCTATATTTACAAGCATCACCTTAGGCAAGCAGATTACCTGCAGCAGATACATACATATATATACATATATATATATTCCTAAGGGTTGTTCAAAGGTGGTATCTGAATAAATGAGACTGTTAATGGATGGAGTGCACAGTTGCCTGGCATTTGTACAAGTTTCAAGCTTCTGTGTGGAGAACCAAAATTAATCTTGGTATGGCAGGGACACATGTGAAATTTGTTCCTGATTACCATTCCTAATATGTTCCTAAGGAGGTACTAATATGTACAGATGAAAAGAGTTCATTTCCCCCACCAATGTGTTACCTGTTATCTTTATAGCTCTAACACTTAAGCATAAACAGCACAATTTCTCCTGCTGGGCTATATTCCACATTTTTATCCATTGGAAGAGAGCTCTGCATGCCTATATGCTGGTTTAGTTTCCGACCAGCATCAATCCACCCCTGGCTGTATTCTCCCAGTATCCTTGCCTGTATCCAGACCGATGGGATGCACTTTAATAACCAGGCGTAAAGGTAGAAATTCATTCAAGAACTTCCAAAAATCCAGATTAAGTCAGTCATACACAATTGTGTGCAATTGTCACCATCTCCTGTCAATCCTCAGCACTGTGGGCATGTTACTTCTGTTCCTGTGTCCTTAAGACACTGTGTGCCACCTACATATACTGTATTCCTACTAATGCTACCCACCCAAAATATATTGCTTTATTTATACAGATTGGTAGCAATAATAAGATACACTTGCCAAGACATGCTGAGAAAGGTTTGCTGTGCCTGCTGTACAGCTATGCCTGCACTTTCTGGCTTAGGGAGTTAAAGAAATTCAGCAACAAAATGTGGCAACACTGTCATTATTTAGAGCTGATGGCAAGTTCTAGAGATAAAGCAACTGAAGTTAATATTCAGTCTGTGGCTTGAGATAACTCATGGGCCAGTTGAAATTTATTGCTGGGCGTCGGGATAATTTAAATAGCAAGATGACATTGATGGTACCTTCACCGAGAGCTCAGAGCACACCACGCACTAAGCCTCAAACAAATTAACTGCACAGTGGAGCTGGTAAAGGTCTTATGAAACTTTTTTTCACAAATGAATACATATCCCTCTCCAAATGTAGTCCAAAATCAGAACTAATGAAAAAATCAAAATAAGGAAGGGAAGAAATGTTACTTAGCAAATTCTACTGAGGAGTGAGCAGCTGTTCCCAAAATACAAGGCTATGTCTATTCCAGAGGTGGACAACTACAACAAATACAAAGGTCTACTGTGTTCACTCTAATCCATTACTTGACTTGTGTCCAAAACATTCCTTTATTGGGATCTTTCTAATTTTGGTATAGACATTCAGCAAATATATCACTCTTTTAATCACTGACTTTTCCCCCCTCTGGCTGTTCTTTCAATAAATTTTGTCACAGTATTTTGAACAGGAACCTATTACTCCTTTTCCTGTCAGATTTATTCCTTTCCCTCTGGTTTTGTTCTTTAGTTATTTGGGGATCATGTAACAGCTTTTCTTGGGTCAAAGCTCTCCAATTCCTTTCTTCAGGAGTTACAGAGGAAATCATTGGACACTTTTCCATCTGAGACAGCCCTTTCTTTCACATTCTGTCAGACTAATTGAGTAGCCCACATCCCAAGGGGATAAGGATGGCAGCAGCTGTGCAAGATCCACCTGGATATGGATGAGACTTTTCCTTGAACAATTACATTTATTGGAGATGTTTCAAATTTACACTGTCAGTTGTTCCCTACCAGAACTGGAATTCACCAATTCTCAGGGCACTAAACAACTTTGCCTTTAGTGGGAAAACATTTTTAAAATACTTCCCTCCTAAATAATTTTGGGAAGGATGCCTTTCATTTGTTGATTTCAGAACTTCAGCAGCAGTTCTTACACATTCCCACATAATTCCACAAAAGCTCTGTGTAAGTCATTAGAATATCCACATCACACTCTTCCCTTACACCACTGATTTCATTATTTCTCCTTATTTAAACAGAAGCAAGTCCTTGCCATTGCTACTTGCCAAGTTTCTTGATTATCCTGATCTAAAAAGGCTGTGAATCGTTCTAGATAATTTAAGCCCCATGTCTTCCTTCAAAAAGGAAACTCTTCAGGCTTCCTGAACTTCCATGGGCTTCACTTGCTGTACAGTAGATGGCATAGATACCTTAGAACATCATTTAATCCTCACAAAGTTACTTTCACACCATTTAAAAGATTCAGGCTGGAGATTTAACTTGTATCTCTCCAGATCAAAAGAGTTCATAAAGATGATAATTAAGTGCACAGAATAATGAACATAAAAGCTACAACTATATATCCAGCCACACCTTTGCAGCCATATAGGCTCAGCCTCTGCCAGCCTTTCCTTATCCCATATACAGACAAATCCATGTCAAGTCTCCACCTGACTTTCAGCATGCCATCAGTGTCAAAAGCTAAATCCTAATCCTTAATTTGCAGTTCTATTGCTGCATGTCCAAATTTCTGACCTGAAGATACTGTTTTAGAGACTCAATCTCACATCAAAGATCCAACTCCCAAGTAGTTCTTCACCACTTATTTTTATAATTACAAAGCCTCCCCACAGCTATGATCTCCTGTGCTATCCCACCAGCTCCCCTGCATTTCTGCTTTAGAAATTAATTATCCCTTGTCTTACTATACACACCATATTTAGCTAACATTTCCTTTCTGTCAGGCCCCTGTGGCACTAGATCTTACACTGCTATTGAACAAATATAAAATATTAATATCTTATTAAAGATTTAGTTGAGTCAGAAAACAGTCAACATGTTTTCTGCTTCCTTTCATTTAAGGGATTAGTGGGAAAGGGTGTTTTGTTTTTTCAATACCAATATCCACAGGGTATAAAGCATTACAGACATCCTCTGCTTGTCAATGCTGACAATAATTACAGTTAGTCAATCTTACATTCAGAGATTGTTCATCTGGAAAAGGCCTTGAATTGGAAAGATTCAAGGGATGCTTTTTCCCTGAGGGACAGTGAAGTATTTGGGTCTTCCCAGGTTTCAAGGTTCCTTCCTAGACTGGGGAACTAATTAGTAAAACAATCCTAAAGCAGACCTTGAGCTGGACCATTCAGTGCCGTGGCAGGACAGGGGTTCTTTGCTCTCACAGGATTCCTGGTGGGGAGAAAGGGGCAACCATGGCTAACTGCAGTGTGAGGTGCAATATTCACACCCAGCAGGGATCCTTTCAACCTGGGCTACCAAAACCAGAAGGACAAAGGACTTAGAGTTCTCCCTTCCCCGCAAAGCCTTTCTTAGAGCTTTTCCTTGGAGAGGATGGGGAGGGGAAGGGAAGCATGGAATACAACATGAGCCAAACAAAATCATTTCTTTTCCTTCCTAGTGCTGCTGAGCATTGAAGCTTTTAGCTGCTGCATTCAGATGTAGACAACTTAGCCATCCTTTTTCCCATTTTCACCATTAGGCAAATTTTAGGGGGAAAAATAACTGAATTTCTGAATTTCTCTTTGTCTGAGGTAGGAGTAGGAATCGCATTTCTTTTGGGGTCATTCCAAGCCTGCAACAGCAAAGAAAGCAGCCCCTCTGAGAGCAGAGGCAAACCCAAATACAGGCTAATGAAAGGAACACAGGTAAGTAAACAGATCTTGTGGCACCACCTTTCTGTTACCTATTGATTGCCTAAAACCTCAATATTGCAATATCTGCCTGCAAATCCTGCTCCTGTAACCCCAGAGACAGACATGAAGTGGGCTGACCTGAAGCACAGCACCGACAGCAAGTGAAATCCAAATCCCCTCAGTGGTTTCCACATCTGCAACTTAGAAGGGCAAGGTACTTCAAATCTTTTTCTTTTCAGTAGAAAAGGCCATGCATGCAGGGGAACTGCTTACAGCCAAGCCAGATTCAGAGTGAGCTTCTAAATACAGCTGCTGTTCTTCTGCAGAAGGGGAAAGGGCAACTACTTGAAGTGAAGCCTTAGTGGTTCATATTTGTTTTTACTTCTGACTCGGAGGGCAAACATTCCTTAATAAGCCTCCAGCACGATATAACAAGCTAACAAGTGTTGAGATGCCACGTAACTTGTGTTGATGCATGTGTGAGACCAAAATAACCAGTGTTCAGTGAGGTCTGTGACAAGGGAAGACAACAGAAGCGATGGATGGAAGTGATGGGAACCCCTTGGCACCTCACCACAGCACATATGTACACACACACATGCAAAGCTGAAGAAAGCGCCTCTCTGTGACAATTTAGGCCTGCAGGAATCTAAGACAACTGACGGCGGGAGAGAATTCTTGCCTGTAGCTGCAGTTTGGGAAATACATCTGCAAGGAAGTGATTGAGCTGATTTCAGGGGGACTCCTGAAAGCAGGACCTGCACATCCCTCAGGCTGCTCAGGATGAGTGCACCTCCAAGTATTTATTTACCAATACAGCCACAGACATGATTCCTCCTCAATAGTCTGTTTCCATTTTTTGCTTTAGAGGATTCCCAGGAAATGCATACAAATGGAGCATGATATTCAGGCACCATAGCAAAGAGACATATGGAGAGAAGGAGTGTTACATTAGAAGCTGCTTTTTTAACCAGACAAATACACCAGCTGCTTTTAAACTGTTCACAGGTTTTAAGTGCTGCAAATAGTCTCGAGATGCAGCTCTTAAAGGGAGTGTGAGCAGGTGGTCAAAGTTCAGGAAAAGCTGCATTTGATCCTTCAGCTTGAATCATCTGCTTATTTCCATAATGTGAATACTAGAACATGCACAGTATTATAAATAATTGAAAGTGCAACACATTTATAATTCCTCTCTGTCTGGAGTCAGAGTTCCCTGAATTAGGTTTGAATTAATCAAAAGAAAAAAATTAACCATTTATAGCATTTAGAAGAGTACTGACGTGTAGAGAGTTTTTAGAAACAGAGCAGAGTTCTGCAGAGAGAAATCTCTAGATGACAGATGGAGCCATTATCACCTAATGAGCCTCTGCAAGGCACTTGGCCAGAGCATGGCACAGGGATATAAATAAAATAGGGGAAAAGCACAGGTAAAATACCAAACCTGCTAGCACAGGCAAACAGGCCCTAACAGTGGCTACGTGCCCTTTCTACATCTATTGGTAAGGATGAAATCTCCACGTTGTCATTGCAGTAAACAAAGACAAAAACCCCTATAATAACCCCCATAATGTCAGAAGTGGCAGAAAACTAAAGAGCTTAGCAGGACACACAAGACAAGTGCAGAGGAGGCAAACAGACAAGTAGTGTTAACCTAAAATAGTCCAAAGGAAATGGTGATCAATAGGAGTGAGGTGCTCTGCTCAGGAAAGAAACTCAGAAAGCAGCAAGTTATCATTTCTTCACTGCAGTGGAATAGGACATCCCAGGACTTGAAACAAAGAGCCCAGTACTGCTTATTAAAGTGGTCAGAGAACGACCTTCTGCCAGCTAGGTAAATATAGGGCAAAAGTCCCAATGGTGCTTAAATACCAAAGAGCAGATGACCATGTTATCAGAGTGAGGGTCTTTTCAGGGATCCTTTCAGCAATACAGGACTTGCAGGAATATGGTGGCACACAGTGGCTTTGTGGGAAGACATGGCCATCTCCTGCCCCAGAAACAGGCACAGGGGGAGTGCATCCATGCCTCGATTTTCACCTGGGCATGTTTTACATGTTCCAAACCATGCTAAGAATGAGGTGGATGAAATGCAGCATCATCTCCTTGTATCTCTGCTTTGGGACAGTTCCCATTGTTCAGACAACTCCTGATGGGAAAATCTGCAACCACTGCTCCTGCCTGTCACATCCTTCGTGTCAGTGGTGTGACAGATCCAGGTGTTTCCTCCCTGTGAAGTTTTGGCCCTGCTGATCACAAACATCCACCCCTGTTCCCTGCAGAGCACGTTCATCTGACTGTAGCTGCACACACAAACTCAGACACCTCACCCCAATCCACCAGGGAACACAAAAATTACAATCTACATCTTCCAAAAGGAGGAGTTCAGATTAAGAAATTGATTATTACGATCAAAATGATGCAAAATCAGAGGGATCTCAGAGAGGGATTACTTCACCCCTCTCCTTCCCATTTGACTCTAAATTATTTGCTGCCACTGCTTTAGACCCTCACCTTCTCACAAAATACCTGCTGTGGTTTCAGAAGTTACAGGGAAAATGAAGCCACAATGAATTTACCTGCACACCAGCTGTAAACTACAGCAGCTGAACAGCTGTGCCTGCACAGGGGGCAGGATTTTTTTTTTTCCAAGGACTGGAGAACAACGTTTTACCTTGAAAGGGTGCACCTGCTCCTAGTAACAGGTCAAGAATCAGGAGAAACAGGGTCAGGAAGAAATTCCCTTTTGTCACCTTAGGGTAAATTCTGTGAGTATAAGGATGCAGTTATGAACCATTATGACTCTAACACATGAGATCCATAATAAATTGAATGCTGTAGACATCTTGAAAACTGCACAGGAATTAAACACTATTTATAAGCCACTTTGAGTCTTGTACGTTAAAACTGACAAAATGGCGAAAATCCAATTGTTGGTGAAAGTGGGTAATTATTCCACATGAGATGGAGATCCAAGGCCCAGATGGTTCTCTAGATTCATGTGAAACTGGAGGCTGTTTGTAATTCAAGGAAGAGCTCTCGGTGGCAATGCTTGCTGCAGTTATTCCCACTCCATGCATCCCAGTTGTGCCCTTGGCACAGCACAGCACCTGCCTTGGGTTGAGCAGTCACCTTGTGAACGGGGTCAAGGAACTGATCCGGGCACTCAAACAGAAGGATGTCAAAACATTAGTGTTGATACCAACTTTGTCAAGAGCAATCTCTGAACACCCTCCAATTCTGGAGAAACCAGGCTGTCAACTGTGATAGTCAAACCTACCAACACAGATCTCAAAATCCCAATATTGCATGTCTTGCAATACCCTCTTTCACTCAAATAATGTTAAAATTGAAATTCCAAGCCTCATCCAGACCAGTGGGAAATATCCTCAGACTTCAGAGCCCAGAGTTCACCCTCGCATCTACAGGAATCATTTGTGGTACATCAGAAGTAGATCCACACAAATTTCCTCTTCAGCTTTCAGGAAAACTCGGAAGCATCCAGAACCTCAGAAGGGGATTAAACTAAACAGGAATTTTTGAAATAGTTCAGGTAATGAATCGTAAAAGTTTTGCAAGTGCCTTGATGCAGTTTTCTTTAGATTCTTGCTTTCCCAGAAGAACATTTGGACACAATTGTCACAATCACACAGAAGTCCCACTTAGAAAGAATAAGAATAGTTTTAATGAAAATTCTTTATTCTCCGATCAGAAGGCAGTAACTTCAGAAAAAATATTCAGATTATCAGAGGGTGACTTATTCAAAATGCCCTTGTCACTTCCAATAATAAATCTTCCCTGGACACAACAATTTAAGGAACCTTAATGAATTTTCTACTACAGTAGCTTGTACTATATTAAAAGTTACATATTTTCCTAAATTAAAATTGAGTTTCTGGGCTTTTTTCAGTTTGAACATGCATTGTAAAGTTGTACTTTGAAAGGCTGTACCATGCTGTGTACTACCAGCTGAAACAAATGGCCCCAGACACTGAGATCACTTGCCATCTAGCCAGGAATCAAATTAGCATTTGTATTTTGGTTTAATTCACGCTCCCCAGCAGCAGGCAATCTAACATGAAGACAACAAAAGTTGACTTCACAGAAACTTAAGCTACTGAAACACAGGCTTACTAAAAGAGTAAACAGTCAAAGAAACAGGACAAAGAAAACTTGAATTACAACGAACAAACAAACACAACCACCCCATCCCAAATGAGCTAGGTCATGGTTTCTAGCTAAGCCTCCAGGGTTAGATCTGCCCCTGACTGGAAGGTGTTCCAGAGCATCCTGATCAGACCCAAAGATCCCTCCTGGCACCTCAGCCACCTCCTCCATTGACTGTTCCCAGGAGACACACCACTCCAGCCCATGTTTATGCACATCGTGTTAGACAGTGCCCACACTCCTGCCACTGGCATTTTGGTGCCTGTGAACACCCTGCTTGTGCAGGTGCAACTGGGGACATTTCAGCTGTGAAATCCACTGCACAACTCAGATGAAGAGCACATCACCAGGCTGCTTTCAGTATCTAAGGATAAGGTAGGTTCACCAAATGCATCAAAAGGAAATGGTATCAAGAAGCCACGTCCTGCTGACTTGCTCACAGCCTAAAGAGCTCATCCCAGATACCTTTTGTAATTCAAAGATAAAGCAATAGAACAGAATTTGATGTTTCTCCCAGCCTTCATCCCGTAACTCTGAAAGGCACAGATCCTAATTCTAGTAGTGTTCCTAAGCTGAAGATGGAGGGCTGTACCCTAAACAGCTGCATAGTCAAGTCTTCATTTCCCAACAACCTACAGCAGGTTCGTTGAGTCAGAAAATGGGGCTGGGCATTGATTGGATTAGTGTGTCACCTGAATACTGCAGGCGCACATTTTCAGAGAACAGCAGGGGAGGTAATGCACAGGGAAAGAAGCAGCTGAAGGAGGATTTATACTTAGTCAGAATTTTGAGACATTCGGAGTGTAGGAACTTCATTCAGGCTCATATCCTTTTGAATGGAATATTTTCAAGAAGAACTCACATTAAGAAAACCTCCAGAACAAGAGTTACATAAATTTAATGTGACTCCTTTGTACCCAGTTATTTATGACACAGCAGGTACTATTTTTTCTGAGGATCCACAAAACTGAACACAGGAGATGGCTGGTGCTTAACAGGTAAATCAGCCATCCAGAATTTCTCCCCTCACTGAATTAACAGGGCAGAGTTAATTTATTGCACAGGACTTGGATGATTAAATTATTTCCTGACAAGCTCTCCCTAGGACTTGGCAGATACTAATTTGCCTTCACAAAATCCCTGTAAAAGCAATTTTAACCACAGGGTTCACACAGAAAGCCAAACTTGAGACAGACAGTACTTTCAGCAACCTCAAAAAATTAGAGCTTGCATGAATAAGAAATCGAATCCTGGCCCTATCTAACTTCATATCCTATCCATCTTTCCAGTTAACCTCCTGCACCACTTCTCCCTTCTCCTATAAACACACTTGTTCTTCTCTTCCAACCTGCTTGAGGCTTCTTTCTTACCTAGCCATAGTTTGACCTTGCACAACCTCTAATTTTCCCCATTGCCTTTCTCAGACTGCTCTGGATTCCTTCCTACCTGTACAGCAGATCCTCATTCTAGAATCCATGTTTAGCAAGTTCCAGCAGCCTGTTCCTGGCTTTGAGCTTGTGTCTGGCTCTTTCTATAGCAATCTCATTTTTTTCTGGCTCTCTAGACTGCTTAGTGCCTCAAACCACAGCTCTTACCATGTCCCCCAGCACCCAGCTCACCCCCTGCACTGGCAGCCAAGGGTCAGGGTGAACAAAGTCACTCAGAGACAGTGACACACCATGTACCGGGTGCAGCTTGTGCTGCTTCCTGGAGCAACAGTATGAGAATATGGCAAGAGAAATTCATCCTCTTCTAATTCAAGAGTTGTCTAAAGGTTGTCTACACCACATACCCTCATGTTCATGTTAGTTACACAGTTGCACTGAGAGACTGAAAATTGACAACACACTCCAGGACACACACCTGTATTTGTACCACAGGAAGCTTCACAAACACTCATCAGCCACTTTGAGTTATCAAACAACTACTAAGCACTAACACCTCAAAGCATCTGTAAGGCTTCACACATGGCTAACACAGCAGTCCCACATTTGGGCTTACCTTTGCAGCTCCAGAACACCAAACTGGGGAGCTTCTCCACAGTGGAAGGCAAGGCAGCTCCCAAGGGCAGCCCCAGCACAGGCAGCACCCTCCCTGACGGGCACAGGACCACAGAGGCTGATGGCAGCAGCCAGAGCTGGAAGGGCCACCAGCAACCCCAGGCACCCCAAGGGGGTAAGTCAAGTCCAGAGAGTCCAGCGAGGAGCAAAGCATATGGATCCGGAAACAAGAGTGGAGCCAAGTGTAGATGAAAGCACAGCAAAGACAAACTGCAGCCCAAAGGACAGCCCTGACCATGAGCACACCCACACCCAGCTCGGGCTGGGCCCAGGGCAGGCAGTGTGTGGGCAGAGGCCCCAGGGGAAGCTGATCAGGGCTATAAAGGTTAGGTGTTCAAACCTGTTAAAGGCCACAGGGCCAGGCACCAAAATGCACCCAAATGTCTGAGCTCCCCAGGTGAGGCTGAGCAGGTCTGCAGACCCCCAGGTGGTTCCTGGGTGCATGATTTGTCCTGTCCCAGTATCAGTCCCCAGGCAGTTCCAGAATCATGGAATTTTTGGAATTGGAAGGGCCTTCTGGAGATGATCCAGTCAAACCCCTCTGGCAAGGCAGGGTCACCTGGATGAAGGAACTCATCCAGGTGGGTTTGGAATGTCCCCAGAGAAGGAGATTCCATGGCCCACCCTGGGCAGCTGTTCCAGAGCTCTGCCACCCTCCATGGAAATGTCTCCGAAGCACTTGGAAGGAGCCAGGGCTCCTGAGTTTGTGTCCCCTGTCCTGACACGTGTTGCTGGCCCCTTGCAGCCTGTGAGCTCTGTGCATGCAGAGCAGAGCTCACCCAGGTCCTGAACACACTTGCAGGAGCCAGAAACTTTGGATTTTAATCAAGTCCTTTATCAAGCATGCACAAAGTACAGCTGTGTAAGGATTTATTATTTGGCTGACTAGAACATTGCTTGGACATAGAAAAAAGTCACATCCGTCTCATTACTTGTGACGTGTCCTAAGTCAGTCACAGAAAAATTGCATAACTTAGTACAAAACATAGGTCTGAAAGGAATCTCTCAATTCCATTTTTCCTCAGAAAGAGATTAACAGTTTTGATTGAAACATTCTGTCCTCATCATTTCCTTCCCCTGCACCTAAATTTAGTCCAGGCTGACAATTTCAGCACAAATAGTCAAAGTATTTCAAGGTTTTAAGCAACTGGAAAATATATGTTAATGGAAAGAGTCCCCTTAAAATTAGTCTGTTATTCCCACCTTTATCAAAACCATTTTACATGTGCTCTTATACCAGAATGAGCTCCCCCACACCGTGGCTTCTTCTATTTCAGCTTCTTTTTACAAATATATGAAATATGCACCTCTATACAGTAAGCACACCATAGACAGGCAATTTCAGAATGTAAAGAAAAGACGACTGAGTGAGCTACTACATTATTTTCTCTTGACTTCTCATTTTGTACCCTTCTGGTACCACAGGCAGCTTTATTCTCACTGAAATTACATGTGCACTGGGTTAATGAAAAGACCTCTCCGGTTCTGCTGCAACCAGTTTCATTCCCACACTCACGTGGAAGAATGAAACAGTTGTGGGACTTTGTGGGGGGGTTATACCACTAATAAAGAGAGAGACAACATTTTTTTCCCCTACGATCCCATAGTTTTGTAAATGTAAGTTGGTTAGTAGCCCTGGATCACTGTGTAATTGTGTCTTTCGACACTAGCAGCACACCTATGACCAGTGTCTGAAAACTTTAGGCATTTAAAGGTAAGCACAAAGGTTTACCTAGTTTAACCTGTACCTTACACTGGTGCATAGTCAGGGCTAATCTCCTTGTTTCCTCACATGTTGCCTGAATAAATAAATTCTTTGATTTGTTCTTGTATGATTTTTTACTCCCTGTTCAGCTCTTCTTTACGGAGTCTGAATGAATAGTGTTGCCTGGGACACACAATAGTAGTTCTACACTTTGATTTAAAAAAAGCTGAATCAAGACATTGAGTTATGTGATGAAAAATCTCATTTTGTTCTTGAAAAGAGGAAAAGTATTGAAAAAGAAACACAGAGAATGGTGTTTCCACACCTCACGAAACCAGAGATCTACTTTTCTAAAGGTGTAAGCACCAAAATTTAGATGTCCCAATCCTTTGTTTTCACAGAATGCAGTTTGACCAAAGTTAGATTTTTGGCTGACCCAAATAGTTTTCCAAGGATGTGTGATTGCCCTTATAACACTAACAGCAATAAAGAAAGAAAGCAGGACTCCAGCACACTGACGGATAGACTATAAATAACTAAGAAAAAGGTAAAGGAGATTGCACCAACATTGGCTTGGTTTTCTCTTAAGTGTAATTAAAAATAATCAGGAAATCAATACTTCATATCTGTTGTTCTCATCACTTTGTTCCCACAGCCATCATTTGGAGTATGGCATTATGTTTAATAGTGCAAAGTGTAAATTAAACATACCATCAAAGCTTCTGCCACAGATTAAGGGCTTCATGGCAGTGGCTGGATGAATTTGTGGGAGAGGTTTCTCCTACAGGCTTAGGAAACATTGAACCTGGGCTCTTGTGTCTCTCTCTTCCATTCAGTCTGTTATCATTCTGTGTATCTGCTCAGAAAGGCAGGAGAAACAGAAAAGATTCCTCCCATATTTTCCCAAGCTACTCGGCAGGGGATGTGAGTTCCCCCAAAGTAGCACACCTGCCTCCTGCACCCCAGCAGCTGTTGGGATAAACCAGGCACTGTGCTAACTCCCACTTCCTCGAGGTTCCCTCTGCATGGACACAGTCAGCATTAACCACTGCTGACAGCTCCCTTTCCACAGGCAGGGCAGAATACTTCCAGAACACAAGACAGTTTTATTATGCCCTTCCCTTAAATTATTTTGAAATGCTTTTGTCATTTTTGTAAGTTATTCATGCCTTGGGAGCATAATCCCATTAAAAACAGAAGGGTGTCTCAGGCTCCCGGGCTGCCGATATTTTTAGAGGCAGCTGAAGAACCAAGATTGCTGAGGAAATAAAAATGACAAACAACTTCCTGAGCTACAGGACACCTCTTATTTCCTAATGTTCCCTGAAAAAGACCATAATGCACAGGCATTTCTCCTGGGAAGATTATTCCTCACCAGAAGATATCTGAGACAGCTTCCAGATTTCCTAGAGCCCTGTGGAACCTGACTGACAGACCCTTAGGAAAATCACCAGAGGTAAGAACAAACCCAAGCATGCCCTTCCCAGGAGGGTGGGGTGGGCACATGCCAAATCCCAACCACACTATTCCAAACCTGCTCCTCATTCAGGCTCCAAGGTTTTACTGCACCACAATAAATAAAAACTCTACTATTCCTGACCTCCACTGCCAGTTTCTTTTCTGCAAAGTAAAGAAAGGGAAGGTCAAACTCTAGGGGTGAATTTCTTTGGTTTCTGTCCTCTGTGTATTGGCATTACAAAAAGACTGACTGTCCTCGCCTCCCAAACTTGCAAAACAGAACAGAGCAGTTCTTTTTGAGAGGGAGAAACACTTCTGCTTTTATGAGGAGAGTCAGCAAACAGCCTGCAAGGCCTGAATTACAGTTAATGACCCATATGCTTCTCTAGCACTGGGCTAAAATCCAATATTTATATTTTTACGAGCTCACTGAACTGATCTAAATGGAGTCAGAGTAGCTGGAAGTGATCTGGAGTTTAAATGGCTGATGTTCCTGGGAAATTGCATCAACAATGGAAGCCCTTTTTGGAGAAATACTAATTAAATTGTCATGCCTCTTCCTGGGGAGGGATATCATTTTCCTCATTTTCTCCAAAAACACTCCCAAAGTTTACACCGACCATTTTTTTCCTTTGCTAGGAAATCTGTTACCCCACAATCAACAACTGCAAATGGGTGGTTTGGCAGCTACTCACATTTAAGTGCATCCTAGATTTGTTACTGAGTTACAGAAGGAATTTTGATCAATTATTCTTGGCAAATACAGAGAAAGACAAACCTGCTGAATGTATTTCTAACTTTCCTGTTCTTAGTTACATCTGATCCAGTGCAGTGAAACTGGCTGGCAGTAGTAACACCTTGCTTTCATACAGTACCTTTGCCTTTCAAAGCCAAAGCATTGAAAAATATATATATAAAGCAAAATGAAAGTGTTTCACCAAGGTCACAGCGTGTATCACTGGCAGGGTGAGGAAAACGACTTCCGAGTCCCAGAGCATCACACATTTTGGAGTAGAGAGGGAAATCAGTTCAAAGGAAATATCACTCACCCAGTGCTAAATTGACTTAAAGGGGAACTTCCAACAACTTGCTGTTAAATCTCCCTGACCCTACAATACTAGATATTTTCATTCACTTTTAGCTTTGTCCACTCAATTAATATATGAGTAGTCTCCAAGACAACAGTAATGGTGAAAAGTAAAATTCATTAGGGTCACCAAATTCAAAGCCCTTAGGCACAAGCCTAAATATTTTAAATAATATTTTGCCAACAAAGCAAAATGTAGAATTCCTTTTAGATTTGCTTTTCATTACCCGGATTAACACCTTGACCTGTCTCCACCCCCCAGGGAAATTTTCTCACATAATTGAGATTTAATTGTAAGCCTTTGTCTGGAAAGGGTATAAGCAAAGCAAATGAGAGTCTCAACTCTAAAAAAAAAAAATAAAAAAAGGAAGTGTCTATTAGAGTTTAGGAGCTACTACAAGTAACACAAAGTAGGGTGTTCATTAGTCTGCAAGCCCTGGCTGGAAATGAAGACAAACTACAGTATGGTTCTGACTCTACTGGAGTAATCATCTGATTTTGTCTTTTTCCTTCTCCTCTGTTTCATTTTCTCCTTAGCTTCATTGTTATTCTAGGCAGAGACAACTTCTTTCTTAACCCAACAGGACCTTGGGCTGCATCTGGGACACTGGGCTTCACTCCAGAACAACTTCCATGTTTCACTTTTTCCATCCATGGAAGCTGAATGATTTATTGTGCCCTGCAATGCTGCTCACAGCATCAATTTCACTGCAGGTTCTTCTTACAAAGGGCTGGATTGGGCTTTTCTTCCAAGCTTGCTTAGTCTTGCAAAATATTGCCAATAAAGGACAGGTTGCTGTAAATAAATACAACTGTTCTTGTGGGGGCCTCCTGCAAGTGCACCAATGAACACTGAATTTCACACCTCTGGTTCTTGGGAGTGCTTCAGGATGCCCGAGACATATTTACAGAAGAGGCTCTTGGAGACAGTGAACGTGAGCTTTGCAGTATTTCCAGCTAACCTGACCACTTCAGAAGGTGCCAGGTTAAGGCTGAGTATTGAACCAGGGTTGGGAGGGACTCTCAGGACTTCATTCTGTTTGTAATTGCTTTGTCTATGAGGTGTGTAACTCAATGGCAGGATTGGAGGACAAACAAATACATCACTTAAGGACAAGACGACACATGAATACTTCATAGGCACACCTGCATTGCTAAAGCTGGACTTTGCTCAGCTCCTCTCCTGGCAGCAGCCTAAGCATGTGGTTTAGAGAATAAACATGTTCTGCCTCTACTTTAGTGCTGTGTTTCATCCTTGATTCAGCTCATGCTTTAGCAAATCAAGGCTGTCTAATAGAATTACCAGGGCTGGAGTGCACACAGCAGTGTACACCAGCCAAACACTGCTCACAGCAGGGGATTTAATCCTTACAGGTATCTGTGCAATCCAAATAAAATCAAGTTCCCTATGCAGCATAGGAAGATAGAATCCCAGTCCCTAGCTAATGTGGGAGCCAGCTTAGCCAGTGACAGTTTTTACATCATGAAGTTCTCAGGCTGCAAGAACAAACACTGTAGAATGAGCACCTTGGTCTGAGGTGCCCTAAATCCTAATTTGCATTTAAAACCATCATCACCAGGAATAAAATGTGGTTTAAACCCCTACCCACCCAGCTCTACCCTCAACATCCTCATTCACTCCTTAAAAATGGTGTAGAGGCAACTGAAAAAACCCAAAATGTACAAGATGAAAAACAAATTTAAAATGAAGCAATAAATACAAATAAAAATAAAAAGCTAAAAGTGAGAGAGCTGTATAGTGCGAGTCTGAAGAACTGCCAGGGACAACAGGAATGAGAGATTCTCAGCAGCTGAGGACATGGACATGAAGCAATAACAACATACTTATTTTTAGTCACATCTGCTCATTGCTTATGTAAGTGATCTTGTAACAAACAAGAGAGGTGCTTTGAAGTGGAATTCCACATAAAGGATTGTAAAGATTTGCAGAATAATGGCATACCTAGTTAGTGCTTCCCTTTCTGTCTTTGCTAATTGGTGTACTGCACAGGGCTGCACAGTACCAGCATTACTGGTAGTGGTATTGGTACTGGTATGGTTACACCGTACCAGCATTGATCAAATAGCATCAGGGTTTCTAATTTTTTAGAACACAGGAAATAAAAATTCTGCAAGACCTGTATGTCTTGCTTTCTCTAACTTTGGAAAGCAGTGCAAAATCAATAGCGAAGCCAGGGGAGCAACTGGGACCAAGGGGAATTTTGAAGACATTCCCCATTTCTGGGATGTTGTATTATCCTGAAAGTGATGCACTCCTAAAGATAATGAGGTGCCACAGTTTTGAGATGAGTTTATTCCTGATTTGTGCCAATACAGTTAAGAATTTTCTTGCACTATAACTCTGAAGACCTGCAGTTAAAACATGTGAATGCCATGAAAACAGAGGTGGTTTTCATTCTTAATTGAGGTTTATCTGTGCTTCTTTTAGTTTTATGTAGGTAAAATCCTATCAGTTTTCTAAGTTGGTACTTAATCACCCACTAACTTCAATGGATAACTGGAGATCTGAACAGGACAAAAATGCCTGGACATTTTTCTGAACTTTGCCAGAGACACCCTCTACTAGTGAATGCATTGAGCATTTTGCAACCCAGACACCACAGTATGAGAGAGTCCCATAAACACAGCTGTTTCATTGGGAAAAATCTTTAGGAACAGCTGGAAGTACTAGAAATTAAAGAAGCCACAGGGGAAAATGTACTCTGGTGATGTAGAATATGATCTTCAACATTTTGTATAATCATAGCTTCTCCTTAAGTTCTTTTAAAATAGAGAAATATGCACACACACAGACACTTGAAGGAAATTGATTGAAGTTTGAACACACTGAAGATGAATTTCCCTCTGAAATGAGAAGGATTGTTTTAAAAGCCTTCAGTTTGGGAGTTAGTCCCATGGCCTGGTTGATTTAACAACAGACACAATGGCATTGCAGCAATTGTTTATAATATCTCCCTGTCTCAAGATAAGAGTCAGAGAACCTCCACAAAGTTTGTCAGGCTTTGCTTTTGTAATGCTAATCTCCCTAAGCAGCAATGGTTTCTAACAGCAGAAAAAAAAACCTAGGAAAAAATACAGAGATAAAGTTAAACACCACAGGGGAAGAAATTGGGAGTGGAGGAGGAGGGAGAGGTGGCTGAAGTGGTCTATATGGAGATCATACATTAACCTACCTCAGATTTTCTGCCTTTTTCTGGATTTCTCCATAAAGGGCAACGAATCAACTTCATATTTTTTCAGACATAATATTTTCATGATTGTTAATTCTCTTACCTTGCTCGTATAGTTCTTTTCTCCTTCAAGGTAGGATCATTTTTACTGTTTTTTAAGTCCTAACAATACACTTGGTCTGAGACGAGACATGCTGTCCTATGCAACTAGGAATTTGAATAGGTACATTGCATAAATCATGTACAAAGTGCAATGAAATACCTGCCCTGGGGAATGCCAGAATAAGGAGGTAAAGTGATCTTAGCCAGCATCAACACCAGAATTAAATTTATGGCCTTACGTGTCAAAAAGTATACAAAATACCACCTTTTGGGTAGCAAAAGGGAAGCATTGCACAACCAGCACACACTGGAGGGGAGAAAAATCACCCAAGTGTCTTACAAAGATTTCCTTTGGAAACAGACCCCATTCACACTGGGAATAACCAGCCTTAATTGAGAAATAAGGCTGTCAGACCTTACTGGACTGAGGACTGGAAGAAGCTTTCTAGTGACAAGTGGGGTCCACATCTGCTCACACAGCTGAGGGAGGAGCTCCCTGGGGTGACACCTCACCTGTGGGGGGCTTGATGGTCACATTTTCCCTGTATGAAACAGGGAATGGGAGTTTCTACCCCAGTGCTCAGCCTGTTCTTCCCTCTGTCTTTGCCTTCTATAAACCTCCCCTTTCAGTCCTCATAGTCCTGATCTCATCTTGTAGGTGTTTGGTAGGTTTTATGGAATGTACCACGTCTTATCACGTGTCCTATCTCAAAGCAAGTGCATTCATTCCAAATGAGGCATTATTCAAATAAAAAACCACCCCAGCAGCTTTGCTCCAAAGTAATCAGGAGAAGGAAAACCAGCTGACAAAATGGGAGCCTTGGTATGTTCCCTGAAACGAGGAGCTGGGGAACAGATGTCACTGGTGAAAGTGAGAGGTTAACCTGACACAAATAACCAAAGGAACACAGTGGGGAGTCCAATCAAGGCTGAATCAATGCTCTGATCTTGCACAGCCTGACAAATCTCTCTTGCTATTTATGGCTTCATTTCTCCTTCTGGGGATTGCGGGTGGCAATTACGGGAGAAATTGTCAGAGGTTTTTTTCCCCCTTTTTGTCACTGTCCAGCTTGTAAAAGCTGTCAGAGGTTGACACGGAATGAGGAGTGTAATTAATCAGTTGGGATTTGAATATAATGTCAGCAGCTGCACAACTTAGGTTTTGCATTGCGTTGCCATGTACGTTCTCTATTAATTCCTATAAAGGGCCAAAGATAATTATACTTATTTTAAAGAAACTTTTAATTCAGAAACTTCTCACTACTTAATAAATCATTTCCTCCTGCCATAAAACCAAAGCTGTGATTTTACTACCATGTAAAAATAAGAAAACTGAACACAGGCAAAGCTTTTTAACTATAGTTAAGTACTTCTGTTGTAAAATCCCATATACGTTTTCACAATAAAAACCAAATAGAGCTAAAAAAAAGCTTTACAAGACCTTCTAGTTCATCTTTCCACTAAGGGGAGCACAGACAAGGTATTGCCTGGCACTAGAAATCAGAGAGCAAAGCAAGGCACAAAAGACAAATTTTAAAAAGTGCTACAGAGCCTTTTGGCACAAACGATTTTTTTTTTGCCGTATCAGTCCAGAGAACAAATTGTTTCTTCAACTCTCTTGGGAACCACTGAATTCAAACATCATCCTCAAGACACCCTTTTCCTCTCCTCCTAAAAGGCATCTGCAAGCTGTTTTCCGGTTCAGCCTCACTGACCCACAGGGAAAACTGTTGGGATTCATTCACAATTTCAAATTGTGCCAATCCCTTTCCCAAACACAAAGACGTGGGCTGTGCATAGATTTCTCAGGAAAGAGTATCCAGACAGGGGTGCTGCTGCATCACCTTCTGCTGGAAAAATACTTTACAGAGTGGGAAACCTGTAACTAATCACTAATAACTCAACATTTCCCTTGACTATGCCTGCAGCCTTTGCAGAAATACATCTTTTACAGGGTAAGCACTTGTGTGCATTTCAGTGAGCAGCAAAGGTAAAAACTGTGAGGCAACAAACTGAACAAGTTTTCAGGTGTCACAACTGTTTTACTTTCAGCTCTGAAAGTACAGAAATGAGTACAAGTCTTCAAAGATGTGTGGCAGTGTGGAAGAGAGGGACAAAGTGAGTCTGTGCACGTGTGTGTTTGTTCACATGGGGGGGGATGGAGGGCAGGAAAACTCTGACATCTCTGGCAGAAACAGAAGCTGAATTTGCTGTGCAGGATCTGAATAAGGCTCCTGTTCTATGTCTCTCCCCACAGCTTTTAGACCTGTAACTGCTCAGAGCAAAAAGCATTTTCTATCTCCTCTGATCAATTGCTGGCCTACAGCATCTTCCCCCTCAGTTCTGTTTGTCTGAAAATACAACCACGGGTAGAGGTGAAGCATAAATTAATGTATTTCCACAGCATCAGAGAGCAACACACACCCAAGAGAGGGCTGATCTGTGTTTGGTAGCAGCAGCTGCTGTTCTGATGGCTGGGCTACTGTGCATGGGTCTGGAGGGGGCACATCTTACCACGTGAAGCACACGAGGCTTAAAAGGCAGGTCAGACCAGCACAGGAAATAAGAGCAAACTTCTTCTGGGAGCCAGAAGCCGAAGAAAGGATCTTTGATCTCTTTCTATGACAAATGCAGCTTGTCTTGTTACAGAGCTGTAACCTGCAGTGTCACTCTGCACAGTAGTGCAATTGGAGCCAGCACTGGGGATGCAGTTACAGGTTCAGTAGAGACATTCCTTAGGGATTACACATTATTTCTCCAGGTTTTTTAGGTAGTGAATAGTAACACAGGGTCAAGCCTGTAACATATTTAAATTTCTGTCCGTGATTTCTGACCTCCACTCAGCATATTTATCATCACTGGGCTCCATTACTCACATAGTTTCTCTCAGTTTCACTCTTGCCATCTCCCTTAATGAGCCCTACCACCAATGCAAATTATATTCTCCAATATTTTAAACAGATATTTCTGGATAGTGCACAAGTACTGACCTTTCCAATATCATGCTTCTTTCTCTTCTTCACCTCTGAATGAACTCTAGTTAGCGGGTCTCCCCTGTGCCCACTGCAGTTGTATAATCCTTCTTGGACAGAACTGCAAGCATGTGAGAATAAATTATGTGAGGTTTGTTTCATGGTATCCCCATGGTTCTTTTTCCCACATTTCCTTTGAAGTAACCCCCTATTAAATACCTTTGTTCTACTGCTTTCAGGAATTCCCCATCCATTTACCTTCTGATTCTCCTTACACTTATGTAACACCTTTTATTTTTTAAGAGCTAAAAGCCTTGGAAGCAGGTTTTTCAATACCATTTATACCCCTTCTACACATCCTCATTTAAAAACAAGCCTAAACCAAATTAGCCTGAGAGAAAAATCAAAGAAACATCTTTAAACTCCTCTGATTTGAATGATCAAACTGACTGTGGAATGTTGCTGGAGTGTGGAAAAAAGAAAGATCTAATTGCAGTCTGAGGTAAAAGGGGTCAAAAGACACATCAGGGAAATAGGGAGAAAGAACATAAGAAAAAATGAGTAAGTTGAGCTGAAAGGGAAGTGGGAAAGCTAAGATGACTGGCACAGCACCAGGTAAAAAAACCTCAAAGTTCAGAGCCACATCTAAACATTTTGGAGCTTTCTGAAACCTAAACATCCAAACCCACTGAGTCAAGTATTCAGAGGACACCTTCCCTGTGCAACTGCAAGTGACACATGGGGAAAACGTGACTTCCAAAGTAATAACTCTTATAAATCATTTCATCTTTGCTTTATTAAAGGCAAAAACGGGGAAGGGGTAAAATTACTCCAGAGAAAGAGCTCTGCTGTAGATGACATTTGAACACCAGGAGCCTCATGGATGAGTGATGTGTATATTCCAGCAATGCTGCTGAATAGTACAAAGGCTATTTCACACTTCCATGACCTTTTTGCTGAGGGAGCCGCTAGTTTACTTCGCAATAATGAGATTTCTTTAGTGTTTAGAAATTCAGATTGAATTGGGAAAGCCACAGGAGCCTGATGCAAGGTGTTTTTACTAAGGGAGTTATCCTTGCATTTTATAAGTGAAAGATCAATATTAAATTAGGTTTTCCATTGAAGGAATGGGGCTGTTTCTCTGCAGCAAGCTATCACTTCATGTCACATTAATCAGTATCTTACCACCAGGATAAAGTCCCAAATGATCCTTGGTTGTTCCATCTTTGCAGCAAATAAGTGAAATGGACTTTAGCAAGAAATACACTACAGTCAGAAGGGAACACTGGTTTAATTTCTGGCTTTGCAATTTCAGCCTAAACACACACTGACAAAATCACCTGGAAGTATGAAATTGTGTCCATGGATCCCCATTGGACACACACTGGCATCAGAAAATGCCAGCAGATCCCCCCTAGTACTTTTGTTGACAGCCTCAGGTAGGAATGCTGTCTCCTCTGTGCAGAACTGTGTGTTGTGTCTCCACACACACTCTGATTTTCCTGGTGCCTCTGTTGTACACTGGGCTCAAAAAGATGCTGTGATAAAGGTATCAGTGAAAATAGTATCCATTACTGCATGACTTTGAGGTGATTTGCTGTAGGGAATTCACAATTAACCTACTGTGTTTCTCAGCTGTAGAAAATGAATTACATTTTAATCGTTGTGGGTTTTGTTAAGATTCAGTTCTGCAGGGACTGGGAAGTATCCAGGTGAAAATGTACTATTTAAGTATATTTCTAAGTGAGGGAGATGATTTTTGCCTTCTACTCTACTCTTGTGAAACCCCACCTGGAATATGGTGTACAGTTCTGGTGCCTCATATATGGAACTGTTGGAGCAAGTCCAGAGGAGGCCACAAAGTTGATTAGAGGGCTGAAGGATCTTCCCTGTGGAGGCAGGCTGAGAAAATTGGGGCTGTTCAGCCTGGAGAAGAGAAGATTGTGTGGAGACCTCACAGCACATTCCAGGATCTCAAGGTGGAGGGACTGTTCATCAGCAAAGGACAAGGGGGAATGGGCACAAAGTGAAATATGGGAAACTTGGATTAGATACATGGAAGAAGTCCTCCTGTGTGAGGGTGGTGAGGCCCTGGCACAGGTTGCCCAGAGAAGCTGTGGCTGCCCCATCCCTGGAAGTGTCCAAGGCCAGGTTGGATGGGGCTTGGAGCAACCTGGGATAGTGGAAGGTGTCCCTGCCCATGGCAGGGGGTGGGACTGGATGAGTTTAAGGGTCTCTTCCTACCCAAACCAGCAACCCAAACCTACCCAAATAAAGAAGTCTGAGTCTGCCCAAACCACACTGGAAACATGTTCAGAACAAGGTGCTGAAGCCAATTGCCAGAGCAACCCCAGGGAATAACATCCCCTAAATCACCATTACAGTGACTCAAGCAGCCAGGTCAGAAGTGGTCACCACAAAAAGACTGCAATGTGTTTTAAACTAAAATCTGTTAGACTCTCCTGAATATTTTATGAAGCTGAAAAGTTTTAATTGTATCTGAAAAGCAACATTCACTTTCTGACTTTCCCTCTAACAGCTCCTGTTACACTGGACTCCTGAAACATGAGAGCTCCTGGCAGCTTGAATTACCTGCTGGGTTTGTAAAACATCAGCTTGAGCAGTTAATAATTGTTACAGAGAGTTCTTGGATATGCATCTGAAGACTATGCTCAATATGGAATTTGGCCTTCCCTAATCAGGAATGAAACCAAAGCTTAATTCTTATGAAATTCAACCATCTTGGGTGACACTGTGTGTGATGAGATAATGACTATGTGCAGGTTTGGAATCTAATTTTTTGGCTGACACAAGAATGAGAAATTAATGCCTAGAGCCTGCCCATAATTACTAATGCCCATAAACCTGCAAGGTCAGGGCCAAGATCCACATGAATAGTGTATGTGTTGGTTCCCCTGACATGAAGAAGTGGCTTCCAAAAACTGGTCTGGAATACCTCAAGGAAAACGTCTCAGTTGGTGCCCAACCTGGACAGGCTGGAGAGGTGGGCTGATGGAAACCTTGGGAAGTTCAACAAGGCAAAGTGCAAGGTCCTACACCTGGGTCAGGGCAATCCCAGACACACCAACAGGCTGGGCAGAGAAGGGATTGGGAGCAGCCCTGGGGAGAAGGATTTGGGGTGAGGGTTCCTAAAAACTCCCCATGAGCCAGCAGTGAGCACCAGAAAGCCAAGAGGATCCACATCCAAACAAGTATGGCCAGCAGGTCAAAGGAGGGGACTTTTATTAGCTTCAAAATATTGCTGTCGAGGAAAACCTTCACAGATGACTCCTTCACAAATCTCAGAGGAGGAGGAGGTTTGAAAATGCCCTTAAGTCCTGTGCCACTTGCTGCCTGGACAACACAACCCTTGAGTAATCTCATGTTCTTTCATGGGATCCTGCCACCAGTGGAAGCCCCTGTCTTTACAATACTGCTGATTAAAGCAGGACAAGGGAGCATTCAGCAAGACCTAGGAGCCTTTTCACAGATTACATACTATTAAAATACTATTCATTCACTGTTGAAGAATTCCTTCCAAGAGAAGCTTGATAGGAAGTAGACAGGAAAGGGAAGCTCAGCAATGAGCAATTCTGCCTCTTCTTTAATGGTGTATATGGATTTTCAGATATGATTAAGCCCCTGCTCACAGTCTGCTTCCCACACCTCCAGACACCTGAAGAAAGGACACAGCAAATAATATGTCCATGCAGGACACTGATAAAAATTATCTGCCCCTGCAAAGAAGGCTCAGGGACAAAGCTACCTGCAGAGATCACAGACATCAGCCTTGTGGAGCTGAGCTTTCTAATTCTAAGGAAAAAAAAAATGACCTGGCAATGATTCATTTAAAAGTCAGTGAGATCCAGCTCCTGCCTGAAGGAACCCAGCACTGGTGCCTTTACACATCATGTCTAAACTTTGAAGCCTGTTTATATGCAAAGTTTGTACCACTGTGAAAGCCACCAGCACCAAAGGTGCAAAGGAATGAACTTTAATGCAGTTTTGATTAGCAGAAAGCACTGCCTGTCAACTTGAATAATTTCAAAAATTATTCTCCCCTTACAAATGCTATGAAAAACACTGAGGTGGACAAGACATTCAGAGCAGAAATTAATGCTAAAGTGACAAAGATGTGGCAGAAATGAGTGCAGAGAAAGAAAGAGTATGCATTGGTGAGACTGCCGTGCCTGGACCAGGGGACACTGGTCCATAACCACACAAGAGGTTTAGCTCCATATTTATGTCTGTACTTTTCCCAACCCTCAGTATTTAAACAGAAACCAAAAACTTGTAAAATGCACAATTTCTCACTGTAAAGGTCAACATTTCAGCTGGGTGTGAATGTGGGGAAGTGCTCAGTTTAGTAAACAATGTCTTTTTTACCTCTTGTATCCCCTGACAGCAGAGAAATTTGCTGTGTAAAATGACAAAATATTGTGGACTGAGGTTACTCCCATAAATTTAGGGAGAAAAAGTTGTTTACAATTGTACATACGATAGAATTTTTATGCCTTTACTGGAATTAATCTTCTGTCCTTAACAACATAGCACAGAGTGACTGACAGTCACTCTGAGGTGTCCAAATGAACTGTGGTAAAACAGATTTGCAGGTCAGGAGTCCCAGGGAGTCTCTGCAAGATCCACAGGAGTCTGCAATAATGGATGATTCCATTTTCCTAGGGGAATTTGGCCCAAGCTGGAATGATCTTATATTCTCTATGCCTCTGTGACTGAGTTAGTTATTCTAAGACTGACTTCAATAATAATAATAAATAAATCCAATCTTGGGGTTTTTTCTATAAGCAAAAAAAAAAAAATTGTATGAATTAAGAACAAATTATCTGTAAGTTCCTTCAGCTTCAAATAATTAATGATCTTGGAATATGGCAACATTGGAAAGGCATTCCAGTAAAGGCAAACTTGGAATCTGGCAGCAATGGTGGGATTGGAAACTCTGTACGAAAAGGAAGAAAACCTCTAAAGTGTAGAATATCAATCACATAACAGGGTTCATTTCAGAGACTTTCTGGGTAACAGAAGAGAATCAGTGATTTTAACTCTGTCTGGAACAGAATTCCCTCTTCTAAATTTCCACTTCAACATTCTAAACACCAACTAGATGTGGCCAGAGCAGGAATTTATAGAAAAAGTTCCCAACTACTAATCACCCTCAAATAAGTGGTTTGGAACACACAGAAAGGCAATTGCATAGAGAGCAAGGAAATGCAAGTTAAATCAGTCAGGTGTAGGGTAGATGGAACAGCTGAGGCCACGAAATTTTATGTTTCTTTCCAAAAACACCATGTGTGAGGACCCTTTCCCTCTTAGCACTCCAGAGCTTTTTAGGAATGCTGCAGTGCTCTGACCAAAGCAGAGAAAGATGATGCATTTCTCTCTGAACATTTTGATGCTCTTTGCTACCAGAATACTGGGATTCAGAAACATTATTTGATCTTTACAAAATGTAAGCCATAAGAAAATATGATAGGTTTCATTTATAAATTAAGAAAAAAACAAGATATAATTAAGGTAAAGATACATGTTCTCAGGTGCCACTTGTGAGCTGAAAAATTCCCTTACTGTGATTCACTCTGTGGGACAAGTAAATAACTGCACTACAAAGGTGCAGAAAAGAAGAATCCTGTGAAAAAATCCTTTATCAATGGTCTGAGGGCACAGTTGGCACAGTGTGGCCAATGCTGAAATATCAAGGGGAAGAAAGTCTTTTTAAAAAGCCCCAGAAAATCCAAGCAAATCCCTGTCTGGGGCCTTGGCAAACTCCACACATGAACAGCTAATTAATGGAATACACCTCCATGAGCAACACAGAAATTAAATGCAGATGCTAAAAGAAGTTCTGTTAGACCTGGAGGAATAAAAAATATTTTCATTAAATAACCTCCTCATTGGAAAGCAAAGGTAAACATGTGTATGGGTCTTCTGCATTAATTTTTCAGTTATTCAGATGGCTTTGCTTTAACTCCAAATATATTGAGTTCAAATGTTCAGGTATTTTCCAGGTTTTATTCCACTGTCATGATGTTTTCGGGTCTAATAATTTCAATTCACCATGTTTTGTCTGGATTTGCAAATCAAATCATCTAATTAGGGAAACACAAACAATCCCAGTGACTTATATAACTTAGCAACCATCATCAAGGCTGAAGTTCAACTATTCACAATGAATTACAAGTCATTCCCATGGAAAACTTGTTTGGAAGAAACACACAAATCATTTCAGACATCCAATCTCAGCACTTCATCAGCTCATAACAGGAGCAGACACAATTAGACTAATTTTCCATTAGAAATTCCTCATCCAGCTCTGTGCTTGCTAATCTGATGTCAAGTGATGTTTAGGTGTGAAAGGAGGGAGGAACTGCACTTGGTGCCCAGTTTGCTGTGATATCTGACAGCTTCCCATCAGCAGCTGCCTGGAGTATGAATTGAGCTGAACCCCCTGTGCCAGTCCCTGCTGCCTGGAGGTGACACAGCCGTGACACACCATCAGCAACTCCAGCTCCCAAACACATTAGAGCACAATAAAGCAGCCATTAGTCTGCAGCTTCAAGCGGGAATTGGCCTCAAAGGATATTGTCTCTTCCTCCTGCCACTGACGAATAGCTACTTTTCTTATTTTCCAGCAAGTTGCTACTATTTTTTGAAATCTGCCTGGAATTAAGCACTGCCTCCCGGGGGATGAGGAGCAAAGCTGTCTTCTCTAGGAAGACAGTTGTCAGAGATCAAGTAACAAGCCCTGCAGGCGCTCAAAACACTGCAGAAAACAACAGATCAACTGGAAAATACTCTTCATAAATAAAGTGAATGGGTTATTGATTTTATTTATGCACGTAAATGAACTCATATGCATATGGAAATGAGGGCAGTAGTCAGATCCCTCTGCAACATGATCTTTTAAAGACACTTTTAAAGAGTCTTTTTACAAACCGGGCTCTGTGAGTTCTGTTCCCAATCTTCACTTTATCCTCCTGGTGCTGAAGATCATTATTAGAGACTGACACATCCAACTCCAAAGTTTGCTTGGAACACACAAAAACCCCCATGAGTTGGCTTTATGAAACACCCAAGTCTACCTGGAACATGTCACATTTCCTCTGCATGAAACAGGGAGTGGTGGGCAGCTGATAAGAGCATCCACCCTCAAGTTCAAAGTGACTCCCCTGTCCTCTGACCCGGGACAAAAGAAAATCTGGCACATCCTAGTGAGGTTTGGTTTATCAGTTTAATGGCTATTTCACCACCTGTGGAGCAATCCTGTCTCACCCCTTCCCGGAAGGTTAATAACAGATAGGAACCACGGTTTGCTAAATAGAAAATATTCTTCACAAAAATTTGCTCTCTTTGTTATCTCCTCCCCCCCCACGGAGTGGAGGAGCCTGGAGGATGCTGATAAAAAGGATTGTGCCAGAGGAATGAATGGAAAGGTGCTCTGCCCAGCCTTTCAAGCTTGTCACTCAGGCTAAGCAATCCATTGGGCAGATAAGCTATTCCCGTGTGAAAGGAGGATGCCTGAATACTCTTATTTTTCAGGAAGGGTAGAGAAGAGAATGGAGGCACACTTGAGGAAGATGTGAACTGAATACAAACTGTGTGGCCAAGAGTCAAGATACTGTTTCTATCCTCACTTCTTTTTTAGGATAGACTTCATCTCTTAAAATAATTAATCATTTTCAGTCACTTCATACTAAACTGAAATACTCATTTCCTGACAATACAATGCATTTTTAGTGGCACAAGAAAGGGTTTTTTATAAAGACCTTAAAGAACATAAAAGCACATGCATCATCTATTCTAAAGAAGTTGCAAGAGTTTCTCAGATGTGCTGTGAAATAATTTTCTTCACATAAACGAATTAAAGGAGAATATTGCAAACCCCTTATGCACAAGATCAGATTGTGCCTTTGCTTGGCTCATCCGCTGTATTCAAAGCACTAAGCAGAATTTGACTTGCAGTCTGTCCATAACATGTTATTGCTTCTATATTTCCTTCTTACTCCCAAACCCTTCAGCCCTTCACAAGAAAAAAATATTTCATCCTTCGATACTTTTTTCCCTGTGGAAAGCAAAAAGTCTGAATTTAGCAGAACATTTTGTAATATACTACCTCTTATATCCAATAACAAAGAATTCATTTTAGATGCTGAAAAACAAATATACAAACAGTGAGAGATAAATGGAGCTTAGGAGTTGTATTTCAGTGGTCTTATCAAAGAATCCCAGTCTTTGCTCACAGTCACTCTGTGAGGAAAATGAACATCAATACCTAGTTCCCAGTTAGGGATCCAAGATCCAGGGGAGATGGAAAGGTGTTTGTGTGGTATAGTTTGACCTGCTCTCCCGAAATACTCATTACAGAGAGACAGCCTTTCCTCCATGGGGAAAACAAACACTCAAATCAGGATCCTGCTCTGCGTTACTACTGGAGAAACGTCTGTCTTCCCTCAACGATTATGTAAGGAAATTTGTGCTTCCTGAAGTTAGCAGTTCAGTGAGGTGCATCAGTTGGAGTGCTGAGCAATAAAAGTGCCCAAAATCACCATCCTAAAGTTGCCTGTCCCCAGTGCTCAATGAGGCCTGGGTCATGTGCTGCAACAATTCATATAATGAATAGTGAAACTACCAAACCAGAAAATGATAATTTTCAGAGATGCCAGACAGAGATGCTGCAGCAATCCCAGATGGATTAGCCTGAAGCTCGGGAAGATTTTTCAAATGACAAGATTCCTGTAAAACCAAATGTCTCTCCTTTCTAACTTTGTAGAACTTATTTTTTGCTGTTCTTGTGCTTCTGCTCCTACAGAGTGATGCAGAAGCAGGGCATCCTTCCTATGTATCCTAAAGCCTCCCAGGCCTTTGGGAATACTCTAGATGGCTGGCAGATGGTGGACAATGACAGTGGAAGTGTTGAAACAACTATTTTCCAAGATCTACACGCAAAGGTACAGATAGAGATGTTGTGCCTTAGAGGTTTGTAATGTGATCATGTAAGAATAACCATCCACTTTCAGGCAATTATACCAATCACTCTATTATATAGTGTACATTTTCCAGTGATTAATTTACATCTGTGTTGTAAGAAACTGTCTAAGTAACAAAAAGAAAAGAGGCTCTGCAGGGAGTTTTGCATGAAAGTCTGTTCACAGACAGAAGCTGCAGAGAGCCTTCTAATCTCAGGAGCTACTTGGTCTTTCAATTATTTCATTGCTAAACAGGAAATTAATTTTTGGTAATTTTATCTTGCACAAAGTGTGGTTGGATCAGGTTTTTCTTAATTTAAAATAACACATTAATTCCTTTCTGCATCGTGGCATTGGTAGAACGTTGGGGGTTTGGTTTGGTTTTTTTTTACTGGAATGAATCTATTATAGCATTTTCATGTGAACATGTGTTGAGTGCCTTACAACGGAACAATTAGAAATCCCTGCAGCATCCAAGCCTGTGTCAAATGATTGCTCAAGGAAATGAAAGTTGGGGTGAAAAACTGAAGGAATACTGCCACTTTCTACTGTAGCCCTAAATAATCCATGATAAGCCACCCATTTGGGGCTAAATGAAGGTAAAGTATAAAACACTGCAGAAGGAGCCCATATTTAAACAAGTTTACAGAAGGAATGTCACTAGTCAGTGGGTCACCCCAGGCAGGTACAAAAGATTTGGGTGGTTCTCTCACACATACTGGAACTCAGGTTTTGGCAGCAGCAAAGCATTTCCTCCCAAGGATTAAGTGAATACTTCCAAGACTGTTCTAGAAACTTCTTCCCAGGCTCAAAAATGCTGCTTCCACCCTTCCTTTCCCATGCAGATTGACACTACTTTTCCCAGAGAAGGAGTCATACAAGCTACTGTCTTCCTAGGTTGGTGGGAAGGGAATATCCAGATCCCGTGGCTCACTCCCTGAGGAATGCAAGTGTCTCTTTCCATTGTGCTGAGCGTGACTGACTGAAAACACCTGAACCCAGTCTCTTCTTTGTCTTTACTGCCTCCAGTTCTGGTGGTTGGGCAGGGACTGTACTAATGGATCTGGGAAAATCAAGTGCTTTGTGGGAAGTCCACAAGCTTTTAGGCTCCAGCTGTGCTTAACACGGACACAGCATTACAGCAATGTTAGACATTTAGCTGATTTTCAGATGAAGGTCAGTAAGAGGGTGGGGGCCAAACTTCATTATTTGCTCTGCATGCGCTGCTATTGCATCATTATTTTTACATTCAGAGCACTACACGGAATGGAAAAGGAATATTTCATAACAATTCCAGTAACAAAGGGATGTGATTGAGAGACATTTCATGAGTGGGTTTTTCTGCCTTTTATTTGCTCTGCTTTTTCCCCATGTTCTGGGAGAATGTTTTTTGGTTTTTATAAGCATAATTTCTCTTTTCCTATAATTCAGTATCAGAGGACACGACTCCATTTCTTCATTATAATAAATCTCCATCTAACTGAAAAGCCTGGCAGGAATATATGGTACTTCCCTGCCCTAAACAAAGCAGGTGATTTGGAGCTCACCTGTCCCCATTATTTCCTTATTATTATGCATCTGTATTATCCAGAGAAGAAAGCTTTGAATAAAGCAATTTCAAGATCTTAAAATGCCTCACACATAAAACAATTAGATCCAGCTGCAAACTGTCAAGTTGCTCAGTACTTCAGGTTCCTGATTAATTCGAAAGTCAATTGCCTGATGTTTTTACTTGATTGTGCCCTCTTGGTCTATTAGTACAGACTGTGCACCAGTGGTCTAAAACTGACATAACCTGCTCCTTCCTCCTCCTCACTGACTCCACTGAGATTTTACCACCAGTGAGTGCTGAGTAAAACACATTAATTACTGAATTTAAACCAGAAATTTAGCAATTTCCCATCTTCTATGGTCACCATTTTCATTAGGGTTTTAAAAGCTGGGGTTTATACACAAACATAATTAGAGAGAACAGCTCCTTTTTGCACATCAACAGCATCAGGCAGGAAAAACACACAAACTGGAAGAATTCAGCAGAGCTTGAGTCTGACAGGAAAAACAAAGAAGATGCCACAAAACTTATCCGTGATTGTGGGGTAATTTACTGTTTAATCTACTTTTTTTTAACGTGTATATTGTGTATTTCCACAAATCTCACACCCACCCAATATTATTATATATTAAAATATATATTATGTTTTTATATATTTTGTTATCCACTCCCAGCCCCTGCCATGGACAGGGACACCTTCCGCTATCCCAGGCTGCCCCAAGCCCCATCCAACCTGGACACTTCCAGGGAGGGGCAGCCACAGCTTCTCTGGGATGTCCCCTGATGTCCCCAGTCTCCTCTCAAAGATTACAGGACTGGTCCCACTGGGGTGTCAGTCAGCTCTTACAGCACCCTGGATGTCAAGGCCCGTCTGTTCACAGGGTCAAGCTCCTGGAAGAACTCATATCCCAACACTTCCTTCCCCAGTGGAGGGTCTGTGATTGGATCAACCTGGATTTTTTCCCCATCTCAGGTACTTTCCTGGCTGCGGTTTTGTTCAGCTCCAATTTTACTTCCTAGGGCAGCAACATGTCTGTGAATTGTTGCCCTGAGACCAAGGCAAGGGATATTAATATTAAATACTGGATTCAGGCATTGTGCTTCCCAGAATCCAGGCTTTATCACACATTAGGATACAGTGCTGGGGTTTTGTCAGAATTATAAACAGCTTGTCAAGGCTGCATTAAGTTTATTAAAAGCCCTTTCCTGAGGTTTGTTAGCACCGCTCTAAGACAGTCTGTGGCTCATACTACACAAGTTCCAGCACAAGGGTTCATTCTCCCAGGCAGGGATACAATGTTTCAGGAACACAAGAACAGGCACTATTTAAGTTTTCAGTTATAGGTGGCTGAAAAATGAATTTAATACAAAGCCCTTCTTTCTGTGTTTGCTCCTTGGTCATAGCAATAATTCCATTTCATTTCAACAAAACACACTGGCTGACATTGTTTAGAGAGGATTTCATGTGATCATGTTCTTGCCCCTGACTTGTTCATTAACTGCCTCTGGCCAGCCTTGCTTTTGTCATTCTTTACTTATAATTTGCTGTTTATACAGTGCTGCTACCATCCGAAATCCCAGGGTATTCATTTGGTTGTCTCCACCATCCAACCACACTTATAAGGGAAAGAAAAAGGACTTGAGCAAGTTTTATACAAGTGAGAACTCATGCAAAACAGAGTCATCTGAGAATTCAAACACTTTCAGGGCAAACACATATTGGCATGATTAATTTTAAGTTTTCAAATGAATGTTATTGCTAAAAAATTGCAGCTCCTATGAATATTCATGGGAGCAAATAAACTTTCAAATACCAGACTGAACTAATTTCATTAGAACGTATTTTCATAATGGCATTTTGAAGTAGTCTCACAGCTCTCAAGTAAATTATTTAAATTTTTAAGTATTATTAGTTCCCTCCCCATCTGCCAGTACAATGATCTCTCACTGGTACCCAGAATAATACGGAATAAAGTTAAGTTACCGCAACAACTCTTCAAATACATATAAATAAAAGACCTGCATATATTCTACAAGGCCGGGTATAGATAAGAGAATCACAGAATCACCAAGATATTGCAAGAGACCTTCAAGGTCATCTAAACCTAGAAATACTTTATCCAAAAGTGATTAATTTGACCCAAATGAAACTACACAACAACCTACTAAGGGGATAAGCTCCTGCTTGCTGTAGTCCTAATTTAATTAGATTTCTATGGTATTTCCAGGAATGCAATCCTAAAAGGTACTTCTGCAAGTTAGTAACCAACTAAGTATTGATTATTGAAAAAGCTAAAACTTGAGGTACAGGGGAACTGTACCGAGGAAGGGACTTGTGGAGATGATCCAGTCCAACCCCTCTGCCAAGGGGAAAAAGACGAATCAGAGATAACACTGATAAAGAAAATAAACACAGACAAATTGGTGTGGCCACAGGTGAAAATTGAGGACTTTGGTAAAGTGATGCTTATAAATAAATTAGAGCCTCTTGGTGTTTAATAATTTGCTGGCTTTGATATGCCAAAAATAATTGAAACTGCTCATGAAAACAAACAATAAATCTTTATTTCCACAAAATTCTATCACCATCAGGACAGTGTTGGCTCCTTAGGATCTAACATCTGGAAAGTTAGGATGCCAGATGTTTTTTGAGTTTTTTTCCAGCAGGAAAGCTACTTTCTGAACAAAAATTCGGTGCAGAAACATGCCAGATTTGTGAGCTGGGAGAACTGACAGATCTGAGGGTGTTTTGTGCTATTTCTCAGTGTCTTATAAGGGTTTTTGCAGTGTGTTCATAGCAATTGTTGAAAAAGAAACAGTAAGGCCAGCTCACAATGACTGGTTTACTATTCTCCTTCACTCAGGATGGTATGAAGGACTGTAGGGTGGGAAAAGGTTGAAGAGGACAAGGAAAGGAAACCATCTGATTTACCTCAAATGTCATCCTCTCAGAGAGGGAAGGCAGTTGTTTAGTCACTCACATTGAAACTATAGCACGCACAAGGGGGTTTCTGAAGAAATTCAGTGAAGGGATATGATTTTTAGAAAGGGCTCAGAACCAACCCACTGAAAGGCAAAGCCTTATTAACTATTTCAGCACTGAACATTCCAAAACTCAAATATATTGGTCATGTCTGAAAAGCTTTGCTGGTGTGGATGTGGGGTAATACTAGAATAATGTAGTATGAGGCATTCCCATGAGTCTTCCCTGGAAACCCCTCCAGGAAAGGTTTTGCAAGTCAGAGGGGTTGTTTTTCTCCATTCAGTCTGATCAAGTTTAAAAAGAAAAACCTTGTCTGATTTAGCTAAGTTATTTTTACTTAATTTTAAGGATTTTTTTAACTACTCTAAATGCATCTCCATAGCTATCTGCATGAGACAGCAAGTATCAGTCTTTCATCCCTTCTGCACTAATCTGTCTCCCTCTTTATTCTTCTCTTTAAATCCACCTTGTTGGTTTGACAGCTCTCCCCAGCAGTACCCATGTTGTTCTCTGCTATTGCCTCCAGACTAACATTTTGCCTGAAATTGTGTTATTTTTTCAGGTTTCTTTATTCTTTACCCTGTGAAAAGTATACTTTTGACTCCACCAAGTCCTGTTTTCACTAAACCCTCACAAAAGTGAATAAAGCAGAATAGTAATAGAAATACTTATGAAAGATACTATAGAAAATAAAACGAAATGGTTTCTCTCCTCAGTAGCCCATTCAATGCTTTTACAGTGACTAAGAAAAAGTCTCTGAACTGAAATCTGTCTTTGACATGAGTTCAGTGTGAACAGTCCTGTTATTCAATCAGGCAGAAAAGCAGCTCTGTTCTGACAGTGGACTTGACAAAACCAGCATCCCAGGTTTCCATTTTCCTTGCAGCTCCAGTCAGGTGTGCCAGTTAGAAGGGAAATATCTTGTTACTCATCTCTTTTTACTTGCCTTGCTAAATCCAGCTTGAAGCTGGAAGCCAGGCTGTTCTCTTTCCTCAATTATCTTATTCTAAATGGTTTAAAACTGTGCAAGCCACCTCTGCAATGCCTTTGTCTTGTCCTGGGTGATATCTCCATTATCACCCAAAGTATATTCAGCTCATGGGCTTCCACTCTTACCCTGTGGCTGACTTTGTGAATGTACCTGCCAACCCTCCACAGCTCACCCTGCACTTTGGAGACAGGTTCACCCTGCTGTTTCCACACTGGGGATAAGGGAAGGGAGATGCCAGTCTTGTGTCTCAGTGCCTGCCAACCCTGCTGCTCCAGCAGGGAATAAATGCTGCTTAGGGAAGGTTGTTCGGAGCTCCCATGGGGAACAACTGCTGGGGAGCCTGCAAGTCTGGTACAATGACTTTGGAGAGTACAACCCTACAAAAAGGAATGACTTGGCACATGAACATGCCAGGGAAATGCACCAGCAAGTAGCAAAGAGTTCTTCCGGATGTGGGAGCAAAAATAGTACAAATCTGAAAAGGAGTCAGAAAAACTCTCCAGCAGGTTCCTCCCTGCAGACAAAGATCCAAATTCCAAGTGAAGAGTGCCTGCTTATTATTCAATGACAGCTTGATATTTATGATGTGACAATGACATCTCCACTCATGTCAGTGGGACAGTTCCATTCCAGTTTCTGCATATATTAAATCAGTACACCATCACTCCATGTTTTTTCTCCTGTCATAAGTCCAACACATTTTTGTCCTTCTAAAAATTATATTGCAGTCAGAGAAAGACTTCTGCTTGAATTGCTCACCTCCTCCTGACACGGTTTAGAGAAAATTGCTGTAAGAGTTTCCAAGACCCATGGGCCAGCTTTGTTTCAACTGCAAAACAAGTGTAGAAAACACTGCTATTTATGGAACAGTGATAAGAAGAATTTGAAAAAGTTTCTTGAAAAATTACAAAAATCACCTCTTTCTGTAAAGAAACCCCAAGACTTGGCCTGCTTCAAAGTTCAGCACTGTTAACTTTGGCTGAGAGTTTAATTTTTTAAATAATCCTATTTGTCCTGTAGTTCCTCTGGAGACACATGGAATTCTCTACCCAACATGTTCCACTAAAAATGCAGCCAAGCAAAAACAATGGGCTGCATCATATGATCCACTCCTAAAAAAGTTTCATCCTAAATATGACAAAGATCCTTTACTTTCTGTGACTACAATGAAAATTGAGAACATGTCATGTCCCTCACTAGCCAGCTTGTGCTCTCCGAGCTAAAAGCAACATACAGTTTAAAATAGACTTTCATTTACATAAAATGTCAAACCAGATGCTGCTGGGACTAATATGTTAAATAAAGGCAAAGGGCTGAGACCTTCCTCAAACACTTTGAATGAAAGACTATTTAAAAAAGGGCTGCTGTAAATATCTTTTACATCTTTAACACAAGCCAAGTAAAAGTATTGCAAAGCAGCAGGAAAAGTCAGAGTGAAGAACAAGCTGGGTATAAGAGGAAAATAAATCCTGGCTCATAAACATGTCAAACGATACAAATGTGCCAAGAGCAAGGAGGAATGGGATGAAATATGTTTGGGACACAGGAGAAGTCTATCAAGGGGAAAAGAAACCTGAATCGGGGTTGTTTCTCAGCATTATCTGAGCATTTATTTTACATGACAATTACAAGTTATCATGTCAAAATAAAACAATTCATTTCAATGCACACCTATAAATCATTGCATGAGCGGATCTCTCACTTTCAGATATGCAAGAAATCAAGAGATAAACTAAACTGTTTCTTAAACAGTTTGTCTCCCTTGTCACTCAGTATTTTTCTTCCCAGGGCTCTAAGAAAGATCTGGCTTATCTTGCTCTTGTCTGGCAGAAGTACTGAGGGACTGCAGAGACATCTCTGGGCAATTTTCAACTTCACTGAAATCTTTGGTGCCTCTACAGAACAGAATTGGTGATTCTGAAAATACCATCCCACAGGGAGAAATACAGCCTGCCAAACCAGAGGCCAGAGCTTCAGGAATAATCATCCATTAGGACCAGAGGGACAACAAAAAGAAAAGAATAAAAAAGTTAATTTATTTTAGGTAGCAATGAGATTCTAAAACTGCCTGGATTTGGGAAAACAGGAAGATGCTTCCAGTTCTTTGTTCTAGTGACAAAGATGGCAATATATTCTAATAAGGATTAGTTTAATTTATCAGATGTCACAAGACAAAACAGTTGAAAATGTATTTAAGAGTTTTGTCCCTATTGGCCACTAGGTTCCCAGCACAGTAGGTCTAAATAAAAGCTAAAATGTATTTAAAAAAACAAAACCAAGATCATTTTCACTGGGCTTTAGCCTGCCACACTTGACTGAGGTTTATAGTTCAGTTTGCAAGAAGATGCTGACATGATGGTAATGCTCCTCTTTGTGTAGCTCAGGTAACCCTGCCTTCAAGCACCAAGACAGTCAAACAAGGAAAACTAAGGGCATGTTCCCAAATGTTATTTAAACAACAGAAGGGCCGGAGTTTTGGCATTTTTTGCTAATTATTCTTCATCAGTGGCATTTTGCCTGTTGAAATACTAAATACACCACTTACAAAGGTGCAAGATCCAAAGGACATTTGTCAATATGCAAAAGGATGTTCAGCTGTTCTTGTAATCTACCATCCAATAGGCAGTACAGAAGTTTGGCATAAAACCTTTGCAAAAAAATAGATTTATTTAGTTTAAATTGATACACAAACAATTGGCTTTAAGGATCACAGTTTGGGTCATAGAAATATGGCAGTGACTTCTTTGGAAAAAAACAAGTTTTGCTAAGGATTTATTTAAAACACTTATTAAAGAATCCCTGACATTTTTGTGGGTTAAGTGATAAAACAGATTACAGAATAAGAGTGTTTAAAAAACCTGGCCTGAGAACACCCTAGGGCAGGGCAATGACAGCATAATACACTTCTGTCATTGGGAACATCTGAGTAGGATGTTAATTACTTGAAACATTGTGTACTTAATTAGTCCCCTGGGTCTTCAGGCACTGGCTTTTGTCCCTCAGTCTGCAAGGTAGTGCACGAACAGAGTGAACTGAACAGTTCATTACAGCTCTAATTAACAGATTCTAGACATAAACCAAGATTATGGCCCTGACAGATGACAAATAAGCACAGCCTCATCTTGTCATCTCCCAGGCTGCACCCTTCCCCTCCAAGTTCTCCAACCTGCAGCTTCACTTCTGCCTAGTTTGAGCCTCCACAACAGCTGTGCCATGTTTCCTTGACATCCCAAAGATGTTAAGGCAAGTAATTTCCCCAAATATTTCTGATATATGTCTATTTCTTAGGCTGTTTGATGTATAAACAGCTGTGGAAACGTGGGGCAAAAGAGCTGATGGGCAGGTGAGGACACATGGCAAACCACATCCCTCAGCTTTCCTCTTGCTTCCTGTGCACCTAAAGACCTGGAGTTTGTTCTGCCAGTGACATATAGATTTTATTTACTAAAATTAAAGGAGGTCAAAATATTTACCCAGCTTTATGTACAGAAAGGCCAATAAAAATGGTGCTGCAGATTAAACCAGTTTTCACAGTCCTAATTATAACACCACAATTGACTTCTTCCTGCTCCTGCTTCCAGAAGCCACAGAAGAACACACCTTTTTCTACCTGTTGATAAAATCAAAAGGTCAGCAGAGCTACTTGGACTCTTGCACAAACACTGCTATTCCTGGTCCCTTCCCCAGGAAGTACAATTGCTCTGAAAATTACATCAAAGGGCTTCATATGACCTCAGAGGGCTTCCCCGATTTCTAAAATCGCATTGTTTTTACCAACAAAAGAGCAACTTCATAACAGTTTGTCCACAGACACTCTATGTTTCCTCTATAGAGAAATATATATATTTAATATATCACATCCATCACATAGAGGAGAGACAGAAGTCCCACAGGGTTTTATCTGATCTCTCTGAGCTCAGTGACCTTCCCCAGGTAAAAACAACTACACAACCACCACACCTTTTTTTTTTGTAGATGTGTAACCCAAATTTCACTCTACATATAAATAGGCCATATAATTTCAGAGCTGCACTCAGTAACAGCTGAGTCTCAAGAGGCCAACAGGGTTAAACAAAGCCAATGCAAAAAGTCAAATGATAAATGAGAAGAAAATATGAGAATTGTTCTATGGAGGTGGAAGAGCCTGGTTTTGTAACCTCTTATCAGAACACTGAATGATTTACTGCTGCAGTCCCACTAGGAAAAATCTTGGTTTTGAATTATAGGAAAATGAAAGAACTATTCAGGGAGTCTTTAATACCAAAAGCAATGGAACAAGCCATCACAAAAGAGGAGAATTTGAAAATGCATTTAGCAAAAGGAAAATCAATTAAGCCAATGCTCTAAGCATTTGTCTAGTCTGCTAAAAGATTAAACCTTTGTTTTGAATTCCTACTTGTGTCTGGACATGATTAATAGAAATCCACAAAGTACTGTAATTTTGCATCAAATACTGAAACTTATCATTTTAATTCAACGTGTTATAGAATGTCAACTCTACCACAAAGTCAGTTCCCCCAGGTTTTAGAGTCTTAAGCATTTCATAAAACTAATTGATTTTGGCATGCTAGTGACTGGCTGGTAGTTGGGCCCCAAATCATCTTAAGTTTTGAAATACAAATTCATTTTCCTCTTCAAAGCTCAAATGTTCATGAAGAATGTTTCCAGTATGAAATGTAAAACAGTTTCTCTTGATGGGTGCCAGACCTGACTGTTAGTAGGTCTTCCCACCTTTGCTGGGAATCAACTTAAACACAGGGCAACGTATAGAGATACTTCTGATCCTAAAAGGGTGTCCTTTGGCACCAGTGTTGGTGGAAAAGCTTAACTGCCCCTCATTTAAAGTACTTTTCAGTATTTTGCTGCTTTCAGAAGGGCTTAATTGGGATTACAAGGTTAGAAGGTGTTGTAGTGTGTAATTAATATGTATTTCTATATTATGTATTTCTGTATTATATAGTTCTGTTACCCCCTGAAGTTGGAATGTTCTGTTAACCCCCCTGCCCTTCTCCAAATAGTTTGTCCCCTCCCTTCTCATTGGTTAAACTCCCCTATAAGAGTCTGAATACAGGAAGTAGTTTCAGCTTTCCTTGGTTGCTTCCTTAAGCTTAGGACCCTCTGGGAGGCACGTTGCCCCCGGAGAGAAATAAACTTAAAATATTCTCAACCGAGAAGAGCTGCCTGCACCTTCCTCATCCTCCATTTACTGGCTCAGCCCTCGAGGGCAGCAAAAGGGGGCACACAGCCCTCTGAGCACCTCTGAGCTGCACCTCCTGAACACAAGGTGCCCCTGCTATCACATGCCCAGCAGCACACTGAGCCCAGCCTGAAGGAGGAGCTGGGGCTTGCTGAGGGGGCAGCAATAAGAAGGAAGAATCAATGTTACCACCTTCACTAAAGAGTAATTAATCTTTTATAACCTCAAAAAAGGATCAGGGAATGTTTATCCTTTCTTCTCTTTCTGAAGTAGAAGGATGGTGACAGGATTATTGTTGGATGTATTATTACACTCCACCACCCACCCCAGAGAACACATGCCACTCTATTCGTTGTCTTCCATCCTAATTTTGCCTTTTGCCTTCCCCTTTAAGCCAAGTGCAAATTAAAGTATTGCAAAGTTGAACACAATGAGGTCTTACTCCCTGCTACCTGAAGGGCAATCACCATTTCTTGGAAAGTCTTTCACTGACCAAGGTTTTGTTGCTATGGTGACTTCTGCCACCTTTTGCTTTGGTGTTTACAGTATGACACTTATTATTTAATATATTGGGAAATATCCATCGATGGAAATTGCAGAATCCCACCCTTTGAAGTACAAAAATCCGAGGAATTTGGAGGTTTTGTCATTTTGGAAATTAGTTGTGTTTAATTACATTACTGAAACAGACACCCCATTTGTGGGGTAAAACAAAGGCAGGGTGTGAAAGAGAAGAGGAAAAAGGCCCTTGTTTGTCAGACATTAGTACTTGCTAAAGACCTACCTTCTAATACAGCTCCCAAATCTTTACCTGAAAGGCTGGAGGCTCAAGAGAGGTATGGAGTGTTGGTTTCAACTCCTCATTCCCTTGGATTCTCACAGCACTTGAGGCAGATCCAACACAGGACACAACCAAACTACAAACAAATAACCACAAAGCAACATGTCCTTGAAGCTGCACTCCCCATCCAGCCCTATCAGAAAGAGAAGCTTTGAGTTGATACTCTATGACACACGTTTCCTAAAGCACTGGCTTTACTCCATCCCAAAACAGTCTTACGTTCCAGGAAGAAGTCAGTGAAATGAAGCTTGGACTATTTATATAGCATATTTATTTTATTATGAATATTCATTTAAAGCTTCTAAAACCCCTGTATTTATATAGGGTTTGTCAGGAGAATAGGCACAAAAGTTGAAATTTATGAGTTCATGGCTTGAGTATCAGGGCTCTAGAGAGTAATCCAAGGTATTTTGTGGGTAATTTGTCACAAGTGATTATGCAACTCAGCTCAGCTGCTGAAATGAAGATTAAATGCTTACAGGATTTCACCCAAGATCTTGGCTCCTGGAGTTAACATTCTACAACACTAAGCAAACACCAAGGAGGGCAAGAGTGTGTCTTCTGAAGAAAGCTGGGTATAAAATCCTTGCTATTGTGACTTTCAAATTAGGGTCTACAGATCAATCAGAGTACACAGGGATTTGAAAGGGACCTGCAAAGGGTAACTATAAAGCAGTTCATTCCTTTCACTACATTTGCCCTACTGAACCAGCAGTAGGCAGAGTTTTTTAGGATTTCACAAAATAAGCAAGATGGAAAATTGCTGGTTGAACAAGAGAAAACTAACTAAACAGAATATAAATAGAAAACCAGGAAAAAAGAGTAAATGCCATACATAACATCTTCTCAAAAAACCCCACATTCTCAGGAGGGATTCCATTTTTCATGAAAAGGTGTTTCTTTTAAGCAGTAAAATCTGAGTAATTTAGAAGTTATTTGGAAGCTTTGACAGTATCTTTTTGTATTCTATATTACATCTAGAATACACTATGAATTGCATATAACCATGTATAAAACATAATAATATGTTAGAAGCATAACACATGTAATATTATAGAATAATATTATATCTATAAGGTTGCATAACATTCAGGGTGGTGTAAAATCCATACACTAAATTAAAAAGTAAACTTACCAGAGAACAGATAATTAAGAAAATCCCAGGAATGCTTCACAGCCCAGTTAATAATTTCAGATAATTTGAGACAGTACTTTGACAGCAGTAAATAAATATTAAACACTGCTATTAATAATAGTATCTAACAATGCACAGATGGGTACAAAATACCACAGATGAGTAGATCACACATGAATTCCAGTTTCAGAATTACAGCTCCAGCTTACTTTCCTCTCTTGCAATTCCCCTGCCCTGGACACCACTACTTCCACTGCTGAAACCCTCTCAGTTAATTCCCAAACTTTTTGATCCTGCTTACTTTGAGACACTTGTGTGACAGGAAAAGAAAGTTACTGGGGACTAATAGTTTCGAAACAGAAGGTCAAGATTTTTTTAGACAGTGGGAGTCGCATTGCTTTTTCATCTCAACTTTTCTGATCAGAAAAGTCTTCTTAAAATTCCTAAACACCAGCTGATTTCTGCTCTCTCACAAAATGATTTGTTGTATCTGGTTTCTTGCATCCAAGGGAACCTTTCATTTGGCTAAAGAAAATTCACTATTTTTATCTAAACATATTCAAATCTTCAACTCTATCTATCTGCAATTATACAGAGAATAAACTCAGTTCCTTATGGCTTTACCAGGGTCTAAAACTTTCCCTATGGAACTCTGTTCTCAATTTTTCCCCACTTTTCAACACACTCCTTACAGTGATATCACATAGCTGAGTGCACTGTTAGACTGTGTGGATCTTGAAAGGAACTCCAATGCAGTATTTACAGCAACAAAAAACATGCAATAATCAAACACACATTTGGCTGACACTGGCCAAAAGACCCTGTAAAGTTACAGTACCTTTGCCTCATGTAGACACACAACTTCATTTCTAGCTTTGCTTTTACAAGGACTTTGACAACATTGTTCCTCAGAAAGCAATGAAATATTGTTGCTAGGTCTTGAGACTGTAATTTTGTTTGATTAAAATAGACTTAGAACTCACTTGATAGTGAAACCAATAAGAGGAGGGTGTGTAGGAAGTCCTGTCTTTCATTTTACCTGTTTATGTGCCTTTCATTCTGCAACAGGTGACTTATTTTGCAAGGCAAGTCAGTTCAAGTCAGTACACTATGGTGTCTTGCCAGAATGTCTGTGTTTGCTCCGGGGATTCTTTGTAAATTGTCAAGTCAGGAAATGACCAGTGTAAAAAACCACAGTCCCTGGTGCTGGAAATCCTGAGATCCTTGTGTCTTCCTCCAGAAACATTTCTCCTCTCCCAGGTATCCACCTGACAGCCTTTCCTCTGAGCACTTTTGCAGGAAAACAGCGAATCCAAGCTGAACTTTTTCCCTCATGCCCCAGAGCCTTGTGGATTATCCCAGGCATGTCAGAGTCAGGAAGCTGAGAGTGTATCAGAAGCATTTCTGTAAGGACAGAAATAAAGACTGGAGCATTTCTGGAACAGCTGCTGGCCCCTTGTGAAAGCAAGTGGTGAGAAATAATTCAAGAGGAAGCACAGTTGTCTCCCACACACGATAGACTGAGCAGGCAGCACGAAGGAAGCAGAACAAACAAAAAAATACCCTGGGAAAAGCTGCTTATTTCAGGTTCACTCTGCCACACAGGCAAAAAAGAAGGAAAACAATACTTCCTAGGGTTTTTACATATTCCCTGATGACAGATATTCTTACTGAGAAGGGCAGTGTTTTCTTAGGACCAGAAGTTTGCAAACTGACTCACAGTAAGAATCCGATTGTACAGGGAAATATGAGGAACTGCTCCTGTGTTTTAGGAGCCCACTTGAATTCGGTTTTTGCTTGTAGGACTGAAAATATGAGCAATAAAACCCCGAAGTTACCAACAGTTCTTACAGACACATACAATCAGCTCTTGAAAAGAAGTATTTCCTTACATCCTTTGAGGCTTGTTAGCACAATGTGTAACTGCAGTGCACAACAAACACTCGGTAACAAACTTGTTTTCTTTCCTTTCACAAAAAGATAAATACTGTCGCAGGAGGTAATTAGGCCAAAACAGAACCCTGTGGTCCCAAAGTGGCACTCATACCCACCTTTTTAACATACTCTAAGTGCAAAGGCAGACTTTTACCAACTCATTTATATTCACTTAGTTTGTAGGATTTCAGTCTTTTTTAGCCATTCTTTGCATGGACACTCCACTTTCCCCACTCCTTGCAATTCCAAAAATTCCTTGCATTTCTAAAAAGCTTCTGTATGTTAATCTACAGAGCTCACCACAAACGAGAGCAAAGGAAATAACAGCACTGTGCTGTCAAAAACACTGTGCAAAATCTCACACATTTATTTCAAATATTCCATCTTAAGTTATGAATGAGCCAAGACAGTTGAGCAGTAAATTAGCTCCTGTGTCTGATGGAACTATTCATGTGTGTACACATTATTAAGATAATGGCCTTAATTGCTTTCCATCATTTGTACAACTCTACTATTTGCACTAAAGTCAGCTGTGAAAACGAAAGGAGATTTAGGTTCAAGTTCTAGCTATAATGCATCAGCAAAATCCTGGAATGTTTACACTGCCAGTAGTGGAGACTTTGTACACAGTGAAAAGATATATTCATGAATCACATGGACTACATTCATTCCTATTAGAAAGTCAGTTTGGATCCTGAACTGGAACAAACTTCCCTCCACCACAATCAAAACAGAGGAACAAAAAAGCCCCACACAGACACCACCTATTTTCTGTATGTTTTAAAAGGGAGACCTGAGTAAAAGCAGAAACCTTTTCTTAGCCTAACATTAGGAAATGTAGTTACAGCCAGGTCCTGACTTTGAATGCAAAGGAAGGGAATTACCATCTATTTCTGGTAGACTTCCTCCACATGACAAAAATCCCTGTGACGCTAATTTTGGTGTATATTTGATGGAACTGATTGGCAGAGCTCTGGGACAAGAGGGGATCCCAAACCTCATGTCCCTCAGTAGGAGCTGTACCCCTCTCACTTACATTCATGAGCTGCTGACACAGACCTGAAGGTCTACTGTGAAACCTGCTCTTATTAAAAGTAAAAATTACTCTGAATATGGGTTTTTACAACAATTTCCTATGAAAAACTGTGCTGAGGAAGAAACTTGGCAAATGCTGTATTATCCTGTACCAAAGTAGAAGTAATGTTTTGGGCCAAAACAACTATGCTTTTTTTGTTATTCATTGTTTGAAACACCTGTTGATTTCCATTTCTAGAATACGAGAATCTGGATTAATATCTCCAAATACACTTTTTTACAGTCTAAGGATTAAGATTTCAAATATGAGAAGCTTAAAAAAAACAGGTGAAAATATTTTTCAGAGCCAGGTTCCATTGTTGTTGCTTCTCCCAGTTCCTCCCCAGTGTTCCATGCAGGGCAGAAGACACTGGACAGCCAATGGAAGCACTTGGAACCATCCCAGTAACAGAAACAGGGATGGCTTTTACTGCCACAGCACATCTTCTCTGCAGGAGGATATTATGAAGTCAGTCCGGAGGAGGTTTTGTTAAATCTTCAGCTTGTTTTAAAGGAGTTTTGGTATTTTTCAAGTTTGGTTTAAAGCAACTCCCTGTCCCTTCCCTTTCCTGTGTAACAACTGTTGCAGGAAAGTAAAAATCAAAGCTTCTTCTAAACATAAAAATGTTACAAATTACTTATGAAAACCCGAACACAACCCAAATCCAAAAATGAGACAGTCAATCCAGACCCCCCTTCCTCCACTTAAAACTCAGAACATAAAATTAAAAAATGTGATTTCTCAAAAATAATTTTTAAAAACATCTGTCACTTTCATTTCTAGTTTATCTGTTTCTCTTGTAGAGAGCAACATGTCAGACTTCCCATCATCTGTTTTCCAGTAACTGAAAGCTTGCAAGTTTATTTTACTCTATTAAACATACTCATTAAGATATAGAGAGTTTGCACTCCACAGAGACATCTGTTCAGCTATTGAGTGAATTATTTATAAGCCACTTAAAGGCAGTATTGCCATAAAATATTTAAATGTAGTTTAGCCTCTGAATCATAGTCAATATAAAACAGACTATGTTTTCTAAAGGGAATCCCACAGGACACAGATTCCCTTTCTATTCTAAAACTTTCCTGTTAGGACCATTTTTTAGCAGGACAATGCCTATCTCTGCAGAGGATTAAATAAATATGTGTTTTATTTGGGGAAAACACCCTACAGCTCTATTAATAAAAATGCAAACAAATCCCCACCAAAGCAGATCTGTTTGCAGCCACAGAGCATTTCACCACTACAGACAAACAAGTTCTACAAAGAGTTCTAATTTCTGTGGGTTTACCTCAAATGCAGTACCTTTCACAGCAAATTACATTTCATATTCTAGGCTTATTTGAAATAATATATATGTTGCTATTGTGCTTAGCAAAGAAAAAAACATCCTGAATCATAAAAATCCAAAGTGTTTAATGGGAGATTTGTGTTCCCACTCTTGCCACTTTAACCTCTTAAATTACCAAATTACTTATGCAAATAGAAACAATAAATTAGGAGAAAAAGCAACTTTAGGAAACATTCCATTTTCCTGAAGGCAGAATTATAGCCTGAAAACCAAGACCTAAGTAATCAAAGGGGCAGGAAAACCATATTTAACCTATTTCAAGCATTTGGAAAGTAGTTTTCTTTTTCTTTACAGGTTCAGAGTCTCTCTATATTTACTTTGTTCGTAAGTGATTTTTCTGAATTCAACCCCACATGTATGGAAATCACTGTCCTGGGATGTCAAGGAAGGCAACTCTTTAGTAAGATTCAAAATAAGATTAAGAAGTTGCTTTTGTGCAAACAGCATTTGTAGATACAAGACCAAAGTCAAAGGTGTCAGAGATAGGATGAATACACCAGTTTGGGAAGTACTGGAAAGATTCACCAAGCTGGAGGTCTGGGGAGGATGCACAGGATTTTTCTCCAATACAGAGTTATGAGCATGTGTTTTAGAAGAGCACTTCCAATTCTTTCCCACATTGCTTAGAGATCATGTAAGAGGTGGATACAGATTACACTGAGTAATTCCAGCATTTTTTGTGGAGCCAAGTAGAGCTGCATTTCAAAGCTAATGTAATTAACACAAACATCACATTTAGGGAGAAGTGCTGCCATGCCCTGGGTGATGTACATGAATTCTGAGAAAAACACCCAAGACAGCCAAGTGAGCTGAATGTCCTTGGTACTCTGGAGAAATGAGAAAAGCACCCCTCATGTCCTCTCCATCAGCAATGCAGATCCAGGTTCAGTGCTGGAAATGAGCATCCAAAGTGTGTCCTGAGCTCACATCATGGACAGTTGTGGGGATTTCATGGGTCATTTCTCTCAAATTCAATTCTTTTTCCCATGTAAGTCCTGTTTTCATGTGGAACATATTGTACTGATGTTTTAAGATAGGTTTAAATTGGTTGCTGTATGATCTGAGGGGGGTTAAGTGCAGCATCCTGTGATGGAGACACTGAGGATCATTGTGCCTAAATAATTTAATGGATGGCATTGGTGCAGGCTGATTTCCTTACCATATAAAATTTCACTGGAAACCTCAGTGACTGGTGGTTTATGTTCCTGGAGTGCCATCTAACTTACATAGACTGCTTACAGTTTGCTGATATTTTAAGAAAAATTACCAGTACTCTGCCAAAAGGTTATTTCATTACAAGTAACAATATATGCTAAACACAGGCACAACGAGGAGAGCAGCAAATTCCAAACAAAACTTTGTTAAACACTCAGTTATGTTTAGGGAAGGAAAATGTATGTGTAATGAGCTGAGCTGGCTGCTTACCCTTATTGAACAGCCAAGGAACTGTGCAGTGTCACAGAAAGTGCAATAAATAAAATTAAAATGCAAATTGGAATCAAAGAATTCCCAAGGTCTGCATGCAATTTCAAAGTACACCCAGATTAATGTCGGATCCCTGCCCCTTCTGGCTTCCTTTAGGAGCTTAGGCACCATGAGGAATGCATGAGGGCCAGGAGCTAGAGAGGTGTTTTTCCTCCTGCAAGCTTTCCAGTGGTCTGACTCCTGAGGAACACTCCATCTCAGCTCCTAGACAGCCTGTGTGTCCCAGAAATGCTGATATTAATTATGTTTATAATAGTCCCAAACTATTCAAAACCACTCATTTTTGTCCCCATGGAACCATTCTGCCATATAGGTAAAAATTCATAGCATCTGCTACTTCTACTTAAGCTCTAGTGTCAGAATCCTAGGAGAAACAAAGCAAGAGCAACACCAGGCACTGGGTAATTTTCCCTTACTTAGAAGAGTTTTATGCCTTTTCAGTTCCCATATACCTTAAAAAAGCACTCTCTGACCCTGTTTTTCAGGGAAGTCTTGTACAAGGTACAATTATAGAAAGACTCATGTTGAATCCAGTGGATAGCCCTAATCACCTGGAGTGAGGAAAGATTCATTCCAACACGAAAAGGCACAAATACTCCTACAATGATTAGGAGCTGGACAGCCCTACAACAGCACAGCACATTGTTTAGCATCCCAGAAACAGGGAGAAGCCAAGGACAAGAATATTCACCCCTCTGCCTTCAGTTCATTATCCAGAGCCCACCTACAAGTGCTGTGCAGGGACAATATTAAGTTACCAGATAACATTGGCACAGAATCAAAATATATAGATAAGAAACTAGGAGAGATCTGTAAGAGAAGAAAAGTATTTCTCTGAAACAAACAGTGCTGGGCTGAAGATCCGAGATGTATTTTTGAGGCAGACAGTGTATTATTACATGTCATGCCTGTGACAAGCAGCAAACTGGACTCAGTACACCAGAAGGTCCATTCAGGTTTAAATACCCCCAAACACCTGGCCAGTACAGATGTCTCTGCAGCCTTCATCTGTATTTATTTGTGCAGGTGGCAGTCAGCTCTGTCCACCAGGGCACAGCACACTGCTATAAACAGTCACGGTACAGGAGCATTCCTCCCTAAAACAAGCCATCCAAACCACTCCTCAGGCTACAGACAGGATTTCGTCCCATGGGCACCACCCTCCTGACACAGCAATCTTCCATCCCCACACTGTCCCAACATAAAGCAAGCATTCCACTGGTAGGATTATCAGTAGTTGTTCTGGGGTCATCCCAGTATCCCGAGTTTTACACACCTTATCTTTGCAAAAGAGAAGGGATGCTGTTCTATTTCAGCAGGTCACTTCAAAAGGCTTTTAGGTTGGCAGTGAGGCACACAAGAAACCCTGAGAGTGGAGCAGAGGTACTTCAAGCACAGGTTTCCCCTTGTCTCCCAGCAGCTTTGTGGAAATTGTGGGCAATTCCAGAGTGGTGTTACAGTGCTCTCCTTTTACACTCCTCCTCAGCAGACCTCTCTGTAAAGTAGGGCATCTCTGTGCTAGAAGGTGACAGTGGAATTGTAGAGAAGGGTGCAAACACAAACATGCCATTTTCTGGCTTCCAGGGGGAGGAGAACATCCCTGGCATGTTGCAAGGAGGGATTTTCCTTGCATCCAATTCCACCTGCTTGTGCCACATGAAAGCACTGGCTCAATTCATCTGCATGACTGACTGGTAGAGAGTTTCAGCAGGGAAAAAGTATCACAAATGTCTGCAACTGAAGGACTGGCACAGAGGGATCAGTAAGTTTCAGAAAGGTCTATAGTAATGTTTCTTTTCATCTGCTTTATCCAAACCACAGTGTGCAAACTTCAGGAGAACATTTATTTCCATGGAGAACCAGGAGAGCAGTCTACAGTTGAAAGAGCAGTTTAAACAGTTTAAGCCTTTATCTGCTCATGAGGAACACAACATCTTCATGTTTATTTACTACCCTGAACCATTCATTTTATAGCTATTTATCTATGGAGATGGTTCTCAAGCGAGTTCATTACATCTGCCTAGTATTTCAAATGCCAGGTTTACAGGTTGTTGCCACTGGATACTAATTCTCTAAGCAATGCTCCTGGCTGAATGAATACTGCTATCCTTACAAATCTGGATTATAGTAGGAATACCAGCATACATGAAGCTCCAGTCATACTTCTGGAAACATCTCCCAACTTAAAGCTTGACATCTCCGTGGACACTTAAACAGCTCACTGGAGGGAATATTTAGGGGAAATAAAATGGCTCCAGAAAATGCCCCTAAAGATCCCTCTCTGCCCTCTCTCCTGAGGAAACAGGATAAAACATAGTTGCAATCTGTCTGATCAAGCAACTCAGACTTTCAGTCAAATTCAAACCAGAAAGCCCAGGTCTCCCTGTTGGTGTTCAGCCTTAGCTGCAGCCTAAAAGTGAATAACCAGCTAATTCAGAATTCCAAAGGACAGCCTGCCTTCCTTAATTTCCTGCAGCCTTCTTAAGTCACAGAATTGAGAAGACCACCAATTACAGTGCACTTCAGTCCCCTGACTCATTTATTTTAAGTAGGGAAGGAGTTGCTTTAAATTAACCACACTTAATTTGCTTACTCAAGGTGTGGTGCTCATGACTTGGCTGAGAAAGTGTTCAGGTGCACTGGAGCAGCTCCGAGCTCCAGCCAGGACAGTCACAGCTCACATCTTGGATTTTTCTTGCCTTTTCCTGAAACTTTTTATTTGCCCCTTAGGTAGAGTTGCCTCTTTACACTGAGCCCCAAGGAGTCTCTTTCCTTTTTGGAGGACAAAGAACTCAGGAATGCAAATCCTGACAAGAAGCAAAGCTGAGGAGCATTTCAGTTCCACTAAAATGGAGCTGGGAAACATGTGGAACTGCATCAATTTATATATCCCTTATCAGAACCAACAGTCTAATGCTTTTTATTAGCACAAAGTCATCGGATTCAAGTTTTGTTTCACAGAATAGTAACTGTAAAAATTGAAGGGAAGAAAAATCATCTCATTAACATCTATGAAATAATGACTCATATGCCCACAGAGTCATTATCTTACACCAACAACATGCAAAGCCTAGAGAAGCTTTTGTTAAATGATCTCTATGGAGGGATTGATGGTCACACAAATGGTTGGCATCTGCTGTTTCAGAAATCAACTGAACTCATTTCATTTCATCTCTTAAAAGAAAATAATCTCCACACAGTATCAGATGCAGTTTCTCTGCATTTCTCTCATTATCAGACTCTCATTCATTCCAGTGACAAGCTGGGCAAACATGAGATTGTGAGATTTGACAGCCTTTGAAATCCAAGCTTTTAAGAAAGACACAACACAGAGGGAGGACTGACAATACATTGGCAAGGGAATGAAAAAGGGAAGAGCAGGTAGAAATGGCAGTGCAGTGATTCCTTGGATTTCCACTCTATGTACACTGGAGGAATGTTTTCAAAGTCACCACACAATTAGGTGTTTTCTTGTTTCTGGTTACACAGCCAATTAGCACATGAAAGTCTAAGGAACAGAGCACACCAGGAAGAGAGAGAAAAGTAATTGTTAACCAGTACACAGCTCAATTTCTCTGGTGCCCAAAATCAGAGCTCTTCTGTCCCCTGTTCAGATACTCAGCTATCAAATCCTCCCCTTTCCTTTTTTACACTGCAATCATTGTGTAACTACCACAGATTATTAGAAGGACATTTTCAGGGACATCTGCACCTTTCTGTATCTCACCCTCATACAGCAGGTGATTAAAGAAGTACATTAGATTAAATGAATTGTACAATGAGACCACAGCTCCCTGAAAACTGACTCAAGAGTCCACTCAACTTTCAGAAGGAAGTGTAGGACAGCAGCTAATCCTAAAATACCACTCGAACCAAATTCTTGGTTGAAAGAAAGGTGCAAGCTTCCACTAATATCAAAAAGCTGAATTGAGGTTATGAGCCTTCATCACTGCTTATACTGTTATTTATCTACTTTTAATGTCTTCTTTTCCTTGAGATAGGAATTCTTCATAGATTTTTCTCATAAATCTCATATATGCTACTTTCAGGTAAGGAAAAGCCCTAAACAGAAAAGCTTCTTCAATTTTGCAAGTGTGATCAGGAATATTAGAGCCACATTCCAGATTTTAGCTCAGTGGTAACTAAGTGTGGTACCTTCCTGACTTCCACAGGACACCAAGTTTTAGGCAAGTGCTGACAGATGTTGTGGATCTGAGGCATAAAAGCATCCTTTAGTATTTATTGTAGTAATGAGAAATTAAAGTGCCTGGGGCATGAAATATAATTGTTCATTTACACTGAAAACATATTGATGCAAAACCAACCATTACAGTCATGGATAAGAAAAGCAGTAAAATAATAGTTCCAAATGTTCTAAAAGGCACAGTATTGAAGCTTTAGTGTTTTCTCTAAGCAACCCCTGGGGAAATATTCCTAATGATGTCCCTTGGCAGAGACAGCAGGTACAAGGCTGGGCCTTCAAACACATGCAAAGGGGAATTTTCCCCATGCAGACTCACAAAATTAACACTTTTGAGTAGATAGAAAGGTTTGACCACCATGTCATGCTACAAGAAGGCAGGATCTTCCAAAATTTTTCTGGAGATGGTGTTATATTTTAGCTGCTATTTAAATATTCCTGCAAAGTGAGGAACTGAGGCTCTGAGATTTGCCAGTGAGTAAGTTGCCTCACAGGTTTCATGAGCAATACAAGGGTTATGGATATATCACTGAAAATATAACCTCCTAGTTGATTAAAGCCAAAGACAAGAGTGAAAATTTGGAGATGTGTTTCAAGCCTGAAGACAAAACCAAGAGAGGTTGAGTTGTAACCCAAAGCAGCTGCAGTGACAGGAGGAAAGCAAAGGCAATACATGGTATTGAGGTGTTCTGTAACATTTACTCCTTTAAAAACGTTTTACTGCAGCTTTGTATTGGATCAATGAAACAAGCAGCAAGGTCCCAGCTCTGGAAGGCAACAGGTTCTGCTGCTGTAGAGCAGGAGGGGAGCCAGGGGAGCCTCCAGGGGAGCACCAGGAACAACCTGCCCATCACAATTGATTCCCAGAATGCACCTCTTGACTTACTGTTCCAACCACACTCTGGATATAAAAGTCCCCACATCACGTTTGAAAGGCAGTTTCTGTTCATTACTGTGTATGGAAAGCATTAGCCTCCCTCAGAAATGGGTTATGCCTATTTGCTCCCACCATCCCCTCAAGTATTTATGATTTGTTTCCATTGCCTTTGCCCATCCTTATCCACATCTACAAGGTTGGTGTCTATCAGTTATATCCTACTAACCTCAGTGAGGATTTTGGATAATATCTTAACTCTCTCTATATTTTACTTCTGCTGTTCATTGCCTTACTGCTTTCTGCCAAGTACTGTACAGAAACCCCAAAATTTCCAAATAGGTTTAGCTTTCCTTTAGCATCATTAAAGGAACAGATATGAGAACAGATTTTTGACAACTGGAGCTTTAGTTTCAGAATTGATGATTGATTCTATCCTCAAAATACTTCAACACACCTCCATGACTTAAGCCTTGTATCTCTAGCTCAGCTAAACCAGATTTAGATAAACACAGACTTGGACTTAGCCATGTCCAGGAACAGGACTATCAAATGTAATCCCCTTAGCAATAAAGTGCAAGATAATGTATTTATGTACAAAACACTTTCACTGGTCTCACTGACAGTTCACACAGCTGAGAATCTCCATTTCTAGCACATGCCTTGCCTAGACCAGAGTCCTTATTGCCTCTGCTTAGCAAAGCTTTCCAGAAAGACAATAAGAGATGTAAGGAAAAATCAAGCTGCATCTAAAGCACATCTGCTGTGCAGAGCTTTATTCAAAACACTGGGCCAATTTCTTTCCAAAAGCAAATTATTTTGGTAGTAATGGGTGCTGGAATCCTCTTACAGAAACAGCCATTAGGGCTCATGCCAGGCAATTAGTGATCCTGTAGAAGATGCAGCTTGAAACCCACACATCTTGCTCACCACAGGAACATGGAATTGTTTTCCTTATACCCAATATGAATACACTAGTTATTTTGGTCTCTCAAAAACCCACAAATATTCCCAACTTCCTCCCGTTTGGCTTATGCACTCCCTTCAGTCAAGAATTCTGAGACTGTTAAATTGCCATTTTTCTGTCTTGCTCTGTTGAAATGTCATTATGGCCTGCTCCTAGGGCATGCTGAAATCAGGAATTCTTGTAGGAATTCTTGTGAGAATTCTTGTACAAATTCTGCAAGTCAGTAGTTCCTGGAAGCTTCAATTCCCCAATAGTTTCCCCTATTGCGAGTAAATAAATTTAGAACATGTACACCTTACATTGCAACTTTGTTGCGAAATAAGGCTGCAGTCCCCAAAATAACAAATATTATAAATAATCAGATTTCCCACCCTAGAACAAAGCATTCCAATCCAATATATTATAAGATTTCTGCATGTAATTTTTTCTCCTTGCAATTTGTGCACCAAAGGTTGTCAAGAAAGAATTGATGGAGTTTGGGGAGTTTAATTGCTTTCAGCTTTGATATTAAGCAGGGTTTATCTGCAATTATGTTTGACTTGCAGCCGAACCTATTCATTAGATACAAAGGAATTTGTTTGATTTTGGAGTAATAAAGCTTCCACTTTCTTACCAGGGAGTCGACATCATTATCATTTGTCAGTATAATTTCCTTCCTCTCCACAGTAGCAACAATAGGCCTTGCCTGCAAAAATGATGGGCAACAGCTTTACACCCCAGCAGCAGCAGCAGGGAGCTGTGGGTGGGAGCACTGTTGACTATTCCCCCCATCTCTGGAAGCCTTCCATAACTAATGAAATTACATTTCCTCCCTAATGCTGGTTGGCACAGTAAAACCAAGGAAATTACCCTGCCACCACACCTCCCTGGCAGCCAGAACTCAGAAAGAACACCTTAAGGCTCAAAACAAGGAGCAAACTCTGCAAATGAACCCATGCCAGCAAAAATAAGGAGTATTTACAAGTTTAGAGGTGAGTTCAGAATAGTTTGTTCCTTCCCCTAACTCACCACACAGGGCAATCACCTTTCAAAAGCCCATTTCCATGTATTTCCCCCCCTTAGTTATTTTCTTTATAGGACAAGAGTCATCAAAAGCCTCACTTTATGAAAGCAGGTTTGGGGTGTTTATTCCAGCCTGCTTTGTTCACTTCCCCCCCTCCTTTTCCACACTGTAATTAAAGGCTAAGAAAGTAAAACACTGCAAGGACTCAAGACAAAGAAAAAAAATTCCCAGAATCCTCCAAGAAATGCTTTGAATATTCATTATGTGAAACATTCATTTTTCAGCAAGTGCTGCACTGGAATGCAGTTGAAGGGACACCACTTTGGGGAAGAATATATTGTTTAGTCAACATAGGTTTAGGTCATGAGGTGTCACAGTGAGTTCTAAGAACCCAAAGAATAGTTATTTTCTACCTTCAGAGATGATATTCTGAAGCCACAGAGAGATAAGGTGACAAGAGCAACTGCCTATTTTTTCCAGGCTTTTGAGAAAGAGAAACTTCATAACAGTGTTATAAAAAAAACAGTGTAATAAAAAAAAGAGAGGAAGCACTGAGTGTCTGAATGGGAAACACTGAGTAATGGGGAAAGAAATAAAAGGAAAATACACAAAACTCAAACAGATATCTGTGATATAAACAAATAGCCTGAACAATTGAAAGTGGTCTGAATCACTCGAAAATAAGTATTTGGGGCTTCCACAGTCATTTTTTCTTCTTGAGGAAACCACAAAATCAGCTCATCCTACATAAAACAAACCAGTCAGAAAACACTTAATCCTTCTCTCCTGAAATCCTCTGAGTTTAAGTGAAACACACTGAGTAAATACTCAAAAAAAGAATTGCTTCAACTGACCCTGGAACAACATGTTTTGCTCTGTAAAAAGAAATAAACCACATTAATCTGATACAAATATTGAGTTAAAACTGAAAAGTTAGTAGTAGAAGCAGGCACTGCCTTCATTTTTCTGCTGAGCAGAAAGTTGCATATAAAAAAACTTTCATAATTGACAGTTATCATATTCCATATTTTGTCATCTTTCTTTGTTTCAGTCACTTCTCTTCAAAGAGCATTTGACATGTCAGTGACTCACACTTGTCATTCAACTAGAGAAGAACCATAACTACAGTGGAAAGACAAGACATGCAGCACTCTGCTAAGTGATAGTATTGAAGTGCAAGCTGCTAATATTTGAGTTTTAGTACATATAATCAATTGTTATTTGGAAGCAACATCAAAAGATGATTTAACAGGCTGGGATTTCACTGACTTCATGGCTCCTGTTCCTCCCACCAGTAGTTTCATTGCTCTGCAAAGCCTCTGTCCTCTCCAGCTGCCAATACATTTCCTTTCTCTCCGAGTCGAGCACCAAAACTTTCTGAAGAGGTGGGGAGAAGCAAATTAAAGTACTTTCCAGATCTTTGAGGTGGCTTTGTTCCTTTGATACAATGAACAGCTGCCTTGTGCACTGCTTTCACTTCATGTACAGCTCTTACAAGGGCTGTCAAATTACCTGACATTTGGATACACAACAGGATGCAGCACATACACAGCACTGAGAGCTGTTTAAGACAGATTCTGTCCTAAAAGCATTTTTTTGCATGCAATCCTGAGAGCAGTGGCTGAACACCAAGCAACTGAATGGCTTTCTTGGCTATAAGCATTCAGGTGCTACATCAGACAGACTGTTTTGCTTTAAACTACACAGGAGGGTAGAAGCTGAAGGATGATTAATGTTTTGTAAGCATTAGATAATGCAGAAGTGTCTATATTTAAATAGAATCCCAGAATCGTTAAGGTTGGGAGCTACCACCAAGACCATGAAAGTGTATCAGAGCACATACAGAACCAGACAAGTCACATTTTTGGGGGGGAGAATGGGCATTTCAGTACAATATCTGCCTCAGAAAGCCTCACTCCTACTGTACAGACTTGCATCTTTATGGCTGAGAAAAAACAGGAGAAAAGTTCTTCTGAAAACAGGATACATTGGCAGAGAGACTTTTTCATTGGGAACAGTCTGCAGGGCCAGTTCAGGATTTATGACGACTCCTCAAACGCTTCCATCAGCCTCTATACAATCCTAAACATCCCCTGGACTGATGACGTGTCTAATGTTCCCATCCTTGAACAGGCAGAGGTCACCAGTACTGAGGCCACACTGCTGAGAACACAACTGCACTGGGCAGGGCACGTTTCCAGGATGGAGGATCACTGCCTCCCTAAGGTTGTGCTTTATGATGAACTCGCCACCGGCTGCTGCAATAGAGGAGCCCCGAAGAGGAGATACAAGGACTCCTTGGAACAACACCTCAGTCTTGGCCATATTGACCACCATCAGTGGTCCACTCTGGCCTCAAATTGGGAATCATGAAGACTCACCATCTGTAACACTACTGCCTCCTTTGAGAACTCACATAGAATTAGCCTTGAGGAGAAGAGACACCGCAGAAAGAACCACACCTCGTCAATACCACCTAAGGAGACTTTCAGCTGTGCCTTTTGTTCCCAGACTTGTCTATCCCACATTGGCCTTTTTAGCCATCAGCGTGCTTGTAGCAAGTGTGGGTAGAGCCCTTCCCGTATCTTTGTTTGCAAAGCTTAGCCATGATGATGACGATAAGAAAAACCAGCACACAGGCTGTGTACTTGTCTCCTAGTTTTGCTCAGGAGGTTTGGGTGTGACTTGGCCATTAGTGTAGGGCAAGGAAAAGAGACAGAAATACACCCTCTCAGAAATGTCTCATAAGCTGCATCAGATGAGAGAAGGCTTGTTCCTCATTCCTTATTTATGAAGGGAAGGTAACAAGCAAAGGAAAACAGACAATGCAGAGGCATCTTCCTCCCCCAACCAACTGCCAGAGTTGATGCCATGAGGACAATGACACACATCTGTTCTTGCATCAGCTACTTCTCAGCCACACATCTAATCCACAGAAATTAAAGGCAACACAACAAAACCCATTTCTTTCTTTACAGATTGAGTAAAGCCTTATGATTAGGATGAAAGTTAGCCATTGAAGCCTCTCTTCCACCAAGATGAATTGTTATATTTAACAAAAATTCCATATGCACCTAAGCAGTGCAAACGAATTACTGAGAGCTACATTTTTCTGGTGTTTAAACCAGAAAAAAAAAAAATCAAATTTAGACTACACAAAACCACTTTGTAATACAAGTTCCCAGTCCTGGCATTTTATGAAGTTATTTTCATTGGTTCAGGACTAGAATCCTTCCCATCTCTGAGTGTTCTAGATCTCTAATGAGATGATACCACAGGGCACTGATGTTCCCATTTTGGTCAACAATGGAAACTTTCCTTGATGCTACTCAAAACTGAGTTTCCATGCAAAGTCTCTGTTTTGACTAATTACAAATAAGATTTTAAAGCATCATCTACCTCCACATCTCAAATCTGTGTCAAAATTTATAAATTAAAGCTTTGAAAGAAATAGAGAAAACAAGTGAAAAAAGGCAATTTACAAATCCACTTTTTGCATACAGGATCAGGTACAAGACCTTTTTCTCAGACTAGAACAGCTGTTGCAGTGGAATACTTGAAAAACTGTATAAAGAATATATGGTGTCCAGGTTGGAGGTGGATTTTATTAAGATATTTATCTATGCAGCAAATGTGCTAAAATCAGGTATGTTTTGTTGAACACNTAATATATGGTGTCCAGGTTGGATTTTATTAAAATATTTATCTATGCAACAAATGTGCTAAAAATCAGGTATGTTTTGTTGAACATAAGACAGCCCTTAACAAATAATTTCTAGTCCTTTAGATTTTTTTTTATTTTGTCTTTCGACTTTCAGTCTTTAGGCTATTATCATATAATTCCACATTAGACACTTCCACATTAGATTGTATGTGCTGGGTGAGTTTTCATCACTGGTACACCCAGCTCCAAAGCAGCTTGTCCAGTGAGTATCCCTAACTGTATTTTGTAGGAAAAATAAACTCCAAATAAAGGCAGAGGCAGCTTTTCAGCTGGACTAACAAAACTGTGACCAGCTCAGGGACATCTTAAATCACAACCACTATCAGTCATCTACAAAAACTAAAAACATCTAATAGCTGGAGATGTTTAAAAAAAAATTATATAGAAACGCAGTTTTCAGAAAGAAAAACACATACAAAAACCCCACTTACAACTCAATTTTGTGCTGTTAAAGAGATGTGAGAGCCATCCTCCTCCAGAGAAATCAGTGTCAGAAAACTCAGTGCTGATCAGGACAGGGGAATTCTGGAGCACAACTGATCCAACAAATCAAAAACTCAACAAAACTAAGCTGCAGAGCTCTTGGAAGGATGCAAACAATTCCAAGAACTACATGAAATGGAGTTGTTGGAGAAAACACAGAAACTGTTTATGTAAAGAAAACACAAGGAAAATCATGATTAAGGCTGAACTACATGTCCTATCATATCTATATAGGATGATGCTACACATCATTACATACATACTGTGGGTAAGGAAGACTAAGTCTGATTTTGCCCAGAACCTCCAAGTCTGTTGAATTCACCAATACCAAGTTCCTTGATGTTCTGCAATCCTCATCTAGTCTTTGAAAACTTTTTATGTATTTGTCACTGTTTTCATCTATTCAAATACTGAAAACCAGGCTAAACAGTCAGTTCATGACTTCCATTTCACCACTGAAAACATCAGCTCAAAGGTCTCACACTTCAGTGTCTCCTGCATGGTTCAGAAATCTTAGCAAATTACAAAACGGAATGTTCAGCCTCTAATGAGAAAAAATATGCATCTTTAACCATAGCAAGTTTATTTATTCTGTTATCTTTTTGATATTTATTAAACAAGCAACTGCCACAAGTATTTTTGTAGATGTGCAGCACCTGAACAAGTTGAATGAAAATAAGTGATGAATTGAAACTGGCCTCAGTTTTTTCCATCTATATAAAGAGGACCATCCTGAAAAAGATGCTGTGAAAGTTCATTCAGTTGATTAACTGTGTGCTGCTTTATAAGTAAATGCAAGGAGGAGGCAGAGTTGCTAAAAAAGATCCTGGCTTGTTACTACAGGAGAAAAACCCAAAGTTTCTCTGCATACTAAGATAAAATGGAGAAAAAAGACTGTAAAAATATAAGTAAGAAGTGAGCATTAAACTGCCTCATTGCTGAGACACTGCAGTGACAAATGACCAGAAAGACCCATATGGGGCCAGACCATTTTTAAGGTCTGTGACACAGACCTGCTAAGGAAAGAAGGCAAGCAGAGGATTCAGTGATATTTTTCTACATGGACCATGAATCATTGGCTTATCTTTTTGTTTAATAGCCCCAAAAGCCTTTTACTTCCTTTAATTTGCCTAAGGCTTGCTCAGCAAAATTATCCATATTTTTATAGGGATATAATCTGCTAATTCTGATTAATGGCCATTTACACAAGGTCCTTGCAGAGCCTCCACAGGTTATTCCCTTCTCTTCACAGGAAGTCACTCTGCTGACCATGCATTTCATTATTTTGTGGGATAATTTATACTCTCACAGCTGAGGCCTGCTTCTCAAAGGAGAAATTATTTGATTATGACAGATTTTATCAACAGTTTTAGAACTAAGTGTTATGCAAGCATTATTACCATGTGAAGGAAGAGGAGTAAAAAGAAATTGCTTGTGTTGCAATGGTTAAAACTTGTTTCTCCCTTCATTTCCTTACAAAATCTGATTTTGTGTTACACAGTGATTAATAAGAAATTACACTTATATACACAAAAACAGTAAGACAGGCTGTTCTGTATTTTTTTTCCTGTGCTCACACTCTGAACTTGTCGCTTGTTGTCCAGCAGACCTTACACTGTAGCCATTCCCACAGAAAGCCTGAACATGTTGCAAACTGGCACTGGGGATGAGATTCCTGGATAAGTAATCCCTGTTTACATACAATCACTTCAGCTGAGAGATAAACAGCTTTATTTTAATCAGGAAACATTAGAAGTATAGACTGAGTGGACATATTTATTAGAGATAAATCCCTCTGATGAATCCCAGAAGATGAGAACCACATCATTCAAAGAACAAACAGGTCCTTGATGTGACTAGTGCAGCACATAACCAAGAATAAGTCCCCATTTTCATGCTTACAAGAAGTCTACCACACAAATTTCTGGCACAAGAGATTGTGAACACCACAAAAACATCCTATTCCAGAAGAGAGTTTCAGGCTACAGCTGGTCACCACTGTGCTCAGGGTGGTATTAAAACACATTTTTTCTGACTATGTCGATTCTTAAATAGCAACTCACAGGAAGCATTGGGTTTCCCTCCTTTTAGTGATATTTTGTTTTCCCAAGACAAAGAGACAGCAACACTGCCATTTTTAGGTGGAAAGGTTCCAGATTTTCCATTTCAAGTTATATGGATTTGACTTAAAGATAAAATTCAAGCTATAATAGAAGATAAAAAATACCCAACTCCGCCAAGTTTTCTCCATCAGAGATTCCCACTGACATGGTACTTCCTTCCCCTTCTGCTACACTGAGGATGGCACAGCACTGCAACAGCTGCCCAGGAAAGGGGTGAAACCTCCCTCTCTGAAAACATTCCAAGCCCACCTGGACAAGCTCCTGTATCACCTGCTCCTTAATTGAATATTTGTTCTCAAGTTCAAACCACAAAGCAAATGGAACAAATGGAAGCCAGGCAAGTGGCTTCCATAAACAGTTAAGCTGCCAGTCCAAACTGGGATCAAGGAAGATGTAGACCCTGGAGATCATTTGTTATTTTGCCTCATATCTAATACTAATAAACATCTAAAGCCAGGTATCAGTCTGGACTTCTGCATATCAACAAACTCGAGAGGATTTCACTGCTGGTTAAGAAAAGCAGTGTCTCATGTAAGCTCCCTGAAGATGTCCTGATAGCTATCAAATACACAATCTACCACCTGTTTCTAATTCAAGTCCTAATACATACATGTTGCAAAACCTTGGTTTATCTCCCCAATATTCCTGAGGAGTCACCCAGACACCAGCCCTAGACCAACACCAGAGCTCCAGCCCAGCACTGTCAAGTCCAAAGGCTGAACTAGCAGCCAACATTTTCAGAGGAACTGATGCCCATTTTCAAAGGGTCTAGAGGCTCACAGGAAAAATAAACATCAGCCTGGCTTTGAAAGAGCAATTACATGTAAGAAAACCACGAAGGTGTAAACATTCTTCAGGTGCCACTTGGACTTTGGGTTTTCCTGCTCCCTTAGACACATGCTAAGAGACTGAAGTATTTGGGGTGAAGCTTAAGAAGTGTTTACAGGATTGGTAAATAGCTCATCCCCCTGAATCCTCATCAAATGGGTTTTGAATCTTAATCACACTTGTGTTCAAGGGCTGAGGGTCAGGGCTGGCTGGGACTCAGTTTTCTAAATCATTTCCCCTGTAATGCACAGAGAACCATTCTAGCAGTTTAGTCATTTCCTCTTAATGAGAAATCACAATTCCATCCAAGCTGGATGTCCCACTAATGAAGCCAAATGGGTACTGACTTGAACTCAGTCACTTCTACATTTGTCCTGTCTCAGAAGGCATTACTTAGCAATTATTGTGCTGATAACACTATTCCACAAAGTTCACATACTCCTGTTCTATTTGCCCTTCACAGTAGTTTCCTGAAAAGCTCATTTCAAAACAGAACTGCTTCCAGCATTTTCTTATATTGTGTCTGCACTCGAGGGAGGGAGTGTTTTAGAGGCTAAAAAAAATACACATTACAATTAAAAGTACTGACAACAAGAACCAACTCCTTACAACTGCCATGAATCTTGTTGCTGTATTTAAAAGAATTAATACCAAATCTGGTACTCTTTTCTCAGAAGCAGCAGACACGGCAGTGACACCTCTGAAAGCAGGCCCTGTGACTACAGCCCATTTACGAAACACGAGGTGTAATGCAACCTTGTCACCTACATGCATTTTCCAAGTAAATATTGCTGAAGCAGACTTGCATTGCTATTTAATCATGGGTGACAGGCTTCCCATGAATGACAAGCTTGAGGCAATTTGTGAAAGAAGCTCAGCCTTTCTGCTTTAACATGAACTGCAGATAAGGAGGTTGAAGAGGTCTGTATTCCCTCAGTGGTGTTCTATTGCACAGATAATTAAACCTGGCAGATTTGTCTTTGCCCACTTACAGCCAAACTTTCCAACAAGGATGCTCAGCACAAGGCTGCCACGTGAGCATTGCCAACCCAAGTGTCCAAGCCATGGAGCATTTGCCACTTGGCAGGGTCAGGTTTGCCAACCTAATTGACAAGGTATGAGATGTCAATACCTTCATATACCAAGAATGATCAATCTGTTTGCATGCAGTGAGACAGTCTTTGGACAGAGATATTTCACATCTGCCTTGCTCAGAATAAATACATGGTTAGGTGAGAGCTGATACCTCTATCAGCTGATGAGCATCAGCTTCTTATGTTGAATGCTGTATCTTTATGCCAGAGATACAAGACAAAATATGTATTTCAGGTCTTCATCATTTCAATCATGGAAAACAATATAGTTTCCACTAGTAGATAAAAGTTAAAATGCATGAAGAACTCGCTACACATCTTCCCTTAAGCTAAATATGTATCCATGTTCTGTTTCTGAATCCAGCTGAAATTAAGTGGGTTATCTGAACAGTTCTACTTAGAAACTGAGGAAGGGCTCATCACATGGATTAGACTCTCTCCCTATAATATTCTGATCCTTCTTATCCCTGCAATGACAACCCAGTACAGATTTTTATAAATATGCCACTTGGTACATATTGGCTGCATACTCCCAGGAACATTCTGCACCAAATTCCTCAAGAGCCACCAGCAACAACTTCCAGTATCCACACAGCTTTATGAGGCAGTCAGCAATAAAACTGGAACAAAGCTGGTCAAGGTAGTGGAAATCATAATTTAGAATGTTTATACTCATGACCCTGATTGAAACAATACATGTATTTAAATCAAACAGAAATCCAGTACCTATTTGAACAAGACTTACCTTATGCCTAGGCTAACTCCAGCTGGGCAGCTTCAGGAATAAAGAGGAAGAATCACACCATTTCATCCCCATTACAGTGTACAAGCAGCTCTCTCAGAGGCACACAGGTTATTGCCACACAACAGACCCATCTCTCAGTGAAAGGCAGTGGACTTCAGCAAAACAGAAACTGTTGGAAGTGGCCTACAGTGATTATTTGAAAAACATGTTTGCAAAAAGCACATCCCCTACCTCACAGCACACATTCTATTCTCCACACGAAGGCAGATTCCTGGGATTCCTATGAGCCTCTGAGCAAATCTGTGTAAACAGAAGATCAGAAAGAAAAATCACCATTTGCAAAAGAAAGGTAACAAAAGTAAATCAGCAGTGAAAGAGATGGAGAAGGAAAGCAACATACGAAACAAATGCCCAAATTAATTATGCTACAGGGAGTGTGGCTGCACTGACAGCAAGGCAGAGGAGCCCCACTGCAGTACAGGTCTGTTTGCTCATGATTACAATGCTGAAGCTTGTCCCCAGCCCTGTGTGACAGCAGAGTTTAAATAAAGCTTAGCAAGGAAACAGGTTTTATCACCAAGACTACACACCACACTAGGGGAATTATCTCCCTGGGCAGTCAAAGAAATTTTTATCTATTTCATTTGGCTTCAGACTCAGGCTGCAATGATTGATTTCCAGAGGAATGCTGCCAAATCCTATTATTCCCCTGGAAACAATAGAGGAAAGCTTAAAAAAAAGGCAGAGACTTTTCCTAATATCTGTTTAAATACAGGGAACTCCCCCATGATAAGTAATCAACTCCTGGTCTGTCATAACTAGTTTTTTCTTACTATTTCTTTGATTTGAAGACAGCAAAGAATTTTTTAATCTCTTAACAGCTCAGTCACATTCCACATCATCCGATTGCTCCATAATGCTACTTTATCCTGCAAGAAAAACACCTCTAAGTTGACTCATATACCAGTGACTGGTAACAATAAGGCTACTACCACACTTGTATACTATTAATTAATGTAACATTAAGTGGATGGAAATACATGAGCTTCTTTTGATGGCAGTTCAGTATTGTAGTCAAAACAAACCTATTGGATCAGCTCACAAGCCTGAAAAATAATACCCCAGGGAAGTGCTGGATAATTAACTGATTATGGCCAAAGAACCAACAAGACATGCCAGGATAAAGGGATAGGATTTAAAAGAACAGGGTACAGTGTCTAGATTTAAACACCTCTTACCAAAATATCATAAAAAATATCAAAATATCATGCAAAAAATAATTGGTAATGCTAAAGGTGGAGGAACAGATGCAGATGAATGCAAATAAATGTATTCCAATTAGCTTGTTATTTTTTATGGTTTAAATAGATCCATTGCTTTAATAAACATTTTAACATAGATTTTAATTTTCTCTTCTCAAACTTTGTGTTGGATTATCCATCAAAGCCTAAAAGCTCTATGCTTGACATGAAAAAAAGATTTGGGTCTGTCTGGTTGGTTCCCCACTAATTAAGTAACCAAAGCTGGGTAATAACTCAGATGACAGAATGGAACAAGGTATTACATCAGTTTCTGGTTTATCAATGGTTACCAAGCATATCATCAGATTCAAAGAGTGAACCAGACACTGCTACACAGAGAATAAAGCAAGAGGGTCCTCCCCATCTCCCCCTCCACCATCATATATTTTCTCATTTTTGCTTTTATCCAAGCAATTCATGTGACTAAGACAGTTTTCAGCCTGTCAAGGAAAGACATTAATACTGAATTATTTGGGGCTTACTTCTAGGCTCAAAAAAGAGAGCTTCCTCCTAGTTTGAAAGAAAAAACGAAAATAAGCTGAAATACAGAATACTGGATATAAAATTAAGTCAAATAAGTTATTTTACACTTTGATCTGCTGTAGAATTGCTGCAAAATTGCACTATATTAAATGAAGTGAAAACATGATAGGTTTGACAAGTGAAGGCTCATACAGCTTTAAAACCCTGAATTTACTCTGTTCCTGTGAGTTGCATCAGAACAGAAGATTTTAGATTATTATTTTGTATTGAGCTTCATTGCTTTTTCCATCTTGGCTATTTTTCTTTAAATGCATATCACACAATAAAATAAATTGCTAATTAAACTTTTTCCTTGACATCACCATTGATTTCAGTAAAGAGCTCTCCATGCTACACAGAAACACTTCCATGCAGAATGTAACATGGGTTCATGGGTTTCTCAGCCTCCAGGCAGTAATGGCTGAGGTGCCATTATGGGAACAACCAGCTAAAGGGAGTTTATTCCTAATCATCTTCAACAGGTCCATCAGAGAACACTCCCTCACACACCCATACTACAAGTTCTACAACAGTAACAACCCTATGCCCACATATATTTCATGCTTTCATGAACTCCTATACTTACTCCTGAAATTCTTGGATTAAAGGCTAAAGAAATTCAGATGGGGATGTGGTTCTTTAAGTTTTAAAGTGTAGTTCAGCTTCTAGTCTACAAATTGAGAGTCTTGCTTTAAAAAAATTAATAAAAATCCTACACTATGTCTAAACCTGGTTTAAAATACAATACAAATATAACATTATTGACTGTATGAAATAGCAAGTGACACACAAGTACTTTTATTTTGAACAATTAGGTGCCCTGCATTTGACTACAAGATACCCAGCATGACCTAAGGGATAAGACTCTTTAGGCCCAGTTTCTGTTGCTTTTTCAGTTTTTGGTGAGGGCTAAGGCACTTTGCTTATTTAGACTGGGCCCTTTATGGTATAGCTAAGCACGAAGAAGCAAAATAAAAAGAAATATCAAAATACTCTGTAACAAAATACAGAGTACACTCTGTACTGAAACATACCACCTGTCTGGTACAAAAATGGCTGTAAACCACCTCTTTACATCTGTTATATGTCCTTTGCCTTTCTCGTGATCCATTCAGAACCAGACTCTCATTCAAAAACCAAAATGCTGCAGGGCCTAATTACCAAGGCTCAGATTAGTATTTATTATGCAATTATTCATCTTTGTAATCATTAGTCTTAAACTTGAAGTATTTTTTTCCCAGAAAGAAAACAACAAAACAAAATCCAGACTTTAATTAGACTATTTTGAACATTATTGAAATTGAAAATCATTTTTGTCTGTCATAGCCATCACTGCAAGTTGTTCTTTTATTTGACAACTCCTTTTAAATAAAAAATAACTCTTTTCCCAGTCCATATTACCATCCCTGATAGTTCTTTTGCCATGTGAAACAGCACTTCATTCTGTCTAAAATAAACTTACCACAACTGCAAAAGCATAGGGAAAGCAGACACACACATTACACTGAACTGTGCAGTGGTAAGAATAAAAACATACAGAAGAGTCCTTACCAAAACTACTAGAAAACTGCCAAAACACATAAATTAGCTGTTCCTTCACACAGACTTATAAGCTTATCTCTAGCACAAATAATGACCAAAAAGCTGAGCCAACAGCTAAACAACATTCACTTAACACATCCACTCACACCCAGCACCAGAACATGCCAATTTATAGTGGCAGTAGCCACGTGGTCAACATTTTCAAACCTTAAAAGCTTCACCTGAAGTGAGTTAATTTACTTGTAATTGCAGGTGAATTGTCCTCAGCTGTTCCTTGGGGACACAGCTCTACAGAGAGCCGAGGGCACAGTACTGTAGTTGTGACAACATAGACTGCTGTGCACCAAGATTAATAATTTCCCCTTAAAAAATTACTGATCTTCTTTGTGTAGCTTTTAAGAACTTGCATTTTTTTTGTGCAGTATCTCTGGCTGCGCCACATCCCCCCTCTAAAAGTGTGACCTGGTTTGAAGAAGACACAATTTTCTATTATCACTCCTTCAGATTTAGAGATCCATAACCTTCTCTTTCACTGATAGTTATAAAAAGTGTCATTAAAAATTGATGCCTTCATGTTGCATGTGCATACTCATTTTAATACAGTGCAATTTTTTATTCAGACTCCATTTGCTTTTTACAGGCCCAGTTCCCAGCAGTGCCTTGTACTTTTCAGATATATCCTTGCTCCAGTCTCCTAAAAAAACCCAGTAAATTGGGATGAAAAATANGTTGTCATGTTCTGTCAGGCAATCCATGACTATTCCTATTCTCTTATGGCTGCTACTTCTGATTGCAGCAATGACAGTTTGCCTCAGGATGGTTGTGTCAATCTTTTTCACTAAGAAATATTCTTGACTTTGATTGCCTTCTCATCTTGTGGCACAAAACCCATCCCATCTTCAGGGGAACTCCTAATGCTGTTCACATCATTAAAAAATACCCTCTGCTTCCTGTCTGCTTCCTGTTCTGACAAAACATGAGAACGCTTCTGTCAGCAACTATTTTTTCCTGTGCTGTGCTTCTCAAAAGGANTCAACATTTTCAAACCTTAAAAGCTTCACCTGAAGTGAGTTAATTTACTTGTAATTGCAGGTGAATTGTCCTCAGCTGTTCCTTGGGGACACAGCTCTACAGAGAGCCGAGGGCACAGTACTGTAGTTGTGACAACATAGACTGCTGTGCACCAAGATTAATAATTTCCCCTTAAAAAATTACTGATCTTCTTTGTGTAGCTTTTAAGAACTTGCATTTTTTTTGTGCAGTATCTCTGGCTGCGCCACATCCCCCCTCTAAAAGTGTGACCTGGTTTGAAGAAGACACAATTTTCTATTATCACTCCTTCAGATTTAGAGATCCATAACCTTCTCTTTCACTGATAGTTATAAAAAGTGTCATTAAAAATTGATGCCTTCATGTTGCATGTGCATACTCATTTTAATACAGTGCAATTTTTTATTCAGACTCCATTTGCTTTTTACAGGCCCAGTTCCCAGCAGTGCCTTGTACTTTTCAGATATATCCTTGCTCCAGTCTCCTAAAAAAACCCAGTAAATTGGGATGAAAAATAGCCTCTGCTGAAGCTCATGCTTAGTTGGTGCTGTTAACTCTTTTGACTACACTGATTTGGTAGATGATTTTAATGCAGAAAAATGTCTTTTTTGTTTTAGAAGACACAAGACACCAGAAGTCTGGAGTGTGGGCTGTAGCAGAGGGCTCCTTTTTCCTGAGGACCGGTGTGTTAATTGGGAGGAGGCTAGAACAGCATAAAGTGGATTCCTTTACAATATGTTTTNGAAATAATGGATCCAGTCACTCCAGAAACCTCTTGTACAGATGGCAGGGATTGGAAATATGGGTAAGGAATTCCTGCTTTGGGTTCTCCTTTTCCATGAATTTCAGGCAGTTGCATACAATTATTTTTGTAGCAGAGCTTTACATTCCTTTGTCCCTTGAAATGCCGAGACCAAACTCCATGATTACTCCCCTTGCCACTTTCCCTTCATGAGTTGCATGCTGGAATCAGTTCTTTGATAAACTGAGCAAAAGAACATGGGAAGTTATGATTACTCAAGAAGAACCCCTATCTTGTGTTAAGGTGTGATGGTCAGAACAGGCAAAGGTAAATACCTTTCCCTGCAAATGTGTCTTTCCAGTGTTACCTGAGCTCAAAGGTACTTTTTCTAGCAGGCAGAAGGGAAAGATGGAGTGGCCTGTGAGATTAGCTCTAAAAAACTGCATCTCTGCTCTTAAATTAGACCACAAAGCATCACTGTAGTGTTTGGTTTGCTTTAATTCCACGTAAGGGAAATCTTACTCTTAAGATTGGGCTTTTCCATATCCAGCTCTAAACATAACTGCTTCACACAAGCGTGCAAGTATGTTTTTCCTATTTTTTCAATCTTTTCCTTTGGAGAGCTACAGATGCTCTTTTAGGGCTTGTCTATCACCAGAGTTGTTAATTAAACTGCAGCAAGGCTGGAGCCAGTGCTCAATTATATCTGAAAGAGTAAGAAGGTAACAAGAGTTGTGAGTTAAATATACATTGCTGCACGTGCATCTGGGGCAAAACAACAGGAGATACTGGCAGAGAGGGATCCAGTTTGCTTTCAAATCTCACTCTTATTTTATTGGAGATGCAGTTAGAGAAGTGTAAATATCTTCAGACTTCTAAATGATCAGCAGAATTATGAAGTTAATGAGGATCTTCAAATATCTCAGCAATGCATTAATTTTTCAGCCTTAAATCATTCAGCTAAAGTTTCCAATTATAAGCTTCACAGGCTGAAATCCTGGCTCCAGCACAATTAAAATGAGTGTTCTCATTGACTTTGATGGAATTTGGACTTCACTTTTTGATGTGTGTATTATTCCTGTAAATGTAGTGTGTGCACACTTGTGTATTTCAAACAATACTGAGATTCTGGGATCATCAGGTGACTCCCAAAGCTGTAAAAGCCATGTAACCCATTTGGCTAGGGCTTAGCTCAAGCCTTATACAGGATTTTTTCTAGATTTTCCTAATTAGTCTACTAGTAAGGCAGAGACCCAAATGTGATTTTGGAGCCAGCACAGGGTAGAAGCAAGTAATCAAGCTGTATTCTGAAGAGAGATGCAGACCAGAATGCTGAAAAGGGAATTTTGGTGATATTTGTCCCTGTGTCACAGACTATGAACAAAAAAAAAATCCCCTCAAGCACCCTGCTGAGTGAAGTATGAGAAAGCAATGAGGCCCTGGTCATTTAATGCACACTGATAAGTTCATTTTGATAGGATTCCTAATTTTCCTTCTGCTTCCGCTTAGCCTAGCTTCAAAATTTGTACAGGAAAGTGGGTGGAATAAGAGAAATTAATGGATGTTATGTCATTCAGCAGCCCCTCCCCTATATCACATAATGATTCTATTCTATACATGGTCTGGAAGGTGCCAAGTAATCTCAATTTCCTGCTGTTGGTGGATACAGCTGGTTTGGAGTTCTAACAGCAACAACAGAGCTCGAATTATGGTCTCCATATAGCTGTGGAATCACGATGTATGAGAAATCCAGTTAGCAGGTAGCTGGGAAGTGGAAAAGACATTGTTCTACACAATCTTTAGTTTTGCAGAGTTAATAAGCCACTCCTATGGCCTGTCAGTTTTTAATGGCCTGGTCTCCTAGAAATTTTATTTGGATTTGAGGCAGCTCAACCTACCAAACTGCAGCCACCACATCTCACTGATGATGTAGCAAACTACCCTGGACAAGGAACCTTCTGGAGACCCTTGGGCACAGACAATCATCCTGCTGCAAACCTTCCACTGTGCTGAAGAGCAGCAAGAATAATTTTTAGCAAGCTCAAGATGCCTAGACTTTGCTTGCTGCCCTTTTTGAAAGTCACATTTAGAAACCTTGATCTCAAAGTTAATTTGTTTGGGCACGATTATCAGTAAAGGCTCTTTGATCCACCTGAGAGTCTAAAGCAGCAGCATAAAAACATCCTTCCACTCTCATCAGTAAGAATTCCCTTTTCAGGTTTAGTTCAGCTGAAATTTATCTCTTAGGGAAGAAGCTCCAAAAAAAAAAAAGAAATTTATGGTGAGGCTTGGCATGTCTATTTGTTTCCTAAGTGTATGAGGCATTCCAGCAGATCAGCAGGCCACCTTCTCCAAGTGATGTTCACAAGAGTGGAAAGGACAGAGCTGAGAGCTGCCAGCCCTTTCTTCCACATGTTGCTAATGCAATGACTACTGGGAGTGCATACAGTTATTGCACATTGGACCTGCCTCTGTCACTCTTCCTAATACTGGCAACTCACTGTACAGGTCACATGGGAGAAAACCAGGCTACTCAACATGTAAGGTGTTACCCAGCTGATATGATGTGATATGATATATGCATGAGCCCTGCACTCCCTGTGAGCAGTGCCTAGACATATCTGAGGTTAACTGAAACGAGACACCTCAGGTACAGAGAGCATGGCTGCAGCCTCACCTTCCCTGTCTGATACATGTGCTCTGGAAAACCAAACACTCCAGGAGCTCCTTCCAAATATTTACAGGCAGCAGGAACTCAGGACTCTGGAATGAAGATCAATAAATTAGTAAATAACATTGTGGTGTTATGCTGAGGACAAAGATCACACGAAGCATGGCTGAATTATTAAATAAGGAAGGTTATCCTTTGTAATATTAAGCTGAAGAAAGGGATTAGTAGATGGTAATGATGCATTTATTCTAATCTGCTTTAGTGGAAATATTCAAAATTCATGAGGATTGTTTTAAGACACCAAAAATAGGCTCTGTCCCTTTGCTTTCTGGTTTGGGCAAATGTTTTCAAGGAAGGACAAAATCCGAACAGTTTCCTTGATATATTTACCAGATGACAAATTTAAGAGATAGAATCTGCTATAAATCTAAAAAAAAGCCCAACCAAACACCCACCACATTTAATACAGATTAAAATACTTCTTACTGACTATAAACTTAACACATCTATTTGCTTTTCTTAACTTCTATGGCAGGTGACATAACTCTTCTACACTGAATTGGCACATTGTAGATGCAGACATGAAAAAAGCACCACAGAATATTGTGGTGTGAACCTATAGCAGTTACAAATGTATATAATCATGCCCTTTTTACCCAGGAACTTTATGCTGAATTTACTGTGGTGTAAGAACAGGGTTGTGTTGGCTCTCTGGATATCTGGTCACTTTAAAGCCAAACATAGTATTCATTCTTTCTATCACATTTTTCAAAGATAGTTTAGAAGATTAAGGAAAAAAACATTTTATTTCTTTAAATGAAAGGATATGAGCCCCCAGGAGAAGCAGAGAGATAGGAAATGACAAAGGGTGAGTGATGGAAAGGAAGTGCTTGGGTTTTGTTCAGAGAAAGCCCCTTTTCCTCTGTAATGCTCTAATTCCTGCTACTCTAGAGCAGACAAGAGCATCTCCTGCTGAGCATCTCTGCAGAACTAATGGGGCACCTAGTTGTGTGCTACACTGTCTTGCCTCTTAAATAGAATCCATGATGGGCTACCCTTCTAAAATCCTGGAGCAGCTTGTGCCAAACTCTCTGGCTACAAATGAGGCAGCTTTAACCAAGCTTTTCCTTCAGCTTTTTGTGGAAGTTTAAATTTCAGGAGACAGTGTCCATACAGCCATCCTCTGCAGAGCAATTAAGGTTAATTTGCTGTATTTATTTAAATTAAGTCTATTTAGTCTCCCACTGGATTATTTGAGGGTAGCATCAGATACAGGCAGTGGAAATAGCCAGATTTTATAATTCTGAACTGCCCTAAGCTTCTAAAGATTTTCCATGGCCACTGAACTGCCGGCTAGAAAGGCTGTTTGGGACTTAGTGGGAAACCTTTGCTATGTCCTGGAGAAAGCCCGTGGAGGTAGAACACAAGGTCAGGTGAACCAAGGGCACTAATGGGAGCAGCTCTTTTTTTTTATGTATGTGAAATAAATAGAGGAGAAAATAATGAGGTTACATTGCCTTCAAACTGTGAGTTTTGCACCCTGTAAACTGCTCTGTTCAGCCTTATTTCAGCTTGGACTTAGGGAAGTTGCTTCCTGAAAATGTAAAGCTCTGTGTTTATGTGCATATTGAAATAAGCTGAAAATGGTATACACATTGCATGGAAGAGTGTAACACCTAACTGCCAATACAACCAACTGCTGCTCTCTCACTTGGTTTAATTTTGATGCAACAGCCATGAATACAGCAAGGTAATATTCAAATACAGCTTTGCAGAAGCATTTCTAGATGGTTTATTTTTCCACTGGACTTTTTAAAGTGGGTTTAGAAGACAAGAATAATTTAGTCACCATTTGGCTCCACTCTCCCTTAAAAAATAGCTCATTATAGTCTCTTCTCTATTTTTCCACCTGAGTACCTTTCTGGAATCAGTTTCTGTTTATTAGCATCCATGTTGTATATTCTCATTTATAGGTGAACAATTTTCACCATTACCAGTATGCTTCTGACAGATGTTTCAGACCTTCACTCCTTACAAAGACTGAAACTTTTTTTTTATGCACTTGTGAGTTAGAAATATAATAACAGTCTTATTTACTACTGAACGAAGTTCCACAAATTATAATGAACAAAGGATAAGAAGCAGTGTTTTAAAGGAAGCAGGACTAGCAAATGCCTCAAGGCAGAACTGAGATCACATACTTAGAAAAAGGTGAAATTGTACTGTTTGAATGTAACAGAAAAAATAATTTGTAGATATATTGAAGTGGAATTTGCAATGACAGCAATTTTTACCTCTCTGTATGAGTGGACAATGGACATCAGCTTTTATGACAACTCAGATATGCAAAGGTTTAACTTGACAGTAAATCTTCTGAGTATCCTAAGTCTGGTATAACTAAGTTTATTGATTTTCCCAAACACTACTTTTGTAATGACCCTGTCTATTGACCCTGTCTAATGACCCAGTGTCTATTGAGAAAGTTGAAGAATATCAGAGGCCTGTTGGTAATTAAAAATACCTATTCTTGTAGTCCTTCTGAATTGCCTGCCCCTTCTTCCAAAGGTCATAAACTCTCTTTTGCCCTGAGTTCCAGCCAAACCCCTCTGTTCTACCAGGTTCATCCCCAATAGCTCATCTTTTCAGATCCCTGGTTTCCAGACTGGAGCCAATTCATGTCTGACTAATGCAGAGGTGAGATTTATCCACACCTCAGGTGCCTTCAACATGTGCCAGTCTAGCTGTCCAATGTCATTTATCATCCTTTAAATCTTACCCACGCAGTCAAAATCTCTCAGAGCACACAGGAACCATTTGCCAGTGACTGGATAAATGTATCTTGCTCACTGTTCAATGGATTCCATGGATTTTGAGAATGAAATTCCCACAGCTAAAATCAAAAAAGTCTCTAGACTTGAAGTTGAGCTTTTAGTGAAAGGGATTGTTGTTAAAACGAAGACAGGCTGGGTACCTGAACCCCAGAGCATCCTAAAGGATCATGCTAAAAAAGGTAGAGATAATCCACTCAGAATCTGAAAATGGAACTTCTCAGATGCAGCTTAGTTTGGTTTCTCGTGTTTTCCCAAGGCAAGGTTTCTGTGCTTTGGGGTTTCTTGGCCATAGAACTACCATTCCAGCTGACTGCACCTTTCCTTTCTCATTCCATTTGCATCTTCCATGTCGCTAAGAGGTTTCCATGGCAATTCTAATATTGAATTAAGGAAGACATACTACTGAGGGTACCACATATGCAGACGTGCTAAGAACTGTTCCCAACTGATGACAGGAACAAAAGATAGCAGAGTGATCACTGTTCACACTAATTCAATGGCTCTTTACCCTGCACTGGAGACACTCTGAATGGCATCCTCTCTCTTTAATAATGCCCAATATTCTTATTTTCCTGCACAGCCTCCGACTGGGACTTATAAGCAACTTCAAACAGCTCAATAATTACAGCTCTGCTATAGAACTGTATGCCTTGGGTGGGACTGATATTTTTTCAAAAGAGTAATAAAAGGCTATCGATTAAATCCAGAAAGGGTAGTAAAGTGAAAATAATTGTCACTTCGTGTTTAGAGGTTTATTTATTATCCCAAGACACTTCATGCACAGAATTACACAGAATATGCTGAGTTGGAAGGGACCCACCAGGATCATTGAGTCCAACTGTGTCTGGAGATTCCATCTCCCTGTTCAGTTGGAGCTCTCTTATGGGAAGGAGGGATGTTTCTCTTTCTGGTATAGTCAGAAACTGAAACAAGACCAGAGTTCTAATTCTCCCCAGCCACTAAACATCTGTCTAATAGTCACTGTAGGCCTGGTCCAGGTTAAGAAAAGGCTCAGTCAAGAAACTTAATATTTTGGAGTTATAAACTATCCAGCAACTGTACTATGTATTTTATCTAAACCAGCCAGTTCTGACTGACTTAGGAAACATATGAACGTTCTACGGGAAAAAAAAGTTTAAATACTGTTTAAACGAACTATTATTTTAAAAGCTGAATGTTTTCCAGATTCACTTTTACTCTGTGTTTGGAGTCTTAGCTAAAAAAAAAAAAAAAACAAACCAACATTACTCCACAGGATTGCCATCCACCCTGAAGAATTTTCTTTCTGTCCATGCCTGGGGGAGAGGGAGAAAATCAGTGTTTTAGTTTTTGCTGGTGATGCTTCGGGGGCTCAAAGACATGGATGTCCCATCTCTCTTTATGCCAGAAAACAGTACCAGCTCCTGTTGCCTCACAGGGCACCTGTTCATTGAGACACCAGGCTTCAGCTCAGCTTTTCAGCCCATACAGCTGCAGTGTTTGTTGGGGGCAGCGAGATCAAGGCTTGTCCAGCTCATGGGACCCAGTCGTAGCTGGAAGGGCGAGCAGGATGGTTGTGCTCCGGCTTGGGTTTGTTTTCAGAGCTCTGCTCTAAAACACAAAGTCACGCACCAAGGGACGCAGCGTCCAAACAGAGCACAGACTTTCCTGGAAAATATTTGGAGCCATAGCTCCGCCTGCTGGACCAACGGGAAATTACACTGCGCCGAGAGGCTGGAACGGGAAAACTGTCAGGATGCCCAAAAAAAGTTCTTTTCCCTTCAGGATTCACAATTCAGCTTCTGTTTGCAATGGCAGAAATTTTCACGATGTTTTAGGGTCTACATGACATTAGACTCGAGATCTGTGTGTCCCTTCCTTGCAATTCCTGCTGGAAACAGGTACAAACCAGCCTTTCTCTCCCAAGGAACTAAGTGAGGGGCACACGAAGGTTAAGGACTTGCTCTGGTGTTAATCTCCTTTGAAGTTTCTGGTACTGCCTGATTAAGGTGCACTTAGTCAGCGGCCTATTTTCTAATAGCAAACACAAAAAATGGCAAGGTGGCTCATGGATAACATTTTCAGGAGCATCCAAGCAAGTTCAGCACTTGTAAACACTTCATAAGGTGCCACTAAGTTTCTCTGAAGGCAGGAACAGCTAAAAGTCTAAATTACTCTTTTGGGGTTTATATAGTACATTGGTTTACAGTGGTTCTTTAATATTTTGTTTACTTGCTTTGATTTTGTTTGTGTGTTGGTTTTTGGAAAAGCTTTGTACTTCATACCAGTCAGGTTAAAATTAGCCTTATTAGAGAATGAGTTTTCTCTGGGATTTATGCTAAATTTTTTCATTTCTATAATGTTTTCAAGATTTTCAGTTCTGCTTTGCAACATTCACAAGCTAAGCCATACTGTCGATGTGATCATCTCTATTATTCTCTTTCAGATGCACAAACCACCAGCATGTCCTCCAAAGCTGGCCAAAACAGTCAGTTTATAAAAAAATTTTAAAAACATAGTCAAGTCATTTGTGTGGCTTTGTCTAAAATGCATTTTGGCTCTACAAACTTTTTCTCTATATCAAATTTGTATATTTGCAATCAACATTATTTATTGGAGTGAAAAGGATTTTTTCCTCTCTTTTCTACGAGAAAAAGAAATGGATTTGTTGTTAGTTCTTTTTCCTCCTAATATGACATGAAATTGTGCCTGTAAGAGATCAGAACACAAACGTGTGCATGAATGCATTCTTCTGTATCTACACAAAAATGGAGCAGTTAACAGCACTTCTGACACCTCTCCAAGACTGAACATGGCATGAGAACTCTCCAAGCCTCCAGAATTACGAAAGGGTCAGGCTGGAAGGGCTCACAGCAGCTCATCTGGTTTCTCCTCCTTGCTCAAGCAGGGCCATCCCAGAGCACATGGCACAGGATTGTGTCCACACAGTTCTGGAATATCCCCAGTGAGGGAGACTCCACACCCCTCTGGTCTCTGTTCAGTGCTGGGTCACTGCACAGGGAAGAAGTTCTTCCTCCTGTTCAGGTAGAACTTCCTGGGCATCAGTTCCTGCCCGTTCCTCTTGTGCCACTGCTGGGACCCCGAGCAGAGCCTGGTCCATCCTCTGCCCCCTCCTTGCACACACTGACACACAGGGATGGGGTCCCCTCTGGAGGCTGAACAGCCTCAGCTCCCTCAGCCTTTCCTGGGCACAGAGATGCTCCATCCCCTCAGCATGTCTGCCGCCTCCATAGGACCTGCTCCAGGCACTCTGTGTCTCTTGTCCTGAGGCGCCAGAACTGGACACAACAGTCCAGATGTGCCTCCCTAGGGCTGAGCAGAGGAGCAGGATCCCCTCCCTGACCTGCTGGGAATAATCTTCCTAATACATCCCATTGGCCTTGTGCAGCTGTATTCAACTTGCAAAAGGCCTGGCCCAAATAAGTACAGCCCACAGAGAGACAGCTGCTCTGCCACAGTGAGATGGCAGCAGCCCTAAGAACCTGTCAGAGTGCCTGTATGTTTTATACTGCAGCAGAAAATCAAGGCCAATAACCAACTCTGAAGTGGGGCTTGATAAGAGACTCGGAAACCCCTCTTTAATCTCCTCTCCACCTGGCTTGTGGTTAGTTTTATCACAAAGGGGAATTTGCTGCCTGTCAGAAAGGACTGGAAGTTGGAAGGATACAGTGAGTATCTTTTTCACATTATCAATTTTTGTAATATACAAAATAGCAACTTTGATTACTGTAGCAGAAGCCATTTCAATAATGCAAAGTGATCAGCACCTTACAGTATAATTCCAGAACACCTTTTTAGGCCTGGAATACATGCTGTGTTCTCGTATGCAGGGGGAAAGCTTATTTTTTTCTATAGTGTTGTTCCCAAGCTTGTACTGAGGACTGGACTGTTATGTTGAGAAGAATTAATGCTTCAGGGACAAGGAGTGCAGTCTTGTGACAAAGTAAATTCAATAAGTGGAGCTTTCTACTCCTAAACTGGGACAGGCATCCATCAAGGGGAAGCGATGCACAGGCCTCTGGAGTGAGGCTCTGTGCTGTTTAATGTGGTGTCTCTGCTCCAGAAAATCATCCTCTGCACCAGAAAAGGGCCTTTTAGCTCTCATTTTACATCAGTGCTTTGATGCAGTGGCCAAAGTGAGGCTATTTTCCAAGGTTTTCATCTGGAGTGAAATCCCAGCCCTTTGAAGTCTCCAACAAAGCTCACACAGACCTGCAAGACTGGCTTCTCTTGCTGAGAGAAAGCCTCCAACATTACACTTTTGGGAACAGCTCTCTGGGTTTTTGCTTATGCTACACCTGCTTCTCCTTGAGTGAATCTAGAAAAAGAGCTGGACCAACAGGGCATTGGCCCCTGCCAATTTCAGCTGTGGCATCCTTGCAGGGGGATAAAACGTGGCCTTAAATACACCTAGAGAAAGACTGGGGAAAGTAACCCTTTGTATTAAGATCACTCAAAAATTTGAAAATAAAATTTCTAGCTAGAGGAAGCTACTAAATGTTCATAATTTTATGCAAAACTATTGAAACTCTGGCTCTCAGTACAAGTTTTTCACTGGAAGACCTTTCTTTCCTTGAAATTAGGAATTTCTATAGGAACAATTATGTTAAAGCAACATGAAGCAAAGGAACAAAATACTGCCTGTCCATGGTTCTCCCTACCTCAGCTTCAGTGGCAGCAATTTAAAAGAGCAAAGGAATGTTGTTGGAAAGAATTTATTAGAGTGGAAACTACTTCTCTGATTGTTGTCTGAAACTTCAGATGCCTTTAGCCATCTCTATTGCTCTAGGGCAAGCAAGAGTACTGCTCTAAAAAAAGCAATAATGATCATTAGAAGGTGGATAGATAACATCACTTATGGCTGCAGATGTATATTTATGTGTCTATCCCGGGACCTTTGCACAAGTTGAAATGTGTGAGACAAGGTCTCAGTATGTAAGCTCAGAAAGTAGGAAAACATGCTGATATACCCATCTGAGGCCCGGACAGGACATACCACCATATGTAAAGAAAACTGGGAATACTAAGAAAGAAAACCACAGATCTGTTATCAAAACCACTGAATGTTGCAGGACTTCAGTAACATCGTGCAACACAATCCTTTGGAACCTTTGGAAACAAGCAAACAAAAAAAATCAGCTATTTGTGGTCAAAAGTATTTCAATAAAAGTTAAGAACCTGATTGTGTTTGGGGCATGGGGATGTGCTAGTGCCTTTATTTTATGTTATAAACTGGGCACATTCGAAGTGAAGATGGAAGTACAGGTGAGATCAGTGTTATCTGGTGGGTGTTTTGACCACAACAAAAGGGGGAGTATATCTGTTGTCATCATGGCACTGTTCCGTGTGAAATGCTAAAATCTCTAATTGGTGAGGAGAAGACCCTTTAACTTTCTCAGAAGGCTTCATGCTGACCTTAGACCAGGTGAAGTTCATGACTGAAGTCTTCAGAAACCCCTTTTGCATCAGTTAAGTACGATGGTAATATCCACCAGGCAGGGCTGGTGGGGGGCATGGGAGCTGAGTTGTGTTCTACATCTTTGTTTGCACATAATAGCACCATTCTCTAAGAAATAAAAGGCTTCCATTTCTTTTTAATGAATTTTGAGCAGGTTATTTTGAAGCAGCTGTGAGACTGCCTGAGGTGTCTGTTTCAACGTTGCTGAAATGTAAGTGCCTCACATTAGAATTAAAAGTGACCCTCTGTTATTGTGGAGTAGATGACTGGAATAGGGAATCAAAGAGTTCCCCTCTCTGCTAGCAGGGAAAAATGCTTTCTCATTTAGGGGAAACAGAAGGAGGGAATTGGGTTTCCATAGTGATCCATGAGGAAAGGACATGGTTACCTGGAAACAGGACTGCTGAAAAAGCCTGTCTTATATTTGTTTATTGATGAGAGATCAAAGCCAGCTCTTCAATCACTCGGGAGTCGGGAGGTTGGACCTAGAGCAGCTGCTCTGCACCCAATCTGAGCACAAGCAGCTTGAGGGAGATGCCAAAAACTTTGAGGGACCTCTGCCACTTAGCAATTATATTTCTGTTTGTAAATACAGTCTTTATGTCAAAGGCTTAAGGAAAGTGGCTACTAATTTGGAATGATTGCTGCAGCCTCTTCTCCCCCTTCTCTCGTTCTGCTCCTTGGACACAAGCAACTCCTGCAACATCTGGTACTTGCCAGAAAGTGTTCAGAGGATTATGAAGACAAATCCCTTAAGGAGATGCCTGGAGTAGGTGCAAGAGCTCCCAGAAAGCCTTGGGCAGGGTTAGAATGGAGGCAGAGCACCAGGCAGCAGTGTGATACAAGAGCACAAAGTATTTCCTTTTATCTGCTTCAAGATATGCTTCAGTGCAAGCCTGCCACAGTTCTTTCTTTTGGTAGAGATAAAGATTTTAGGCTGAGTACCAACAGTGTACTTATTCTACATACTACAAGCTACTGTTTTAACATTATTTCATTACCTGTGCTTCCTATTAACCTTTATTATATGGAAACTATATCAGAATTTATTACCAGAAGGGTGTGATGTCCAGGTGACACAATGTGTGAGGCACAGGGAACAGAGATTAGACTGTGCCCTATAGAGTACTTTTGTGTGTGTGCAAATATATAAATTATTTAATAGCTAAGTAACAGGGAGTAAAGAGATGTGTGGTAAAATCTTAGAACAAGAAATAGAAAGGACTCTAAGCATTCATGAGTGAGGTTACCTCAAATTCATCAGTTGGGTTATTAGTCTAAGGACTGTTTTGGAAAACAAAATAGATTAACCCAAAGTTAAGGAAATGCTGGATTAAGAAGAGTTCCTTTTCATGATTTAATGATTTGCCTGTTCATTAAGTGCAGATCTGAACACTGCCTAACAATTCAGACAGCTCCTTTAGCAGGAGCTTGAATTAATTCACTGAGAAGGTGTGTATATTTCAATTTAAATAGAATTTAACTCAATCATCTAAAATCTTATTGACAACTTCTCACAGCACTAGTAAAAGTGAAAAGTGAATGCAGCCTGGGTTGTTTGTTTTTTATTGGAAGTCCTTGAGATATTTAATACAGAATACATTATTTAAGTTCAGCTGAAGGAAAAGTTTTCAGGTAAGGAGACTATAAGAACTCACAATCCTAAAAGCCTTTCAACATAGGCATTACCTAAGGCACCACTGAGTTTTAACTGTGCAAAAACTCTGGTTACCTCATAGGAAGATTTTTTATTTTGATAGAAGCAACATTTTAGTCCACATTTATAAAACTTATTCAGTTGTCAACTCTCAAAAAGCTAATTTTTTACTGAAAGAGAAGAATCAGTTTTGAGAATGCACTACACAGTTGAACAGAACATTTTGTCTTTGAACAGGACCAATGAACAGCCTTTTAAATTGTTTGTCATAAACAACAATTCAGCAGCTGAACAAGATCAGTGTTTTGCTGCTGGTTTTACACATTTAATCTAAATCATGAAACTAATTGTTTCTAGCTAAGCTTCATCAGCCTGAAAGCAAAGGTGCCTCTTCCATTTTCTTCCTATCCATCCAAACACCTGTGCATGGTAAATCATATCTGCTGTGCCTCACATTGCTGGAGTTCATGTGGCTGTAGTGGGTGTCACAATAAATCCACTTGTTCTAAAGGGGTTTAGCAGAAGAAAATCAAGTGTTTTTTATGGGGGAGCTTTTAACAGGCAGCTACCTGATTTGGGGCAATTCTAGTAACTAAGGAAAATGCTGAAGTGGAAGAATCTGACAGAACTATGCAGCTATGAAGCCTTTTGCTGTCAAGCTTTAAAATTACAGTAGTCTCCTCTTAATGCTGTCACAAACATGAGTTACTGTACACTTGCAGTTAACTTAGCTTTAAGAGTGTTTTGCTGTCCAAAGGCTCCCTGGACTGCAGTCAGCAGCAAAGATTTCAGTGCCTTCTATTGGATCAGCCCTTAATTGAAAGAATAAACAATATTGTGAGGAGGCTTTTTCAGTCTTAGAGTAGTTGTTGTATAAACCCGACTCCACATCTCATTAACTGCCTTAAGCTACAATATAAATACAGATATTTGTTAGTGGAATGTTATTATCTTATCCTTTCCTGGAGTAAGTGGATTGCATGATACATCACTGTCCACTGGAAGCACTGTCTGTTATTGCAGAGGAAATTAATTGCTTAATTCCACTCTCTAAGCTGCAATGTAATTAGCAGAGCAGCACTAAGCATTAGTTAGCAGCTCTCCAGTATTCCTTTGAAATGTCACTCTATTCCCTTTCCATGAAATCATAGCTCCTCCCAAGAATAAACCCTCAACATGAACAGTATTTGAGAATTTAAGCATAACTGGAGGTGTTCTCTCCAGATTTCATATAAACCAAATTGTTCATGCAAATGAGCCTGATCCCAAGCTTATTTTCACTTCTGGAAACATAAACACAGCATAGATGGGTTGCTGAGGAAACACTACTGGTTTAACTATTTCTTTCTTTACAGGTAGTTCCATACCATCAAAAGCATCAGTACCTGGCACCGTGACTGGTTTTTTTCTGAAATTTGGAAGGGATCTGCTGATTGTAGGGCTGAGGAAATTTAGATTCATATTTTTTTTTTTACTTTTTTACTTTGAAGACCACATGAGCATGGCTGCTCTTCCTCCTTTAATCAAACTTAAATTGATCAGTAAAGGCAGGAGACACTGTTTGAGAAACATAAAGCAATCACTGAAAGGACAGAAATGTAAAGGAAAAAAAAAAGTAAAGACAGTAATGTCACAGCCAGACATGTTTATTTGAAGAAAAGATGTTTGAGAGAAGTAATCCAAGGGATTATTGTTTTTTCCTAAGTAGTTGATGATCAAAATTTATAATATTTTGAAGAGAACTCATTCAAATGACAGATCTTGATCCTGAAACCAAAAGGGTTCATCAGGACGTGCTTTTGTGTACATTTTAAAGCTCTTCCATATCCTTAAATAAGGTCCCTTTAGATTTACATCCCCTGCTAGTGGTAGAGCTCCGTAGGATTATAAAATACTAGAAGTCTAATTGTGCTGACTTGACCCTGGGCAGCAAATAAGCACTTGCACCGAGATGGATTTAACATGAATATTCACATCTTGCATTTAATAATTTTAGTGAAATCAAATACCTTGCTCATGTTTCTGTCTCTGGGACACCAGTAAGTGTGAAGTCAGGCTTCAGATTGTCTCCTGCTGTACTTCTCCTTGTCCTGTTTCTTGGCCATACTCTGTCCCGAGCTTTCAAAGTGAAGTACTTCTTGTGAAATTAAAAATTCATCTTCTTGCCTTCCTCTAGAATAGTAAAATCACTATTTTTAGTGCAAATCTCTCCTGTGACCTTGGCTGAAATTAGACAAATGGTGCTTTCAGAGTGTTTTTCAAATTCCATCTCTAATTGGTTTAAGTTCTGCTCTCCTCCAGGTGCTTTGCACTCCTCAGTACCTCATGGCACTGGAGGGAAGTCGAATCACTAAAATTAACCACTTGTGAGCCTGCAGTCTGCTAAAGCAAATCAGAGTGGCCAGGGGCTTGGCCATTAAAATGAGCCAGTGTCATTTATTACTTTTCAGAAACAGCTTTCCTTGTTTGAGCAATTTCTACAGTAAAAAGACACAGAAGTTGGGAGAAATGTTTTATTACTTAACTAAAGCTATATTAGAACATGTGAACCATGTCCCAAGTCAAGCTTGCCCAGGAAAGCCTAATTCTATTATTTCTTACAATATGAGTGCTTGATCTTGTAGCTTCTGTCATCTCTCAGAGCAGTTTTTTTCTTCTGGGTAGTACACATGGCTGTTGTTAATATAAACTTAATGCCTAAAGCTACACAGTTGAGTTTGGGCAGCAAAGCAGGTTCTGCTAAATAACAGATTGCTGACAACAAGCTGCTGGGATAATTTCCTCAAAGAGGAAGGAAATGTCAATGGGCAACATGTTTGCATATAATTATGTTGCTGTCTTTCAGAACATACTTGAGCATGCTGTGTTAGGCACAGTTAATCAAATAAATCCTTGTATCTAATTCCCTCTGTACTTCCAGATTGGCTTTACTGTGTCAGTTCTAGAGGCAGAGGAGAGGCTGGACTTTGCCCATGTGCACACACAGCACTATCAGCAGGTGCTTTGGTGTGCACTTAGATCAGCATTATTGTCCCTGTGAAATTATCTTGTGAACAATTATTTGGTGAAAAGGAGACAAGGCTTAAACAGATGAAAAAAATCATATGCCTTTGTTCTTCAGCACATGATACTTCTGAGTTTAGAGGTGGTAGAAGGACCTAAGGACTTGAGTTCTTTCTATTCCGGCTGTATGGTCCTTAAGCATAAAAAAGAACATTTTGTTAGTTTTCAATACGCAATTTATGATTCAATTTTTACACCTCTTCCAACAGGATGCCACAACCAAAAGGGCCTATTCCAGCGCCAGAACATCACAGGTGCTGGCAAGGAGCACTGCAGCCTTTGCTTCCCTTCCCAAGCCAGTCTATCCCCTCTGGACCCCAGTGCTCTCTGCCATCAGCAGCTGGGAAGCAGAGCAGGGGTTCCAGTCAAGGGCAGGGATGTTCTGCTGAGGCTCGTTGTGATGAACAGGCCCAACACGCTGGGTTTGAACACCCCAAATGATTTCAACTGTTGGATAACAGGAGGACCTGGAGGGGAAGCTGTACGAGGAGAGGCTGAGGGCACTTGCCTTGTTCAGCTGAAGGAGAGACTGAGGTTGGTGCTCGCTTGGGTCTGCAGCTCCTCATGAGGGACAGNCGGGGTAAAAGCGGGTGGAATGGACAGAAGGAGCGGGTCGGGCCGAACCCAGCCTAGAAACAGCAAATAACAGCGTTCTGTGTGACCCAAGGGCAGACGTGAGTGTGTGAGCGGCCATGGTCCAGGGAGGTGGCGGAGTTCCCGTCCCTGGAGGTGTCCAAGGAATGGCTGGATGTGGCACTCAGTGCTCTGGGCTGGGTGACAGGGTGGGGATCGGGCACAGCTTGGACTTGATCCTGGAGGTCTTTTCCAACCTGAATGTTTCTGTGATTCACACTGACAGAAAGTAGATTTAGATTAGGTGTTAGGNGGCCAGGAGCTGGACTCGATGATCCTCGTGTGTCCCTCCCAACTCGGGATATTCTAGGATTCTGGGAGTAAAATTCCAGAGAGAAAACACAATTGTAAATGCAAGTCACTTTTGAAATCACCTAGTGTGGAAAAGCAACCAATTTTTTTTGAAAGAATCAGTGAATTCACTTCAGGGACTGGGTTTCCTGGGCGGCCCCACAGAGATTTCCCGCCTCACCAGGACTCCGAAATGGTTGTAGGGTGTGAACAGAGAGTCATCACCTGCCTCTCCTGGCTCCTCATCGCACATTGCTGTGCTATGGTGCTGTTCCCGAGTACCTCGTGTGCTCACAGCACTCAAAAGCGGGGTGGCGGGATACAGCCTGTCAGTAACTGGGAACACGGACCCCGCTCCCCTCACGATCCGCGCGGGGCGGGGCGGGAACGAGGCCGCCCCCTGGCGGCCGNAGGAGCTTTAAGGTCCCTTCTAACCCAAACCATTCTGTGATTCTAGGATTCCATGATGACCTGTGGTCCAAGGGTGATACCAAGATGAGTTAGCACTTTCTATGGCTAAAGGTTGGAAGAAACATTAAGTGCCAGTCACCTGATAAGCAGAAGGTAGTATGATCATACTTGAGTAACTCCTGTAGATTTAACTCACTTATTCTGTAGAAAAAGTGAACAAAAGAAAGGTCTGGTCCCCAGTTGCAAACCGAATATAACTCTTAACGTGAAATTTCATCAAAGCACAGCAGCTTCTCTTTGCTTTGTGTTTGTACAGAGAACTCTGGCCCAGGGAGCCTTTGTCTTTAGTTGGTCTCCTCTGGAGCTGATGAACAACAAATAACAAAGGCAAGAGTTGCTTTGGATCAGATTTATTGGAAGTCACTTGCCCGTGCAAATCCGTGGCATCAGCTTACAAGTTCTCCTGAAAAATGAACGCCTGTGTTCCCACCTTTATTCAGTTTCTCCCACAGCCACTAGCTGCCGCTGCGAGTAAAGCTCTTTCTTCTCCGGCAGTCAGCAAAAACGAGCTGCAGAGTGGCAGGAGTGAAGATGGCTTCATTTTTTTTACTCCCAGTTCTGTTTTCCTCTCATCTGCAGAGATGCACAGTGCTCCTGAAATCTGGATTTTTCGAAGTTGTCACCCATCTCTAAGGGAATGCTGTTCTCACCTTCTTGTGTAGTTAAATAGGACATGCCTGGACTTTCTACTTCAGAAATCTACTTTCTTTTCCTAAAGCATCCACCACTTTTATGGCGTTAACAAGCTTCTCCCAAATTCTTAAAAAAAAGCTGCTTTGATCTATAAAACAAATTTGGCCTACGTTCACCACAGGTCAATAATTTCTAACTGTTAACTTCTGAGAAAGATGGACAAATGCCATAATTTTTTAGGATGATCTCTCTTTCTTCCTAATCAATAAGTCTTTTTTCACAAAAATGGTAAGTGTAAGATATATTTGCTTTACCTTTCTAACTGTAGGGTAAATATTTTAAATTTTTCCCTTCTTTCTAAAGCAAACCTGGAGAAATTTCTATTTTCTACATAAATTAGGTCAAATAGGCCTAATTATTCATTGATTGTGGGATTTGTCTTCTGTGTTGCCTCATTGTGTTAGTTCTGCTGAGGGGTTAGTAGAGAAGTTATGCCTCTTGACATCAGAAAGAAAAATCATCTTTGTGGGGAAAGAAATTCCCCAAGCAAGAATTTGTAAAGAAGTATGTAAAACTGCCAATTGCTCTCTTGAGAGCTGAGGAAAAACACGAGGGGTTTTCACCTAGAACACACATGCAGCATTGAAATAATGAGTGTATATACTTGCTTCATTTTCAGCTCTGTCCATCAACAAGAGGATATCTGTCCCATAAGGGTTGACTTTGCCATTCTGTGAATGGCTGCACTGTTGTAAGTCAGGAAATTCACTGTGAAGAATATCAGCTGTAAGTGTAATTTATCTTTTTTGCAGTCTTAGCATAAATATTGTAACACATTACACCTCTACTGATGAATATTTTTTTCTACAGTACTAGTTTCTAAACTGTCAAAACAATTTCAATTATTTAGAAAGTGTCAAATTTTGATGTGGGCAAAAAAATATATAAAAATCCTTATTTTCAATTCCTTTACAGTATTCCAAGTATAAATGCATATTAGCCCATTCCCATCCTTTCTTTACATTAACCTTCGGGTTCCACAACCTCACCAGAAATAACAGGTTGGGCATGAAAACAGGTAAAATGATTTTCCTGTATGTGTGTGGTTTGTGACTCCAGAAATCCCAATCAAATAGTGGCAGAAGTGGTGTGAAACAGGGGGTGAGTGGGTGTAAACCTGGGAGCCTGTGGAGACCGTCGTGGTCCATCTCTGCAGTCCCCTGGTGAGCTGGTCAGCAAAGGCCTTTCAGTTCTGTGCAATGGAAAAGCAATGAACTAATTATCTTAAACTGATCCAGTGCCAAGTTTGATCAGTTGAGGAACAGATGATGAACTACTATTCAAACCTAGACTGTTCATTTTGGTGTTTGGTACTGCAGAGGTTCCTGTTAAAATGAGGATGTTTCAGAACATCACAGCACCTGTCATGTCTCCATTCTGTAAAAAGCCCAAGTAGAAGCAGAAGTGTCAATGATTTTTGGTAGAGTATTTGATCTCTGTGGGATCCTTTGGCTTGATTCTCAGTCAAGGATCTCATTATTTAGGTAAAAAATAAACTTGTTTAGCTTTTTATCTCAGAGCAGCAATTATTTGCTCAATAATACTTTTTTCCTCAGAAGGTACAACCTCATTTTTCTACACCGTTAGATTCCACTGCTTGCTTTCTGCCATCTGCATTATTTTTACCCTAATCTAAATATTTAAGAGTAATTTAAGAGGACAGGAACAATGATAAGCATCTATTAGCTGCTTACTGCATTGCTAAGGCTTGTATGGCATGTAGCAGATTCTTAAATATTTAATATAACTTACTCCCTTTAACCATTCCATTCTCTGGGAAGGATCTCATGAAATATGAATTATGCCTGTATAATGTTTTGCATGCCCTAGTGGCTGCTTCATTTCAGTCACATTCCATATGCAACTTCTATGCAAAAAAAAAGGAGAAAAAAGGTTTAGTAGAAGTTTTTCTGTTCCTAATTGACGTTCTTAGGTTTCCACAGTCACTCCAAATTCCCTGCTAAGCTTTAAGATCAAGAACTGGAGGGAGTTACAAAGAGCAAACTCATCGTGACAATCTCTGTGGTGAACAAAAATATGATCAGTTGAAACCCATGAAAATTCAACACCAGCTTTTAGTTCAGCTTTTTCCACTGTGTTGAAAGGAGAATTTTGCAGAGGATTCATTTTCCAAAGCAATTTCTCATGCACTGTCAGGTACAGAATGAGCAGCTGCAGGTGCCCCAGTTTCTTTACTCATGTGACTTTTAGCCTGAGGTCCAGACGGGTGCACAGGAAGAATTCCTTGTGGGAGTTACATGTGGGAAAAGCCCAGAAGCAGCAGCAGGTGCTGGTGCCACTTGGAAGGGCTTTCTGTGACACTACAGCTGTGCTATGGCAGCTGGGGACCAGCTGAGGCTCTGCCTCACTGGGAGACTTTGTTAGACCAGGGACACACATGGATCTGCTGTGAGTCTGTGGGATGAACCTCATTCCAAGAACCTCAAATTCCTCATCCCCCTCCCACTCAGTCTTCCACCTATGCAAGGACTGTGTCTGACTCTGACACCTTTGAACAGCAGCTGAGAGAAACATGTCTTCAGGAGGACTGAACTATTTCCAATTCCTTCCCCACCAAGATGATCAGAGGGATGGAGCAGCTCTGCTGTGAGGAATGGTTGAGGGAATTGGGATTGTTGAGCCTGGAGAAGAGAAGGCTTTGGGGTGACCTAATTGTGGCCTTGCAGTCCCTGAAGGGAACCCACAGGAAAGATGGAGAGAGACCATTTACAAGGGCCAGGAGTGACAGGACAAGGGGGAATGGCTTCACACGGCCAAAGAGTAGGTTTACATGGGATATTGGGAAGAAATTGTTTCCTCTGATGGTGGTGAGGCCCTGGAACAGGTTGCCCAGAGAATCTGTGGCTGCCCCATCCCTGGAAATGCCCAAGGCCAGGCTGGATGGGGCTTGGAGCAACCTGGGATAGAGAAAGGTGTCCCTGCCCATGGCAGGGGGTGGGACTGGATGAGCTTTAAGGTCCCTCCCAACCCAAACAAGTCTGTGATTCTGTGATTTTCCTAGAGGTTTGTTTTTGTACCATTGTAACTCAGAGTTGCAACTTGTGACTTCAACAACAGATTTCACAGCATTCCATGCTTGAAACCAATGTAGTTCCTTGGTTTAGAAATGGGCAACTTTCCTGGCTCCAACGTGGCATGGATGATTATGGATGTGTCCAGTGCCCCAGTGCAGAGCTCCAGGCAGTCACAATGAATGAGTCAACAAATTTTGCTTTGGCTTTGCCTCTGGGCACTGTTTCCTTGTATGATGGAAGGCTGAAATGGGAAGTGCCTGTGTATGTGTGACCTACAGTGACAGTTATGTGTCGTGCCTGTGCCATGGTCATTCATGCTGCTGTGTGTCCCCTGGGCATCCCCAGAGTTGGCTGAAGAAACAAACATCTTTGCCTTCTCTGCCATGCACAACTATTTGGGGGATATTCCTTTCATATTCTTTACATAGTTAGAGATTTTCTCTGTAAGTAGTATCAGCAATGCCACTTCAGAATCCCAGCCATGTACTGAAGAGTCCTTCTGCCTTTTTTCCTAATTTGGTGCAATTTTCTAATTTGGTGCAAGTGCTTTACAGTTAAGGCACCTTACAGTGAAGTTGCAGAATCTACTTTTAAGGCTTAACACATCCAAGAGTTCATTCCCTCAGTCACCTGCTGTTGTACCATGGTTTGGCAGGCATTTAAATTTGGAAAATACTACTGTTTAAAGGTATAATTTGCTAAAATAAGTGATAAAATATTCTTTAGACTTAGGAAACTTTTAATGTGAAATTGATCCTTTGAGCAGTTTTAGGGAACTGAAAGAACAAAGTTAAAATTACACAGTATTTTGCAATATTAACTACCACGTGTTGGTTGCTTATAGCAAGAGTAATAAATTGCATTTGTTTACAAAAGCTGGGTGCCTTTCCAGATCTCATGAACCGTGGGGCCCAAACTGTGGTTTGCTTCAGATTTTACTGTGGTGGTTGAGCTTTGCCTTTCAGTTCTGCAGCAGTGAATACCTCTAAGCAGGGGGACTGAGCTTTCTCCTCTGCATGTAGTGGGAAAAAACCCTAACACAAGCCCAAGTGTGGCACATTTCAGCACTGTGGCCTCAGGACAAGTGCTCCCCGTGCAGACTGCTGTGTGCTGGGCTGCACTGCTCCAGCCTGTCGTGTGCAACCCACTTCTCTCCAGGAACCGAGTCTGCCTTTTCGGTTTCCATGCAACAGAGGAAGGAAGGGGTATTTTTGGATGTGGAGCATCCTGAATCTGCTGAGGTGAATCAATCATTAAAATAATCAGTAGTTCTGGATTTCAGTTAAATGAGAGTGGAGACTGCATGAAAAAGTTATCAAGTACTTTTTTTTCAGGTACACCCAAGTCCTAGGGCTGAAGGAACTGCTACACTTGAGACACAGTAAAATTAGCAAATTCAAAGAGTGTTCTTAATACCTAGGAAACCTCAGGAATCAGTTTTTCACTAATTTTAAAAAGGAACCATTTCATGTCTTTATTTATTAACATATGTTGTAATATATGAATATGATGTAAGAATGTTATGTCAGCTCTCCTGGAATACTTTTACAGCTATGAAGTTTTTGTGCTACTTCAGTGCTTTCTCTTAATTCTGTGATCCTGGATCCAAGCAGCAAAAGTTAATCAATCCACAGCAGACCTGTAGGGAAATGCAGTTCTACCTCTATTCTTTCTGATTGACTATAGCAGAGGAATTAAAGAGTTGCTCAAATGCTTGGTACTGTCAGTGAGGGGGAAAAAACCACCCCTTGACACAACTTGGAATTCCTTTCTTTTCTGAGCAGGGAGTTTTCTTCTTAGCTTAAAAATATATTCCTTTTTTACAACATGCAGTCCTACAGAAAACAAGAAGTATAAGAAAATAGTTAGACTCAGCAAGAGAGAGATTTTGTAAAGCTCAGGAACCTGAGGACTACAATGAGCATTTTCAGGGAAGCATTTTTTGTTTCTCTGAATTGGTTTAATGGACATTTTGACTGCAAATAGTTGAAATGTTGAAAGCAGCATGAGATGAGCAGCTTATGAGATTCATCTGTCTGGCTTGAGAAAACATAGCTTCCCAAAGAACAATCAGATTGCTGGTGTGATTGTACTTTACTTTTGGGGAGTGGCTGTTCAGTGGGAGAAGTACTATGACTGAAATAACAGATGAAAATTACACCACTGATTTTTGGAGCCTTTATAGGAGCAAATCCTCAAAACTTTTTTCTTTTGTGTTTGTCAAACCAATATAGAAATATAAGGGAGTAATTCAACCTCCTGAGGCATTCTGTTGCTATGGAAGAATTTACCAAGACAGCGTGTTTTCCAATGCCTCGTTCAGTTCATTTTGAGATTTGAGCATTTCCTTTGGCAGAGCAAGATGCTGTCTCATATGTTGATAGCAGGAAGTTTTGCCTGATACAATGCCATAATTCCTTCAGGACAGTGTTTGATGGCAGTTTACTGAGCCTAGAACAACTGGATTTCTCACTTGGTTTTTGACTAGGAAATAGGAGGTATCTCCAAACTAGCTGTTTTCTGATTTCAGCAGTACTTATTTTTAGATGCTCTGATTTAACTGGCTCAGCTACACTGTAATTATCCAACTGCATTGTTGATTCACTTAAAAGAGCTATGATTAGGTAAATGCCTCTGAAAAGACGTTATCAGCAATTGAAGTAGGAGTACTGAAGTCAATATTTTGTATTAAATAAATGTCACTTATTGGCCAGAAAAATACTTTTAAATTCATGGGAAGCAAATATTAAAAGGATCTGGTTTCTTCAGGTATCTGATTTATACGGAAAGACAAACTGAGGGAGGTGAGGGCATGGCCTGGGCTCAGCCCCCACACCGGGCTGCTCCCTGACCCCTCGAGGTCAGTCCCAGTGTCCATTAGTGTCCCTGGTCAGGAACTTCAAGGCAGTAAGAGCAAGAGCTTCTGACCCCCCCAGGGAGAGAGAGCTCCCTCTGTAACTATTGTTAACTTGTAGTAATTGTGTGCTGAGAGCAAGTTGGTTTGGGTACCAGCGAGCCAGACCTATGTCCTGAGTTTGTTATGCACCACATACAGCTCTGCCTTCTCTGCTGTGCAAGGGACAGATCTTCCCTGGAGGAAGAGTTAAGAGCTTTAGAATTACAGGAAAATGGATGGAAAATGTATGGAACAAATAAGTCTGCAAATACAGTTTGATTCTTTTTGAGATCAGGGTGGCTGAACAGTGGTGTGAAGTTGTTTGTCCAGATCACAAGGCACACGTGGGAGTGCAGGGCAAAGAGTGGGACTGCATGCACTGTGAGACTTTCTGCGTTTTAGGAAGAGTTGTTCAGATGTTTGCAAGCACAAGAATAGGTTTTATTGTGGATTGCTCCATGACTAAAAGTGAATGTTCTTTACCATCAAAAAGAATATTTTGTCCTTGTATTAAGTGACAAAAGCTCAATCTTTTCTTGTCAGAGCTGTGATCTTTTTTTTTCCAACTCTTTAATGTTTCCAGTCTGAATAACACAAATATATTTGCTTCCAATGTTCAGTAAATAAAAATGTCTTGAAATGCATGACACTAGACCAATTTGAATTGAGGTTGTCTTCCTAACGTGTCACCTGGTCTGAACTAACACTGTCTAAAAACAAGGCTGCAGGACTGAGAGGGCTTCCCCTGCCACAGTCTGGTTTTGTCACAGCCAAGTGTCTTTGGCTGCTTTGCATTTGAGCTGCTTTTCATTGCCAGTAGGAATTCATTTGGTGCTTCTCAGGGCTTGTGCCTACACAAACAATACACTAAATATTTTGATGACTGTCAAACTGGTGTCTGAAATTTGGGGTTAAAAATAGCAGTTGTAATTAAACAAAACTTTGAATTAGAACTCAAATGAGACAAAAAAAAGGGCAGCCCTTTTGGTAAGGGGTTGAGTACTTCTGTTTACTAGTTCTGCTGCTCCCTTTAGCTTCAATTAGCTTTCATTCCAAAACATTTTATGATATTCTGTATGAATGGCAGTAATCCATATTAAAAGGTCTCAGGCTACTCCTTGCACTTAGATAAAATTTCAGATGCTCAGTTTTACTTCTGACAGCAATGCCAGTGTCAGGGAAGTTTTACTCTGCAGTTCCTCAGCACATTAGCTTGGGCTTGCCTACCCTTGAGGTGGCTTCTCATTCATTTGTGAAGCTCAGGAGAGTGCAGTTTTCATTTCTTTAGGCCTGGAAGATTCCCCGCTCAGGAACCTATAATAATTTAGGGACCAATTGATGCCCTATTTTAGACCATTTAGCATCTTTCACTTTGAAAGGTCCTGAATCATGTAGAAGGCAGGAATGTCACAAGTGCCTGTAGAGCCCAGACACACCAGTAGTCCTGTGTCAAGTGGGATGAGTCAGTTGGGCTACAAATAAAGGCCAAATGGCATCTCTGCAGAGCCCTGTGCACAATCCCACACCCTCTCCTGAAAAGCAGCAGGACTGTGATCCATGTGTAGCAGAAATGTGACTTTAATGTCCTCAGATACCTCTGTAATAGAGCTCAGGTACACGAGGAGATTCAGTGCAAAGCCATAGAGGCCCCAATGGTTTGGTTCAGTCTATCTTCTTAATAAATGTCCTGAGGAGCTTTTAGGGAGCACAAACCACAGCAACTTTATATTGTGTCTCTTCAGAAGGTTTGGATCTCCTGAACCACGATGTAGCTCCTCCTCAGGCAGGAATATAACATTTTCTGCAGACAGAAAATTTCAGCTTATTCTCTCCTGAGGGCCTCTGCCTGCTGATGCAAATACATCAAAGTTTAAGAGCACAGTAAAAATACTCCACTTTCTCTGCTGTATGACCTTCTCAACAGCTATTTGGTTTCCTTCCACTTGTCCAAAGCCTTTCCTGATAATTTTTGCATTGGGCATGCAAGCGGTTGATTTCCTTTCTTGACAAATATGGCAACATTTTTAGAGTCCATGACACAAGTTTTCAGGGCAGCAGAGGAACCTCCCGTGTGGGACAGGCTCCTGATATCCAGGTGGGGATGAGGAAAGACACAGACACCAGATTCCTGATGGCCTCATCTCTCTGCTGACAACTGGAAAATGAGCTGCAGTTAAGTCTTCATGTCCAACAGCTCCACTACTGTCAAGGTCCCTGAATAGTGAGGATTCAGACCAGGAGTATCTTAACACTTCCACTATCAAACCTAGAAGGAAACACTGTTGTTTACAAAAGGAAATTCAGTTTTATGAGCTCATCTTAGTATGACAAGAGAGACAGCCATGTTTTTGTTTGTTTGGACTTACTTTAAATCCCATTTCCTGTTTTACTAACTCATAAAAAATCAAGGTCACATAGTCTGTGGTAAAATCTGACACAGCTCCATTAATTGCAAGGAGGCAGCTCTATTTATGCTGCTTGAGGCTCTGGGCCTTTTAAACAAGCTTCATGTGTCAAAGACTTATGATGCAAGGAGAAGAAATATAGATTTGGGATTCGTGGTGTAACTCTACGTGATAATATAACTCATATTGCTTTCATGTACCCTAATACCAGTTTATTAAAAAAATATAACTGCCTACATTTTACCCCTTCTCTGCTTGTCACAAGGCAATATTTCTTGTGTATTGATTATATTCAAAAGTATCCAAGTGATTATTTCTCCTCCTTTGCTGTTCCTGTATTTCACACTCTGTAAGACTTGATCTGAGACGTGTTTATTAAAAGTGACAGCTGGGAGCATAAGAACCTGAGCACAATGAAAACCTTATCTACCTTTCTGGGTTGTGCTCTGGGAAGTTCTGCTTCAGGCAAAGCTGCCTTGTGAAGGATTTTATCATTTGAAAAGTCATTGTCAAACAAATGTGTCCCTGTAAATATTGATAACAAAATTGGGAGGGGGAAAAAAATCAAGATTAAAAAAATGGGCTAGTTTTGAAGTCCCTTTCAGTTGACAGATTTTTTAAAAGGAAATAATTTTGTGTCTGTCATAGCTTGCAAACAGTTTCATGCAAAGTGCTCTTTTGCCTTCTAACATTCTCTTTCACATCCTTTTTGTCTCTCCATATATCCTTTCCCAATTTTAGCATGCCGTTAAACAGAGGAAAGAAAGAAGGGGAGAAAAACCTAAGAGGTGCAGAAAGCAGGTTTTTAAAGGAGGGACAGTGACAAAAACCGGAACATTTCCTCCTCCTCTGCTGGTACAGAAAGGGCAGGAAATTGAGATGAAGAAGAGATAAAACACTCTTCTCCTAAACAGGTCTTTAGCCAGTAATTTGCACATTAATGGCAATTAATTAATGGCATCAGTTCCTCCCACCACCACCCCTGCCTTGTGGCTTACGTTTGTTCTGGCCTCTGTAGAGGCACAAGGCAGGCAGAGCAGAAGGAGGGGGCTCGGAGTTAAATGGAAATATGTGGGGAGAGAAAAAAGCGTCCCTGGTGAATCTCAGCACTAGAGTTTGCAGCACTTCAGGGGAAAAAGAAATGTACCTTGGAGCCAGTTGGTTTGGAATTACATGTCAGTACACAGGGAACGTTTGCAATTCCACCTTCTCTCTAGATCAGTTACTACTCCATTGCTGAGAAGTACCAGTCATTTCTAAAACATGAACACAGCTGTGAGCACATCTATATATATGGCAGGATGGACAGAAAGGTGAATACTCCTCAGCAGAAGCCTAAAAGAGAAGTGATGCCCTCTCCATGTGACCAGCAGGGCACCAGCTGGGGAAAGACAGGAAAGCCTGAACAGCTGTTATGGTTTTACTGTATTGGGGAGGATTTCTGGGAGGGTCCTGGGGGCAATAATAGACCTTGAAGACCCTAAGCAGCCTCACCTGGGGCCTCCACCCACACCCGGGCTGGTATTTAAGCTCAGCCCTGAGACCTTTTTTACCCTCTGAACTATGGTGGAGAAGGGCTGTTCCACAGCTATTACTCCAACCACCCTTGATCTGGGTCTCCACCCTTGGACTGACTTCCTGGCTTGACCTGGGACCTCCTTTGTCCCTGTGGATCTGCACTTGGTGATGCGTCTGGGAGAGACAGGCTTGCAGAGTAAGGAGTAGCACAGGAGGAACAGTTCCCACCTCCACACCAGTGGTATCCTGGACCATGTCTCCACACCAAGTGCCTCACATAGACTGTAGGGCAGCTACTTCCCACAGGTAAGGTTGGAAAAAAGGAACAACTTGGTCACAACAGCCCAGAAGACAGAGCTCTGGGATGCTTATAGCTGTACTTGAGGAATTAGGTGGTGTATGTCAGGCTGTTTGGTCTCCCTGGGGACATGGGGGCTGGCACTGGCTCTTGGGTAAAACATGCAGTCATTAGAACTGGAATGCGTACCTAAGCTTCTCTGGGGGAGACTTGGACCAGTGTTGGATCAATGAGGTTTTAAAACTGTTGCCTCTAATGAAGTGCTGGCAAAAATACTGGGTTAAGTGTGCTACAAGTACAGCTTACAGAGCTTATTTTACAGCTGGCTTTCCTTCAGAGGAAGTCTTTCAACAGTGATTGTGGCAAGTTTTTAAACAATTTATCTAGAAAAGAATGGTCAAAGCTGTTAAGGGTGGTTTGGTGCCAGGGACCTCATGGACAATGAAGCAAATGCAAACTGGGTATACAACTCCTATTCTTCCCCTATGGGCTCTCCATAATGCTGTGGTCTAACAGTACGAAAGGTCTGCATTCTCTTTCTGCAACCAGTTCCTGCTTTTATAGTCAAAAGCTCTGGAGAATGAGTCCATGTGTTAGTCCTGATCTTTATGCAGAGTTGGTATGTCATGGTGAGGTTTGACTGAGCTCCAGCAGCTTCTGTGAATGTTAACTCATGGCCAGATGAGACTTCAGAGCATCCTACATTTCCTACCATGTTAGAAATAATATGGGATGAATGCCTGAGTGATGGATGTGTCAGGTGTTTTCCCTGTGCTAGCTCCCTTCCCACACCTCCTTCTACCCCAGCCAGCTCTGCTGAGTATTGCTGACTAACTCTTGTATGGGTGACTCAGAAGAACTTATTCTGGTTCACTATTTCACTGTGTAATACTGTGTAATTTATAGGGTACCAACGTTGTTATTAGTGCTGCTGCAGCACAAAAATATTCTCCCCATTCTCCATATGTTCTGTCAGAACAAACGTTGTTGCTACAAATGACATTTCTGTACCAAGTCATGCAAATGTAGCTGTTTCCTTGTGCCACTGCTGTTCACTTTTACCTTCCAAATAACTGTTTACACTTGAGAAGCTGAAGTGAGTCCATCTGTGTTTTGCAGTAACAGGGCCATGTGTGTGCTGGAGGTCAGCTGGAGATATTATGTGAAGCCATGGAAGTGAAGATGAGCAGTGAAAGCTGCAGCCTCTGTGCTGTCTCAGTGATGGCAGACATCAAACTTGATGTTTAGCCAAATGCTTCTTCCAGACATTTTTGGAAGTGCCAGTGACTGTTGAAGACACTGTCAGAAAGGCAGGATGCTCCCTCCAAGTGAATGCTGGGAACACTTCATTACTTGCTGTAAATGTCTGAGTGAAAGGAGTGTTAAAGGATGGGAGTGTAAAGCTGTGATGAAATGAGCAAAGGGCTGAGGCAGAACCACACTTGTGCTGGGTTCTAAATTTGGACTCTAAATTTGGTTCCAACAAAGTCCAGGCTTTCTTCTCCCTGCATTTAAACAGAGATCTGCTTTCACTTGGTAGGGCTGTAAGTGCAAGCTTTTTTATCTCCTGAATTTCCTATTCCTTACTTTCTCCACTGAGTTGAGTCAAGCAGGTTGCTCATCACTTACAGTCCATTCATGATGCAAGCATTGCATTTCCTTTGGCTTTTGTTCTAGGGAGCTTACTGAGCCTATGGCCAAACTTTCCATTCTAACCTCTTTACTCTTTGCTTGTGGAGAGGTGGACTAAAGGATTTTTAGCCCACTGTTCTTTTACACAGTACAAAGTAACATTCACAACCCCAACAGAGGTCTGTGTCCCACCAGCCAGCCCCAAAAATTCCATCCACAGCCTGATCACCTTCACAGAGCACCCAGAAACATTTGAGGGGAAAAATTACAATTTGGGGTCTCACAGCTACCTATCACTAGTCAAAATGCAATGCATTAGGTTTACCCTCAGAGTATTTTTATAGGCTTTTTTACAGGCTTTTCATGTTGCCATGGTGGTTCAGGCAGTGCTGGTATTCCCTCCTTTTCATGGGTGCAGATGCAGGAAAGATGTCAGTGATAATCTGATGATGTTGATGTGATCACAACCATACTGGCCTGCTATTCATACCTGACTATGTCCTGGGAATACCCTCCTTCTGATCAAGTATCATTCTGTGGGATGCAGGCAGGCCACCCATTCAAAAACCATCTGAATTCCAGCCACGGCAGTAAAATGGAATTATTCATGAATGCTTGTCACCAGACTTGCTTTTTGCTCACTTTTTTGGGGGGGGGAAGGGAAAGAAAAGTGGATATAGTTTCTTTGCTTTCTTCAGCACTTTAACTTTGGGCAGGTGGAAATCTTCCAGAGCAAATCAATAACCATCAGTGCAACCTGAATTAATGCAAATCACAAATTAGATAATCATGTGGAATTTATCAGGTGCATATGGAGTTTCCAGACTCTTGATACAGCAATAATGAACAGAAAAATCTGTCTGCAAAGAAAAAGGCATTTCTAGAAAGCTAGGGTGGGGGTTAATAAAAGAAAAATATTTAACTGCATATATTGCATGTTGGTCACTCATAAAACAGATGCAGAAATCAATTTTTAACTTTTCTGAAGTGCACTGGACCTGTAATTGTATCACCTAATTTGTAGATGAATGGCACAGGAGTTTGCCATTAATAACATGGATTTGTTGTAGCTGTCATGTGTGACCTAAAGTGGGGCATTTAATATATTTTCTAAGATACTTATAAAGTCACAGTCCTTATTAGTGTATTTTCTAGGTGTGTTGTAGCTCAGTGCCAGCCTGCTGAACATGTACACACACAAAGGTATCCCTCCTCACCACGGCCCTGCCAAGCCAAGGCCTATCAGAGTCACTGTTCCTCAGCAGTTACATATTGCTGTGCACTGAAATGGGGAGTTTATTAATCCTTTTCAGCATTTCAACCTCATAGTGTGTTATGGTCCCTCTTTTTAAAAACATCTTTGCATTTTACATGGGGAACATGCCTGTCTCTGAGTTGTCCTTGAAAATTTACCTGCAACTGTTTCCTGTTTTATTTTTTTGTGACTATGGTGTTATTCCAGCCTAGTTTACTCATTGCTTTAATTTCATGCTCATCATTTAGGTGCTGTTGAAAGCTAATAGCACTGATCACTGCTCTGTTGTAAGCAGGACAAGACATAAGAGATGTCTTAAGGAGTTTGTAATTGAAAATAGGGTGACAACCACAGTCAATGCATTGCATTCCAAAGTAATTCTTCCTGGCTTTGTTTGGTTTTTTCCTGATGGCTTCCAAATGTTTCACAAACTGATTTTAATTTAGAACACTGGCTCTGTGGTTCATAAGTACTCACCAAATAATTTCTGAAACTTATATTGCCAGCATTCTGTTTAGTGGGTGTTGGTATTGAGGTTTGTACCTGGGATTTGCTGCTTCCACAGGGATGAAGAAGACGTGGTACCCAGGCTACAGAATTTAGATTGCCTTCCTGAATATGCCAGGGAGTGATTTCACATGGTGCCCTCTCTGATTTATGATGTGCTGACATGAAGGGAAGCCATGTCCTCATAAGCAGTCTCACCTCACCCATCTAAAGATAACAAGTTACTTTTTTCTGAAAACTGATCTGCAAAATGATGGCTGCAAAATCTATATTTGATGCAATGAAAATAGTGGGAAGATACAGAGGAGAGACAAGGCAAGGAATAAAATTAAGCTTCACCACTAAATCCCACTGATATCATTAACATTATTGGTAGGTTTAAAGGCAGTTTTCCTGATGAGTTGCACCTAAATCCTTAAATAGGAGACTAGGAAATGGAAAAAGAATTAACAGTAAGTGACTGATGTAATTATTTACTTACTTTTAATAATGGTTTCCAGAACACAATCTCGGGTCCAAGCTACAAGTAGATGAAAGAAGGAAAGGTGGTGTGAAGTGTATGTTATTTTTTTTTGGAGAGCTGTTTGTATGAAATAGGTATTTTATTTAGAATTACATTCTGAACAGGGAACATAAGACTTTGTTCATTTTGTAAAAAGCAGCCTTTTCTTTTGTAATTCTTTGGAGTTTTGTCTCAGCAAGTATTTTCATTTACCTCAAACTTGCCTTTCTGCAGATAAGTAATTGTTCTCTCAGGTCATCCATGTATCCCAAGGGATGACTGTGCAAGTCTGCAAGCAGATCAGTGTCAGTATTCCCATTCATGATCACATTTCTTTGATTTTTCTCAGTTGGTTTTTTTGCCTAATTTAATGACAAACAGCTCAGATGGAGAATGGGCTTTGGAGAAGCCCTGCACGAGGTAGGTCTCCTAAAAATATATCATGTTTCTCTCATCTACATATCTTGCTAAAAGAGGCATGTTAGAGGGAATGTCTGTGAATAGAGGGAAAAGCAAAACCTGGCACATGTAAAGAGCTGGGAAGTGTGGCAAAGATTTAGGAATGTCACTTCTGTATGTGCCTGCCAAGTAAGGAAATGCAGCAGAGTGTTTCTGCCCTAAAAACCATGGGGGGGTTTTAGGACAAATATCTTTTATTGACTTGTGGTGCATTTGTGCTTTCACCTATGTAGAGTAGTTCTTATTCTTTTTTTAGAAAATTATTTATGAATCCCACTGTCCCCACTGATCGTGTGCCCTTCCTTAGCAGACAGAAATGCAGGTAACTATGGAGTAAATAATAATTATTTCACTGGAATAGCATTACAATTTCCACCCTGGCTACAGATGGTTTCAGCTCTTGGGGACAAGCAAAACAGCCTAAGTTTTTTTCAGCAAGAAAATGGATCAGAAGGCCTCTCTTTTCAAGCTCACAGCTGTTACTTAGATAATCTAAGCAGCTTCTGCCCTGTATTTTTTTTCAGTTTGTGACAAGCATGTTATCCTCAGACTGGAAGAAAGAAAACAAAACTTAACAAACCTATCTTGTACATTCAACACAATTATTTCTGAGGCCAAAAAGATGTAAAGATTAGCCATGTGCTAGAATGAATGAATCCCAGCCAGGAATCTGTCTTCATCTCGTGCCCAGAATTGCCTGAAGAGCTAAAGATGTTGCTTCTTGGTAATGTTGAGAGACAATGACCTTCGATCCTTTTCATTTTTGCCATTGAATGTGTCTTTTCCTGCAGGTTGGGTATTTGGAAAACAGGAGACTTGGGCTGGAAATATCCATGGTTCTTAGACTTAGTTGTGTCACACAGTGCAATTAGGTTTTTCTAAGATTTTTAGAAGTGGATAGGTTTTTCCTCCAAGAAGTAGGAACTGTCTGTCTGTTTAGTGTCTTGAAATAGTCCTTCACAGCATTTTGAATATTTTTGTGAAAGGCTAATCAAATAACTGCTTTTGGCACTAAAACCTCTGTGCTTTGAATCATCCCTTCCCCCAGCAGGAAATGCAGCCTCTGTTACTCAGTCACTGCATAGGCAGCATAAGCATTACTCCAAATAGGAAAGCAGCTTAAACTCAATGCCTGGAGAAGCTGGTGAGAATTTTCCCTTCTAGATGTGCATGGCATGGTGCAGTGCAGAGAAAAGTTATTATTTCCATGATGAGTCCCACTGAAGTGATTGTGTGAAACATCAGGTCCACAGATTTGGCTGTTAAAGTACAGAGATTTCACTGCAGTCTAGGCTGAAACCAGAGTGATTTTTTTGACATGTTCGCTGTTATGCAGCTGGACTTAACTATTCTGATTTCTTCTACATGTACATGTTTCTATTTTGTCAGCATGACCTACAACAGAAACCCACTGAAGCAACTGCAGAGTGTGAAAATATTAGAAATAAGTCAAATAATACATTTCTATCCTGAAGCAAATACACATTATGTGGTGTCTATTTGTAAAATGAGGTGTTGTGATGTAAAGCTTCTTCTGTTTAAGTTAAATTGCTGGGAGAAAGAAGAAAGGAACTGAGAAGGAAGAAGTAAAATTGGTTTTTTGGAGCTCTTTTGAGCTGTGATGAGTATCAGCAATGTGATACGTGGAGTACAGAATCACTATGATCTTATTGAAGTGGAGGAGCTTCACCAAAATCTCTCAGGAGTGTCACCAAAGTTGCATTTATTATTCTGGTATATTGTCATGAATATGTCCTAGATGCAAAAATTGTGTTTGATCAGTATTTTCTGTGCAGAGTCATGTGGTGGGAGTAAAATCAGGCATTTGTTAGATATGTTGCTGTGTGCTCTGTCTGCACCACCCTCTCTCACTCTCTTTAATCTTTCTGAGCAATTTTCTCTCTTCCTGCAGGGGCTATTGAAATGATCCTTTGAAGCAACCAGCTTTGACATTTGGAAAAAAAAAATTCAAAAGGGAAAGAATGCTCTAATTAAGCAAAACATCAGTTAAAGCTCAAGCAAAAATCTAAGATTCTGATCAGTTCTTTCATGTACTGTTTGGAAACTGCTCAGTGTTAGCAGAGGGGCTCATTAGAGGGTGCTTGCAGAAAGTCCAGGTGATGGAGCAGGGACACTCATGAGTGGTGTGCAAGATGGGATGGAGGAAAACTAAATATTCACCGCCCCTCACAGAACACGTTATGATCTACTGCCCAAGTAGTCCAGGAAAAGAGAACTTTTATTTACACTGGGGCTATGAAACACTTTCAGAAACGGTTTTATGTAGTTTTTACAGTGGAAGTGGGCTCACAGAGGTGTGTGTGTTCTACACTGCTGGTTTCACTGAGAACTCAGCCCTCTGGGTCCACGTGCCTGCACATGTGTGTGTTTAATCATAACTGTGATTTGACAAATACGTGGCAAGATTAAGAAAAAGACCTTTTCAAGGCTGTGGTCTTTGGTTCTTCCACAGTGTTGTCCCCTTTGTAGGTGCAATGTAGGTTGAGGAAGTTCTGGAAGTACAAACCTCACCCTGTGTCTCCATGTCTTAAAGACACCCAATATAAGAAGGTAAATTTGGATGTTTTGAGTAAACTTGGATTCTGGGATTCCCCCAGTTCATTGTTCCAGCTGTTGGAGGAGGCGGCGATTACTTTTGTTGTGCAAATGATACACCCGGTACTGAGGAGATACCTCGAATTTACCTGTGGGGAGGGTCCCTGCGAGGCAGGGCTGGGGAGGATTCAGTGGGGTCAGCCCCGCAGTGCCTGAGCCAGCCAGTTCACAGAACCCCCTTCATAACGGTGTTTAAAAAATGGGTAATTGTGGCATGCCCACACACTGCCCTTTGGAAAACTGTTAAGTGGAATGATATAAATCCCTCACATTGTTTTACTCACTCTTCCTTTTTGCTGAGTGAGGAATAATTTTCTACACTGAGGTTGTGTTGATGAGAGGTTTTTTTTCAGATGCTTTCTTAATTCATTTAGTGGCGTTGGGTGAAAATGCTAGAGAAGGAAGATGGGTGGAACTTGCAGAAGCCCCTGCTTTCAGCCTCCCTGAGTTTTGGGTGTGCCAGTTCCTGGCATGAATGTCTTCATTTAGTCAGAGGGGTTTTTTTTGCTCTGTGCCTGCAGACAGTTAAATGCATCCTTAAAAATACAACCACAGTTGGACAGCTGCACACCCTGAGGAGGCACAGTGGATTAAATGGGCACAGAGGCAGAGGGTGACAGCACTTTGGCAGGGCTGGGGGTTATTGCCCGCATTAATAGCGTGCTAGTGCAGGGGAAATAAATTTTGAGAGCCGATGGTGTGGGGGGGTGGTCCTGTGGTGTGGCTTTTATCCTGTGAGAATCCACAGCCTTTACCTTGCAGTGGCCATTTGTCACCAAACACCATCCCAGGGTGTTGGGTGTCTTTAGCCTGATTCCCGTGGTTCTCGTCAGATTTTAAGCCTTGCCTGGCTTACACATGGGTGTAACACATTCTCCCCACGGGCTGTGGAGGGAACCTGCTCGGTGTGGAAAGACTCCCGCATCCTGTGAGCGTTAACAGCTTCTGGTGTCGTGTTACTCCTTCAAGGGCACTTTGTACGAGTCTCGCAGCTGGGGCTCAGCAAGAACCTTTTCTGCTGAGCAACAGAACTGTTTGTGGTTAGGGCTACCTGGTGGATGGGGTTGCTTTTTCTGGGGACAACAGATTGGGGAACAGCAGTGTCGAGGTGGTGCTCTAGAGACCTTCATAGTGTAGTTGAGATGTGGATGCCTGGTGGGAATTATTTCCTGATGCACAGGTACAGCACAGGTTAAATAAAAGTGCTTTTTGGGTGAAAAAGAATGGGCTCTGAAGTACTAAAATCTTCAACTGTTAGCAGAACAAGGAAGAGCCTGTTCTTTACTCCTTCAGTAATAAGGGTTTTGCTGACAATGATTTTGGCATGCTTAGCACACATACACATGAACTGACCATACATCTCTGCAACCTCCTGAAAAAAATTAGGATTGTGCTGGTGTGTGATTCTGCAGCCTTCTCTGCTGCCCTTTGAAATATGTGTATTTTAGTTTTATATCACTCTACCAGAGCCTTTACTGGTAGCAGAAATGGCAATACCCTTTTAAAGCTGACTGCTTTGATATCTTCCATCGGATCTGCCAGGGAGTCTGTTCCCAACAGATATTTGTTGGGGCTTCATGGCTAGAGCATGTTCGCAATCTTTTGACAAATTCAGTGTCTCAACACTGTGAATCTCACACCTACCACCCCCAAAATACTGTCAGAGCAAGTGGCTTTCTTTAGAAATGTCCTCTTTCCAAGTTTGGGATGCTGAAAGCTCCTCTTCAGATTGACAAAGTCTAGCTTGTGGGAGGATCTGGTAATGTCCTTTCTTTTTATCTCCATCTGCAGCATAGCAGTTTCTCCTGCCCTGCACTCCTTTAGCCTGCCTGTGTGTCTTAATTAGACTGGCTTCTTTAGGAGGCAGCAGAGCTACAAGATTTGCCTCCACTGCTCCATCTCCCTTGCTGGCTTTAGACTTATCAGCCTTAAGCTTTGGGAAAGGCAGAGGAAAATTTCTTGGAGAGAAGGAGGCAGACTCTTTTCTACCCAGTATTTGCTGGTGTGTATTAAACACATACTGTCCAGGTGAGAAAGAAGCACAGTAAAAGCAAAATAGGTACTTCCCACAGGAGATAAAAAGGCATTAACAGTACACAGCTGAACTTGAAAAATGTTATACAATATCACTTTGAAACCCTTCAGTGGCTTTGTAGCTGGTCTAACCAGTCTTCTACATCATGGAATCTCCCCCTGCATATTATTCATTGAACTAAGGTATTTGTCAGAGCAGCACATGGCACAGATAACATCTCTGGTGCAGAGGAAAAAAAATCTCTAATGATTCTTTAGAGCACACCTTGCTTTTGTGTGAGTGACAGGTAGTGCTCCTTCAGTGGCAGGGACAACATGTTCCTGAGGAGAACATGTAGGATTTCCACTGCTGGAGGAGTTGGGAGCCAGCAAATGCCCTACAACTGCTTCTACCCACCTCGTCCATCTATGGTTCTTGCTATTACTGTGCTTTTCTCCCTCGTTTTTCTGGATGTTCCAAGCAGTGGGACTCCAGCTGCTCCTGAGGGGTGGTCTTTTAAATTAGTGCCTTTCACTTTTTTCCCTGTGAGTTCCTGAGTGTCTGATTTTCAGGGTCCATCTGAAGGTACAAACAGAAAAGCCACCCTGCTGGCAAGTGGGATTACATTGGGCATGTAGGAGCCTGCAGAGTCACTTGAGGCACAATTGCACAGCTAAATGGAGCTTGGAAAACCCAGTTTGGATGAAAGCAGAAAGGATTATTTTACTTGTAGCCTTGTGTGTTTTGACTGCCTGATAATGGCCATATTGGAGCAAAGGCCTTCTCCAGAGGAACTGAATTACACAGGCAGTGTCTGTGATGGCACACAGGCCTTTCCTCCAGTTATTTGCATAGGCTGTTCACTTTGCTGCACTGAGAAATGTTTTTATCTTCAAAATTTCCTTGAACTGTCTCTATTCAAGGCATCAGCAAGAAAAATTCCATAAGGACTGTACATTGCTCCATGATCAAGGTTATTTTCTCTCACACAGAGAATTTGTTCTTTGCAAATGTCCTGATGTTTTGACCAGGGAGCTGAGTTGCTTATGGTAGCAAAGTTGTCCTTTAGGCAGGAATGCTACAGACCTATGTAGGGATATGGCACTTGACCTCTTGAAAAATTTAAAACTTGCAGATTTTGGATGTTGATGAGTATCATGCTCCCTTCTGACGTTGTTTTGTACAGATCCCAAAATCTTCAGCCATTCCCTGAAAGAGATAATGTTTGTGAACAGGTGGAATTTTCTTAGTCTACCCTTACTGCTCTGCCAAGACAAATAGGATATGCTGTTGGAGTATAAGGGTGCAAATATATATGAATTTATTATTTTATTGCTTTTAGCCCAGTATCAGAGTCATAATGTTGTTTATTGAAGTATTTTTGGTGTGTGGATTTTAAGGAAGACATTAGTCCCTACAGCATTACTATGTGCTGCTAATAATGTTTAAAATTTGCTACATAGGGCAACTATCTTCAGGGTATTAAAATGTACCTAAAAGGGAAAATAGACCCTCTTAAGGAAAAGCCCCAGCAGCAATAAAATTGTTCATAAAAACAAATCAGCAAATATGAAGTGAAAACTATTAAAATAGTTTTGTTGTAACTTGGTGAGATCCCTGTAAATTATACATGTGGGCTCTTTAGCCAAAGAGACATCTCCTCTTTGACAAAGCCTGTTAGCCCTTTTAATGACATGGGGTGTAAGAATCCCTTCTGCCATCAGGGAAATGCAGCCAGCTCTGGCATGGACTGTGGCAACCACCTAGTAGCAAGGCAAACAGTGGTCCCAATTTATTCATCGCCTGAAATCTTAGACAGGATGGCCAGAGAAGTCCTGTAACCTAGTTCCCTGGACCAGAGTGGCTGATTCAGAAGGACAAGAGTGTGACAGCAAGACACCACCTGCAGCAGAGCAGTGCAGAAAGTTTTTACTCTCTGCAACACTTTGCAAGAGTCAAAATATTTCTTTCGTTTGTTAGAGCTGTTTTGCTTAGAGGAAGTTATCAGATAATGTAATGGCTGGAAGAGTCTTTTGCTTGTCCAGAGAGAGCGCCACTTAATTAATGTTAGTGAAGCATTTGGTATTCTTGGATAAAAGACATTTTGGAAAAACAAATTATTATCCCTTATGTTGCAAATGAAGATTTCCACTCCATTCCTAAATACTTGTATTATCTAAGGCTGATAGCTAAAACCAACAAGCTCATAAAAGAAGAGTTGCCTGAGGGCATGCTTAATCAGAGAAGGTCTTTCCTTTCCAGATGGAAAAGAATCTACAGTGAACAATTTCACTGGCCAAGAAACAATTAAAGAAAAGGTTTCCTGTGCTACATTATAGAGGTTGTAATTACTTTGTGGATAGAGAAGGAAAGAAGCGTGAGACAAGCATCCCACTTCTCAGCTATTCAAGCTATGAAGGAAGCCATTAAGAACCAGAAGTTAGAGGTCTTTATCTCAGTTGTGCTACAGTTGAGACAGTTATTTAAGCATTTATTTCTGCCTTGGTTCCCTTGGTGGGTTTCCTTTTCCACTGTCTGCAACTGTGCCTTTGTACTCCAAACTCTATTTAAAATAGTGTGATTATGGTTCCTCTTCACTTCCCCTGAGCTTCCCATCCTCAGCTCCTCGTGCCATGTGAGGAGATGCATGAGCAGGGACATGTGAAACAAGTATGCACACAAGCCCTGTAACTGTGCACTAAAGTATTGTATTAATTTTAACCAGCTGGTGAAAACTGAGCTCTCTTTGTGCTCTTACCTCATTGTTTAGAAAAATGACTGATTGTCAGTTATTGTTCTTGCAGATGGAGGGAAATTTCTGCCTCCGATAATATCTCTGGAATGAAGTTGCCTGGAGTGGGCATGCTGTGGCTTAACAGGACACTGGCAGTGAGTGCTGGTAGCTTTCCACAGCCTTGGACCAGCATTAGGACATCAACCTTTTTCCATTCACTCATCTTTTCTGCAGCTCTGTGGTTTCCTGTGCTTGTTCTGGGGTGAATTTCCTTCCATCCACAACTTTGTTGTGCAGCTTTTACTTCAGGAGGCAAGAGGTTTGCTTTGGTTTGATAATTGTGGATTGTTGAGGACAAAAAAAAAAGGCACTAACAGCTATTGCCCCACATTTCCCAAAGTCCTACATACTCTTTCTGCTGCCATAGCTGAGATCTGATCCCTTTGGTCACCTAGAGCAGGAGAACCAAGTGCAAAGGAGTTTAGATGGGGTCCTGTCAGTAGGATAGTCCTCAAGATCTGGCATTTCCTGCAAGGCATGATTCCCTTGCTGCTTAGCACAGACCCTCTGCTAGACAAGCTCCCTTGGGCAGAGAAACCTCCTATTCCTGCCTCCCTGAACAGCTGACCAGGGAGCAGTCCGGGGTTTTGCAGCTATAAAATGAGTTAACACTTTCTGAGCTGTTGTTGTCCCCATGTTAGAACTGTCATCAGTGTATCTGTGCTGTAATAAACTCTGCCCATCATCTCTTGCACTTAGAGTAGTAAAAAGTCTTAAGTATGCAGATTAGACTTGAGTAGGAAGATGTTGCTGGTGATGTGAGTTTTTTTCTGATGCAACTGGATTAATCTGGCTTTTAGCAAAGTATTCTGACTGATGTGACTCCACCTGGAACCAAGATTAATTTGAATCCTTGGTGTTTGCTCCTGTTGTGAAAACCAAGCATAACAAAATGTTTCTCACAGCTAGATACCGTAACAGGGTGGCATTCCACCTACCCAACATAATATACAAATTTACCCTGCAAAGTGAGACTGATCAACTAAGAGGTTCCTAACAGGAGTTTGGTGTCCGTGTTGGTTTTGATGGAAGCCAGCTGGGCTGTGGAGCGGTTGCTCATTCAGCTGTAGTTATGATCCTGATAGTCATCGTTAGAATTCATTGTAAGTACCATTTGCTCTCATTTTTATGCTTGCTTTTAGTTTTTGAAGCCAAACCTTTGGAAAACTTCCAGAGAGAATGTAACCTGCACACTTTTGCTTTGTTGAATAAACAAATGAATGTATTCGAGGCTTCTAATGACAAATTCAGATACCACTTCATACCAAAAAAAGCATTGCTCAATAGTGACTCTGTACCACTTATGGATCAAAGACCCAGCTTGGGTTCCTTTGCATGTTACATAATTGTGTTTCAATAATTTGGTTTAGATTTTTAAAAAAGAGAAAACTCAAAAGAAACTAGACAGGAATGAAAATGTCTTTTCCAAGGGCTTTAGTGTGTCCTAGGGACATACTGTTTGAAAACATGCCAGATCTGGAGAAGAAACTGGTCCCTGATCCTAAGATTAACTCTTCTTGTATTCAGGGACTCAGGGACAAGGGCAATCAGGGACATTCCTTTCATTACTCCAGAAAGACTTAGAAGGGCAAACTTGTCTTCCCTAGATTTCTGGGTCAGTTAAGTTGATGAAAAATCATGGCTTTCTTTTCTGCAGGATTGTAGCTTTATAGGTTACAAGACTCCTTAGCCATGAAATGGCTGAGGGCACTTGTGTTCAGCTGGAGGAGGCTGAGGGGAGATCTCATTGCAGTGATAACTTCCTCAGGAGGGGCAGGCCCTGAGCTCTGCTCTGTGGGACCAGGGACAGGAGCCAGGGAATGGCCTGGAGTTGTGTCAGGGCAGGGTCAGGATGGATATTGGGAAAAGGTTCTTCCCCCAGAGGGTGGTCGGGCACTGACCAGGCTCCCCAGGGCAGTGGGCACAGCACCAAGGCTGACAGAGCTCCGGGAGGGTTTGGATGATCCTCTCAGGGACAGGGGGGACTCCTGGGGATGGGCCTGTGCAGGGCTGAGGGTTGGACTCCACGATCCACGTGGGTCCCTTCCAATTCGGCGTATCCTGTGGTTGTGACAACCCGCAGGCTGCACCAGCCCGGAGCCGCCCGGCCGGTGCGGGCACAGCTCCCGGCGTTGCCGGGCGATGCCGCTGGGTCTGTCAGCCTGCGGCTCGTCCCGGGAAATCGGGGGAAGGCAGGAGCGACTGGCCTTGTCCCCCCTCCCCGGCTCGGGGGGCGGNCCTCCCCGGCTCGGGGAGCGGCCCCGGGGACCCCTCGTCCCCCCAGTCCTGGGCTCCTTGGGGGGGGGAGGGCTCGGGGCGCTCCCGGCTTTGTTTGTGGCTGTGAGGTGCGGTAGAACACAGCCCTGGCAGCCCTTCCTTCGGGTGGTCCCTGTGAATGCTGGAGCTCGGGCTCGCGTGTTTGGCTCTCTGCGTGAATATTCAATCCGTGTTTGTGCAGACGCTGCTCTCCTTCTCTTCCAGTCTGAAATAGCGATCTCAGGTAGCTGGAGTTGGCTCTGAATGTGATACCTGTGGGCTGAGAGCTGTAAGCCTTATTCACTCAAGTAAGACCTCTGTGCATGAGTAAGATATTTTTTGCAAAATGATTTTGCATGTTTCCACCCTGGAGTGCATAATCTCTGATAGCTCTTGCAGGAGGTGGGCTTATCCCTTTCTCTATGTGTGTGTTCCCTGTTAATTTTGGCAGCTCATGAGTGATTGTTGGTAAAGGTCCGGTGTCTTCGTGTTCTTCAAGGATACATTAAGTTGGATGTATGCCAATGTTTTGATATTGTAAAAGCAGTAAGAGAGAACAGCCTTAGAAAAAGGTTCGAGGAAATGATTTAGCTCTTCTAATGATCGTTTCCAGCCCGTGTGCTTGTAAGCATCTCATGGTAAATTGCAGGAAATAATCAGGTTATTATTCATCCAGCATGTGGATGAATAGTGGAAAGATAGGTCTAAAGCTAAATTTTGATGCTTCATTTAAAATAAGTACTTCTCATTTTTTGTCTCACACACCTATTAGCTTTTAGAAAAAAGACAACTATTAGGTGGTGATCAGGCAGCTTACCTACAATTTGAATAAAATAAATAGTTCCATATAGACCTGCTATAGGATAATGGACCCACCTGGCATCTAGTGCAGAGCTGGATGTAGAGCTGTGGTGCTGTCTGGCAAAACTGTTCTTTGTTTGTAACTTCTGTAGCCCAAGTGGAGCTAAAACTTTGTTCTGGGAGTCAGGTGAATACAGAGTGTAACTCTGGTTCCTCTGGGGTGGATGAGTAATATGGGATTTCCTATGAAAAATGTATTGACAGGAATTTCGTCTTTATACACCATTGATTGAATGTCTTAATGCTTCCTCTTTCTGTTTCTCATTAATAATCTAATTAGGGGAAGACTCTGGAAGGAATATGGAATTAAGTTACGTTCCCAGTGGATACGCAATGAAAAAGACATTGCAAAGCAGTGTAAGAGGAATTTCCAGAAGTACTTACTCATCACCCAAGACAGAGCCAGATTTCAAACACTCTTAGACTTGTGTTTAGGCTCCAGAGTAATAAATCATTAGATTTTCAGGCTGGTCTTGTCAGTTTTCAAACCTTTGTCTCCAGAGTGCTCTGGGGGACAGTACGGGAAATGTATCTGTCTAAGGCAAGTTCTGAATCTTCAATGCTTAAGCAAATCAAGGCCTGAGCACTTCAGAAAATCTGACCCTTGGGTTGCAGTTATACCTCCTACCACTTCCATTCTGGAGGTATTTCCTTTTAATTTTTACAGAAGATAGAATTATGGTTGTAAATTCTAGCTGCAATAAAGCATGCCAGCAAAATGACTTTAATGATTTTTTTTTCAATATAGAAGCCATCAGGATTAATGAACAGCTCTGTAAATGCATGTGATAAAATGCAAGATCAGTAATAGAACTGTATGTGGCACTTAATCTCTGAACAAAAGTAATAGGTAGTGGCTAAAAATAGTATTTCCTCTTTCAACAATAGAGTTAAATATTGCAATGGATATAAACTGCAGCAAGGTAGTTTGGTCCAGAGCTGGAGGCTTGGATCATTTGTGTCTGCTGACCTTCTGGCATACTTCTTCATTTTCCTTTAAAGTAGTGCTCTTGCATGTGTGTTTGATAATAAACCACAAATGCAAACCAACAAGGTGTTCTTTAAAGGGAGAACTGGAGCTTTCTTGTTACACCATAGAGGCACTATAATTTCTAGAACGTGTTCTGATCTCGTGTAGCTCAGCACAAACTGCTGAGCTGTGTTCAGGTTGTGCCTGGATCTACACAAGTGACTGGTCCCATGTGTGGGCAACAGCATCCTTGAACCAGAAGGAAAATTATTAGGTCTGGTTCTAATCATTTAGCACAGTTAGAAGTGGTCCAATGTCACTGCTTGATAAATGCCTTCATAACAAGGTTAGTGAAAAATTTGCCTCTCCAATAGCCTTGTCACAGCCTCTCAAGGAACTGTTGAATTATGAGAGCTGGTGATTATCTGCCTACATCTGTGGTCTGGGACTCATGGACACCGAGTACAAAGAAAAGAAAAAAATGACAAATGCTTGTCCAGAGGTGTTTCTCCCAGCCACGGTTCCTTAGGATAAGACTGGTGAGTTTGGGCTGTGGATAAAACAGTGATTAATTAGCTACTGCATATTCAGCCCTTGGAAGGTGGAAAACACTGTATGGGGATGATTTGAATTGAATGCCGTTATTCCCTGCTATTAAAGAAATTGCTTCCTTGCTCTGTGGCTCAGGTTGGAGTTGTAGGTGATTTTAAAGCATTATTTAAAATGTGGTTTAGGTTTGTTTAAGCAGAAGGGCCAGGCAAAGTCTTTCAATAGAAAAATAATAGGTAAAGATTTTCTTGTTTAAGCCTTTTTTTCTAGTAGCTGCAAAATCTGTGTGTTAGGGAAGGAGGAAAAGGAAGTTGAATGGAACTGAGCGAGGAGCTGTCGTGTGAGGTGAAATTTTGATACTGTTCTCTCATGCCACCCTGCAAGTACATTTGCATTTAAAATTTCCAGACAAGCCAAACCACAGGACCAGTGCAGAACACTAAACAAAACCTGACAGCTAACTCTGAAAACATCACGCAGCAGGGCTGGGCATTCCTTTGCTTGGACAATTGAGGTTAAGATTGTTCCTTTTAATGATTACAGGTCTGAAACAAAGACAGGTTGTGAAAAAAATGAGATGTCAGTTTTATTCTGAGCTATTTTCACTTGAAAGATGTTTACTTTCTGTCAGTTATCCTGTGACTGCTTGAAAACTCCCAGGAACTGTAAAGCCCAAATCCCTTTCTGCCCATCAGATAGCCACAATATACTCCTTTGTGTCACTCAGACTGAAATTCAATCTGCTTGGGAGGCTGAAGGGTGGTTTGGGACACAGTTGTGATCCCAAAGATATTGGATATCTCCACAGAGGTGCCCTTTATGTTGTTCATGTGAGCAGACAAAGCACCAGCTCTTTTGGCAAATGTGGTGATGCTTCTGTACAAGAGGAAAATGTATTTCTGCTCAGGGCTGGTGTGATACAGAAATCAGGGTGATGCCAGCTGAGGAGGGAATGTGAAAGCTCAGTGGATTTTACCTTTTCACGTATAAAACTTGCGTGTCTGCAATTTTTGGCGCTCTGCAGACAGTGATGGTGCAGAACAATCTGAGGAGACGGAGTGTTGGGAATGGAAAAGGAATGATTGGTTTACACGTGTATTGGGAGTGACAGAGCACCCACAGCCACAGGGCTGGAACAAATCGAGGGTCTGTGGCAGGCCATGGCTGCAGTGAAGCACTCACAAGACAGCTCAGTTGTCCCTGATATCCTGGTTATGGATGGAAGGATAGCGGGCTTTACATGGGTCATGCGGATGCATCTGGCTCCGTGCCTTAAATATAGGACACCTGCCCTTTGAAAGCTTCTGGGGGAAGGGAAAGGGCTGGTTAGGAGAGCAAAGGAACTGATTTCTGAGGAGTGATTAAAAATGCTTAATTTAGATTATCTAAGAAGCAAAGACACCAGGACTTCCAGGTATGGGTACTCAAGAGATAATATCTTAGCCTTTGCAAGGGGGTGCAACTAGATTGGATGGGCTGCAAAAGAGAAGGCAGCTTGAATGTCAAGAAAAGCAACTTGGAGTGAAGCTAAGTCATCTTGCATGAAAAATGCTGTGAGCATTGTTGGTCAGGGTTGTGTAAAGGTCACAGAGAGCCCTGGAAAATGTTCTGCAGGGCTGGTGGCTCAGGGTCACCTCTCCCCTGGCTGAACTGTGCCTGGGAATCAGGGTGGAGGTTTTGGAAACAAGACTCTCAAGTCAGCAGGGCAGCTGCTTAGCTGTGTGTTCTGCTGGAAGGGACAGTCATTCCCTGCTGCCTTAGACTGGCTGCCTGTATGGAAGGAGATGCACTGGATGAATTAATAAATCTTATTCTATCCTTAGCCTCTGATCTGGGACATATTTGATCACTTACATTGCTGGCAGCTGACACACTTATTCTGTAAAACAAACACTGTGGCATCTCGTATGTTGTTCTGATCATGTGGTGAGGGAATATGGGAGGAGGGAAGTGATGGAACACACTCCTGTGGTGAGCACAGCAGGCCAGGTTAGAAATATTGCTGGGTTTGCATTGCTTCCATTAACTTGTGTCCTTGGATTCATGTGGAATTCTCCTCCTGAGAAAAAGCTGGGAAGTAACAGGCTCTGGGGGTTTTTTTCTGCTTTAAGTTCCAGTCATTACTGGTGAAAAAGAAAAAAATTAATGGAAGTTCTTGGACAGTAGTTGCCTCTTCCTTTGCTGAGAACAGATACAATACTGCCTTCTTGCCTGGGTGTGGAGGGTCACATCAAAGGGCTGTGCAGCTCTGCTGACGCTGTAGGTGATGCACAAGTGGATTAGAAGGGCTGAAGGCCATGATCCAAAACAGTGGAGAGGCTCTGACTTTGGGACAGCCCCAGCAGGTCATCAGTCCAACAGCTCATCTTGTGTGAATTAATTCACTTTGGATTTAATCAGTTTGTGTGGGGTCATTTTTTAGAATGTGGTTCCAAGAATACAAAGAGGTGGCAATTTTGAACTTAATTATTTGTTACGGTGTTGCTGCACTAGTGATGCTGTTCCATTCCTCTCTTCAGACACAAGGTGTGTCAGTAGATAAAAGCCTGATGAGCCCACTGAGTGGTTTGATGTAATAATGTGTGGTCTTTCCTCCACTGATTTCATGTTGTATCCCAGAATAAACCAGAGCTGATATAAATTAGACATGCTCTTCCTGCAGAACAGGTGGAGTTATCTTGGAGGGCTCCAAGGTGGTGTGTTGTTGTTAGACAGGGAGGAGTATTTTTATTCTGATTCATGGTGGCTGCTTTAAAAATTGGAGACAGTTGGTCTGTCTTCAGCATGAATGGCTTATTGGAGGGCTAGCAGGGAAAACATCGACAAGCATTTATAGAGCTGGCTCAAGGATGAGCCTCTTTTAATTAAATGTAACCTGAGTCCTGAAAGTTCCTCATCTGGTGACTCAGTACAAGGTTTTCATTTCCTGCTGTGTCCATTTGAAGTGGAGCTTTGCAGGAAAAGACACTGAAATTTTGTCATCGTAGTTAGAAAAGAAATTGGAAAGCTGAGAGAAGTTAAGTGATCTTCCAGGAAGTGGAAGATGGGATGTGCTTGTCTGGCTCCTCCATAAGCCAGCACTGCTGGTTTCCTTTCACCACTATGTTAATTTTCTTTTCTGTAAAATATTTCTGTTAAGGTTTTCTCCAGGAAGAATGCAGGGCCACTTCTTTTTCTTTGATTATCTACTTACATCCTGATCTGGAGAAATACCAGCGAACTGCATTTGATGATTTTCATTGATTACATTGAGTAAATTAATTTTGCATTCAATCAGCTCTGTAAGAGGAAAACCCATTTTTGCCTGCATAGGTATGACTTGGGTTTATATTATCAATAAATTTTTAACATATGGGCCATAAGGATCCCATACAGAGTCTTGGTGCACTTCTGACTGCTCCACTGGTGGTGACCATGACTTTGTGGTCATGGTTTTGCTTGTTTGTTTTGCTGGGTTTTGTGGTGGTTGGTGGATTTTTTTCAATTTATTTTCATTTTTGCCCTGGAGGACCAGGACCAGGCTGCTGTCAGTGGGTTATCAGACTTAACAGATGATTGGTTTGGCTTGGCATAACAAAACCACCACTCCTAAATAAAGTTCCTGGTATAAATTACCCTGTAGTGTATCCTATCAGTGAAGTCTGAACCAGTCCAATTCAAAGTGCCAGGAAAAAGATGCTCTTGTGGTAATTCTGGCATCCCTGAAGACAGAGTATTGCAAAATTTGAGTCTCATAAAATATCCAAGCCAGTTGTGTATAACTGAGAAAGCAGCTTGGAAAGTTGGGATAAGAAGCCAGATGTTGGCCCCAACTAGTGAGATGTGCTTGCATGGATCAAATCTGGCATTACAGCATGCTTCCCAAATTAATTCTGTAATGTATAATTCCAGCACGAGTCGATTTTCCATTTCATTCTGCATGACTTTTGTTCATTCATCATTATTAAACAATTTCCTAGAGATGCTCAGACTTAAGTGTGTTTGTACAACTACCAGAATTGTCTGCAGTTACACAGACAGGACAGAAAATATTAATCCAGGTTAAAAGATAAATTTTTCCCATTTGCAGCACTGTGTAAACCTTATTATAGTCATCAAGGATTTCTCAGTTTACGTGAATATTTGATTTGAAGAATGATCCCAGCCAGGAACAAGATGCAAGGTTTATGCTTAGCATCTTCATAGACAGTAAATTGATTCTTTTGCTGTCTTGAGGGTCAAGTTTTTAACATTGGTAATACGCTCCTGGCATCATCCCTTTTTACTTTTTTCTTTGCTGGGAAGAGAATATTTGTTAGCTGATTAATCTCAGTTAACTCCATTTGCCTTTCATGGAGTTATTAACAATGTTTAATGGGAGATGCAACTGAATTGCAGAACTGTTCTCTCCCTCTCAATACTTCTAGATCTTTCCTGAACTTGCATGAAGGTTCTTGTGGTGCCAGTGAGGATGTGACAGCCTCCTTCAGTCCTCCAGGGAATGGCCTGGAGTTGTCAGGAAGGGTCAGGTTGGATATTGGGAAAAGGCTCTTCCCCCAGAGGGTGGTTGGGCACTGACCAGGCTCCCCAGGGCAGTGGGCACAGCACCAAGGCTGACAGAGCTCCGGGAGGGTTTGGATGATCCTCTCAGGGACAGGGGGGACTCCTGGGGATGGGCCTGTGCAGGGCTGAGGGTTGGACTCCATGATCCATGTGGAGCCCTTCCAGCTCAAGATATCCTGTGATTCCGTAATAAATGGCCAGTGTCAATGGGCATGATCCAGGAATTAATGGATAGATATATTGTAGGCTTTTCCTTGATTAAACCACCAGCCATCCTGCAGGAGGAGCTTCCAAATTAGACTCTCCTCAGCTGATAGGCAGGGTGTTCTTCCTCGTTTTCTTTGCAGCTGGTGAGCTAAACCAACATCACACCTGCCTGCTGTTCATCCATCAGCTTTGTGGATGCCAGACCAGCTGTGCAGCAGCAGTTGCCTTCTGTCTGGGGTGAGGACAGATTGCCAGTACAGAGACTCGGGAAGTAATTAGAAGGCAAATTTAATTTGCTCTTCAGGCATGTTGAGGTCTGAGTAGCTCCTTCCCCCCACTGAAAGAACTGGGGTGGGGGCAGTGGAGAAAAGAAAATTATAGGAGGGAAATGGAGGAAGAAATCGAGCTGTGTCCTCGCCATCTGTGCACTTGGACTGGTGCAGCTGCTCTGCCATTGACAGGTTGCTGTCTCTCCACCCAGCACAGACAGGCAAATGACTTGTATTGTGAACACAGATCACTGAAGTTTAATGCTGGTAAATAGCCTGGTCACAATAAACTACCCCAAGCCAAAGCCTTTAGCTGCTTTTGAAAACCTTTAAGCACCCTCTCCCTTTTATCTCGTTTCTCACTTCTCTTCATCAAAGATTTTTTCAGAATTTGGGAGCCAGACATAATTTCAGCACACATGCTTTTTCTGGATCAAATCCCACAGCTCTGAATGCAGCACGATCAGTTCTGGAACATTAAAAGGTTATCTAGAAGCAAAGGGGAATGGCCAGTTGGAGCTATAGGTGGGACTACTTCAGTGCTTAAAATGAGTTAAAGATGTGTTTAAATGCTTCATTAGCTCATGGCCTCCATCTGCTACCTGGGACTGCACAGTTTCTGACAGTCCCAGCTCCAGAGGCATGTGGACAATGCCCTCTTTCTGTTTGTACTTGGCATCAGTGCTGTGAGCTGCAAGGTAACAGACCCAAAACTAAATGAAAATACAATAAGCGTAGTGTGCTTTGGTGGATGGCTTTGCTGAAATTCTGGTTATTCACTCGAGGTGTCTGAGGGGTTCCCCCAGCATAGTGTGTGTGGAGTCCACCTCTCCTCTCCTAAAGCCACTTTGGGGTGGTCTCATGACAGCCTGGGTCCTGATCCAGTATCTGTTGATATCAGTAGAAGAACACCTTGTGTACCCTCCAAAAAAATCCAGCACAACACTGCTTTTGATACTCCTCTCCTAGTATTACTAATGGTGAGAGAAGTTTTCCAGAGATGAGTCACTGCCAAGTGCCCATTCTTGAACCTGAAGGACCATTCAGGAAGTTGTTAATCCCAGAGAATAGCTCTGCAACCAAGTTATTACTGAAAAACTGGATATTGTTTGGAGGCTCAAGGTCTCTCCTAAGTGTTCAGAGGTGATGATGGGATGACAGTTTTTACATCCCTCGTATTTGCACTGTAGGACTATGAATTAGTGGTGGCAGGAGCACAGAAAGATAGCGGAGTTGAATCCAGGTTCTTTTTGTGGTAATCTTGTAATTGCTGCTATTTCTCTTAAACTCTTTTTTGAAGTCAGTTTATTTCCCTCAAAACCTTTCCCTACACGCTGCCTGCAGCACACCAAATCCTGACTTTGCTGCACAGTTTATCCAGTGATGGAGGATGGTTTGAGCCATGAACTTGCCAACTTCTGTGTAAGTCCAATTTTCACACCTCCCCAAACTTTGTCTGTCTGTTCCCAGAGCAGTTTATCATCTGATATGCAGGCATATCATCCTCATTGGAGAGGAGTCAAATACTTTTATGCCCTTTTCTCCTGTTACTCTCAAGGGGCTCAGGCAGCAGTGTGTGCTTTGAGAATGGCAGCAGATGCAGGCTGGGGAGCTGCCTTCTCATGTTCCTGGGTTTCCTCAGGAAGCTTTTGACAAAGCAGCTGCCGTCTCATGCAGAGTCATAATCTGAGCCTGAGACTGTAGTAGAGACGTCAGAGGAAATGTAAGAAGTTGCTGCCTCCAGCTATTTGCTACCTTTCTTCCGAATCTGCAGGGCTGGTGGAGCAGAAAGTATCTCAGTATTGCATCTGGCAGCTTCACCAGAGCCTCACCCCGGGCAGCAGAGTTCACACCACTGGGGTTCACAGTGAAACAGCCCCCCAGCCATCCTGGCTTTGGCACAGCAAGGCAAGGGGCAGAAGGGATAGTATGTCATCATTAAATTTCTCTTTGCAAGCTGGGGAACCATCTGTAATGAGCTTAGGATGAGCTGCCCACTTATTATTCCTATTTTTTCTGTATTTCTCTCACATTATTAAATACAAGTGACAATTACTTTTGCTTTCAGGATTCATGAGTATACAGTGCTGTGTGAGGAGTGGGCTCTTTTTTTCCTTCAGTCATAGTGACCATGGAAATGGAGAATTACGGTGTTTCCATTTTTTTTGCCCAATCCAAGACAGCCAACCCCAGTTTTTCTTTGCAGCCAGGGCATTGTGAGCAATTTTTGTAAAACTGCACTGCAGGTCCTGCATATGTCTCTAGTCTGGTGCCAATACTGGCATCCTTAGGCTCTATGAATCCCTCCTGTGGCTGTAAGTAACCCCAACTCTGCTCTAAAAATAGCATATGAGAGGAGCATGCCTGAAAGGTGCTGAGCCACGAGCTTGCTGATTTGGGTAGAGATGGCCATGATAACATTGAGCCTTAGAGCATGTTCAGCAAAGTTTACAGATGTATGACAAGAGATCAAGTTGTCAAGGGGTTTTGTGGGTTGTGACTTTTTCTTTGTGCCATGCAGACTTTAAATGTTTGCTGTGTTGGAAGTCACTTCTGGCTCTACTCTGCTGTCAGATGGCTCTTTCTCCCTCTCCTGATGCTCTGGCTGTGCCAGAAGTGATGGGTCGCATGGGAAGGGCGAGGTTGGTGTCTCTGAGCTGGCTGTGACTGTTGCCCAGGGTCCATCAGTCTTTCCATTGCTGTCCCCAAGGGATGGAGCAGCTGCTTCAGGTGTGGTGTGGCACCTCTGCAGACAGAGGCTGAGCTCAGACAGGGGCTGTGGGCAGGACCTCCCTGATGTGCGGGAGTTGCTTATAAATAGGAGGACAAATTGAAATGTTCCCTTTTTGTTTTCCCACCTCCCACAGTTCTTGGGAATGAGGAAGGAGGCCAATTAGAAATGTTGGCATTTCAGTCAAAAGCAAAGGCAGCTGAAGGGGAATGCCTTTTTTTCCTTTTTGGGTGGTGGGGAGAGAAATGTTGCTGCAGCGATGGTGCAAGGCTGCTGTGCAGAAAATCCTGCCTGGATTTGTTCAGTTTTCAAAGCTGGGGGTAAAACAGTTGACAGTTCTTGTCCCTGAGATGGCCCAAAGTGACTGAGCCAGCAAAGGAGACCCAGTGGGGGCTCAAGTCAAATGCTTCCAAAATGCCCTCGTTTACACTCCTTGCATCCTCTTCCAGTAAAACCCTTCAAATGCTGCCTCAAAAATTCATGGGTTTGAGTGCTTTAATGGAAGCAAAGGAGGGGGAGACCTTTCTGTTTTGTCCTGAAAGAGCCTGTGGGAAGTTCCAAGGGAACTTTTCGTGTGCAGTTAGCTGTGCTCACCCATCCAAGAACTCTTCTCCCCGAGTTAACCTGAAGCTTTAATGTTTTATTGAATTCACTGTGGGATGTTGACTTTCATGTGAGACTTGTAGATGAGCAGCCTGTAAACCAGGGCACGAACATATCAAGTGTGAGTTTAGTTTTAAATGGTGCACACTATGAATAGGGTTTTCTAGTCTTTTCCTGCTGAAATTGTTGACTATTTTTCTATGATTTTCATTAAAGCAAACCATCCCTGGACTTTTCAAGAAAGATTGGCCTTATATTTTCTTTTTTGTTCTAGCTTCTTTGTCACCACAGAGTTAAATTTGATACTTTTTAATGCAGAGCTTTATGCAACTTTTTCATCTGATTTCTTTAAAGAGTAACATGCAGGGTTCTTGGGAGAAATTATTGCCTTTAGGTTTTGATCTTTGTTAGTTTATGTCCTCAGAGATGTAAAAGCAGATGAAGTGCCACTATTGCAGCAGAAAAGAAACTCAGCAATGCATGCAACAGAAATGGACTGTCAGCAAAAAAAAAGTCAGCTGTGAGAAGTCAGCCTTAAAAACAATCTAATTACTTGTCTGAGGTACAATGTTGCCTCAGGGAAAGTCAAGAGGGGCTTTCCTGTCCTTTTCCATAGCCAGAACTCATTAGAATCCATCCTCTAGTTATAATTTGAATTTATAGAGTGAGCTTTAATTCCATTGAAGGGAAATATATTTTTTAAAGGAGAGAGATCAAGGAAGGAAAGCCCAGAAGACATAGTACCATCTTTTTATATCTGGCAAAAAAGAAGAAAAATTCTTTTGCAGGTTGAAGGATTTGGGGAAGCCAGAAGGTAGCGTAGGCTGGACCCTGTGGTTCTGCTTGTTGAGACCAGTTGTGGAATGACCAGTTAAATGGCAGGGGAGGGGAAAGCCAAGAGCACAAAAGGCTTCATAGACTGAATAAAGCTCAGCAAGCCCAAAGGAAAATCTCCACATATAGAACTTGAGGAATAAAGCCAAGAGTACAGATGGTATGTTTTATATTGATTCTTCTCACTTCATTCCTCCCATGCGCTTTTTTCCACACTTCTGGTTGAGCTGAGCTTGCAAAATTCTGCAAGGAGTGACCAAGCCTTTGCAGTTCCCAGCCATCGATGTGCTGCCCTGTCACTGCAGCCCCAAATGAATAAATTCCACTAGGGAAAGCTCCTTAATAGTACTGCAGTGGGTTTTACCATGCCAGACCTGGAAAACAACAGCCTGCCAAGCTGATTGCAGTTTAATTGCAATCACCATTTCCAGCCAGTGCCCTGGTTCTTGGCTTGCACCTTTGTAGGCTGCAGTCAATGAAATTATAGAGCGTATTTGCTGGCCACTCACAGCTGAATTGCAAGACATTCACAGTAATACCCAAAATTAGAGTCTGTGGGACTGATTTCTCAGGCTGGAGCTGGCTGAGCAGTAGGTGATAAGTGGGGCAGCTCTGTCAGCTCCACTAAAATACTCATTTACAGCAGCTCTCCTTGTCAGTCCTGAGGAGGAACTGACAGTCCCTTCACTGAGCAAGTTCAGGCTGCAGAGAAATCAATTTCACCCACACTCACAAATAAATTAATTTTAAAATGCAGTCACTTAGGAAAAGAGGGCAGTTGTATTATTTGTAATGCACTTGTGAGGAATGATCCTGTGTTTTAGCCTTCATTTTTGAATACTGGCATTTGGACAGCTGGACTCTGTGCCAGGAGTAGCATTTTGGTTTTGAACAAATTCCCAAGCAGCTGGGGTTTTTTTTCGAGCTGCCTCTTTTCCTCCACTGCCTCACATGTAGAATATACCTGGAAATTACACTGTGCTGTGGCTTGAAGCAGTTTGAGGCAAGTCTGGATTTCTTAGGGTCCAAAAATGTCTGGAATCATGTTTGTTTCTTTCTGGTCAGGGAGTCTCTGAAGTACAACCTGATGGTTATGTCTGCAAAAGTATTTTGAGTCATTCCTGGTGATTCTCCTGAGAAACTTGTGTTGCTGCTTTCCCTGTGCTGAGGTGGAGGGCTGGGTAAGCATTGTGTGCCTGAGAAAACTGTGAAGCAGTTCTGGAATTCTGCCTCTGGGAAATGCTTGGTTTAGGGCAAGGTATCAGCACTTGATAACAAACGAATTCTTCATTTGCTTTATCTGCCAAAGTAATGCACTGATTGCTCAGCTGGAGGGAGGAATATGCTTAATTACAGTCTCCTGGAACTTCTGTACAACAGCATCATGGGTTGGTTTTTTACAGGCATTTTCTTTTTTTTTCTTGAACCTATAAATAGTTTAAGATGTACAGGATATCAGATGAAAGCAAGATAAATGTAATTCACAAGTTTAAAAAAAATAATTTATACTTCATGGTTGCATTGATGGAATAGCTGAGCTTTGATCATCAAAGTTAGGTCAGTTTAAGTAAAAAAAGACAGTGGAGTTTTATTCTGAAATGACCCCCTCAAATCCTGAAGCATAGCACTGTGATGTGGGTTTATTATCCTGACTAATCAAATTATCACAGGTTATAGGCAAAATGGAAGGTTGTTTATCTGCTGACATAAAAAAGCCCAAGTATGATCTCCAAGCAAAACACTATTTCCATGCCCATATGCATCTAATCTTTTGGGAGCTGGTTAACTGTTATTGCACTTTCTGTCCATAATATCTGTCTAAAATCAGTGGGCTTTAAAACAGAAGATGATGAATCAACTTCAGTCTGCCTTTTAATTAGGGAGGGGGGAAAAAGGCCAAAATGCATTATAAGAACCACAGAATTGTTGGGGTTGGAAGGGACCTCTGGAGATCGTCCAGTCCAACCCCTCTGCCAAGGCAGGGTCACCTGGAAGAAGGTGACAGCACAGAAATGCATCCAGGTGGGTTGGGAATGTCTCCAGAGGAGGAGACCTGTAATTTTGGAGGTGTTTTACAGCATCCTTTTGCAGCTGAGATCAGTTGCCTTGCACTGCACCAAGGTACCCACTCTGGGTGTGTGCACTGTGTTAATAATCATCTTGGAGAGGCACCAGGGGAGGCAGTGACATTTTTGTGGCCATCGTTTGAAGCCCTAAAGAGAGAATTCCCAGTATTTCCAAATGGTGCATTTAAGACATTTTTGGGACTCGTAGGACAGCTGCTCTCCAAAGCTGAGCACAGCAGATCCTGCAGCATGTTTCAGACCTTTTTCTGTCACCCTGTTAGTGCTGGAACAGAACTACTTGCACTGTGTGCTCAGGAAACTCTCTTGCTCTCTTTAGTGTAGCTCTTATTGTTGGTGCCAATTAATTGCTTCCTCTGAAGAAAATAAATATATTTGTGTCAGCAATGAGATAGAACAGCACTGATTATTGTGCTTATTTTACTTGTGTGTTATTATGGGGTTATCAGTGCACTCTTGAACCATATTCTAGAATAGCAATATTTGGAATGCTCCTTTTTTGTTCATCTTTTGTTGCAGAGCTGCCTTTTTTGCAAGGGACTGAACTTTTTCGACTAATTTATGTCACCTGTCAAGAATTTTCAAGTGACTCTCAGAAACCTGCTGCAAAGTCTTCCCTATTTGCTATTCAGTCCTGTTTTCTTCTCCCTTTAGCAGGTAAGCACATGTTCCTGCAACACTCTTTGCAACTGGAAAATGTTTCCAATTTGAGACACCTGGAAAGTTCCTTTTATTGGGCTCAGTAGGGTTAATAATCCTTCTCCAAAATTTCCCACAGAACCCACTGTATTTTCTACCCTAGAGAAGCATCTGAATCACAGTGCAGTACTTTAGGGTTTTTAGCATCAGTGCATGTCAGTCTGCATTCCTCTAGCTTTGCTACAGCTCAAGAAAAGGGGATGCATGAACTCTCAGCTGGGGATCTATTTACAGCTGAATCAGGATGGTGAGCAAGTGATACAGAAAATTGCTTGAATTTCTGCTGTCTGAGAGAAGCCTCTAAATAACTTTATGTCCCTGGGGGGGAAAAAAAGCCCTGGAGAGGAGAGCCCTGGTGGGTGATGGGAAGGCTCGGGTGTCACCCAGCACGGGGCCCTCGAGCTGCAGGAGGGTTCAGATGCTGTTCACTGGGATCACAGTCACTGCTGCAGAAGCAGATTAAGGCTGACTGTGCACTGGAGCACATGAGGGATTCTCAAATGACCTATATATGATTGATGTATATATGGGTGTGGCAGAAGGGGCACTGAACAGTTGAGCAGGAGTAATGTCTGACACAACTGCAGCTGTTTCTGCACAGCCCTCCAGAGTTCCTGAGTATTCCTTGCTAGAATTGGATTCCAAGGAGGAAAGTTTTAAAGATTTCTTGATATCACTTCCATTAAATGCTAGTTGTCATAGCAGAGTGTGGATGGGAGTGTGTGAGTGCATTTATGTGAAAGCAAAGTAAATGTGCTTAATCTGTCTTTGTTGTTCTGTTTTTCTTTTAACATCATCACCTGCAGTAGCTCTTAATTTTTTCCAAAGCAACTTAGACATCTCAGAAAGCAACTGCCAGTTTCCTCCTCCAAAAGATTTTTCTTTCTTAACTTATTGAGAGGCTTATTTTCTCTTAAACATTTATTTACTTTAGCACTAAGCTGCTAATCCTGCCTTTTTCCTTTTTTTTTTTTATTGAAAGGGGTAATTTCTAAAGTTTTGGCTCTTGAAAACTTTTGTTTGGTGGTAATTGACGCTTTCTTCCCCATCTCTATTGAGTGGTAAATGATGGGAATTCCTATTCTATGCTATTTTATTGCAATGGTAACTGGATTGTGGTAACAGTGTTATTTGGTCTCATCCCAGGCTGAAGGGGTAAATGGTCCCTGTAATCTGCAGTTTGCCAGAGCAATCAGAGTCTCAGTTTTGGGTTTGCAGGGACCTTAAGGATCATCTTGTTCTAACCCCTCATGTGCAGGGAACTGTCCACTAGACCAGGTTGCTCCAAGCCTCATCCGCCCTGGCCTTGAACACTTCCAGAGATGTGAGCAAGCCTGGGACCTACAGCAGGATTTAGCTTGATCTGGAAGCTGGGCACAGATGTTTCAAAGTGAGAGAAAAATGAGAGAACTCATTTTTATTTTTGCTGCACATTTTTCCCTAAGGATTTCCAGGGTTTTGTTCAGCTACTGCTGCTCTGGATTCCCGGAGAAGTGAGTTAAGGATACCAGCAGCAGAGAAAGGGGTATTGTACTGTGTTAGTCCCAGGGCATGAAGAGTGTGGGTATGGGCATTGCTTTTCTCCTTAGAAGTGATTCCTCTGGAAAAGGTAAGGGAAGAGTAACTCAGGCAGGAAATCCCTGCTACCTCTACCTGCACTATTACAGGCATACCCAGAAAATTTCTACTCCTGGGCTTTACAACCCTCTCTAAAACAAATGACCACATCTGCTGTTAACTAAGTTATCAGTCTGCCAACTAACCTGTTCTGAAACACGTGTTCTGTCAGCAGCAAATACAGCTCCTGAGAGGGCTCAGCCACTGCCAGCACAACTAAAAGCTGCTTTAATGCTTCATCCAAATACTTGGAAAAGTTTGCTGGGAACAACCCATCTTTGTTAAACTCATTATTCCTGGTATTCTAAATAACTGCCTCTCAGAGTAAATAGAGACACACATGTAAACCTTCTGGTTTTAGCAGAGCATTTTCAAACTACCCCTCTGTAAACTGTTTATAGATTACTGTGTAATCTGTAACTTTATCGTGATGGACAGTCAGACTTCCCACTGTCATTATTAAACATCATCCCTTGAGCAATTTACCACCACCCTGCCAGAGTTTACTGACTGGGAATACCAGTACTTGTGCAGAAACACTGCCTGCCTGCTGCAAACCCAGCATTTTATAACCACTTGGGTTTTATCATTGCAAAGGCCATAACTTGCTGGCAATGTAGGAAACTTTGTGATGCTCATGGTTATATTGCATCTGAGTGTTACATTCCAGCTGTGTGTGTAAAATCAGTCACTGCACTGAGGGCTGAATAGTCTTCTAAAAGCTAAATAATTAGGGTGACCAAAATAAGGCCTTATTTGGGGAGGTTTTTTTCATGTCTTTAGAACTTGTGTTCTGCGTTGGAACCGAAATGGGACTTCTGTTTCAACACTGATAATGAGATGGCATTTCTTGATAAAGGTCTAAGAAAAGTGAAATGCAAGTGGATCCTGTTCATATCTTTTTTAAACCTCTTAATTAGGACTTAATAAAACATCTAATAATTTTGGATGCCTTTGGTTTTGACTTTAAAAGTTCATCTCACAGGGAAGGACAGTTATACACTATTAAAGAATCAGCCTTTAAAAATCAAGATTTCTATACCTTTTTTAACATTACTCGGTGCCAACAACAGAGTTGGAAAGGCCTTTGCCTTTTTAAAAAGAATGCTGCAAAGTATTTGAACCAAGAAGATTTTCTGTTGAAACCATTGGATTGAAAACAATGTCCTGCAGCAAACAAACACGAAACTGTTTTATTCCAGCAGAATAAGAATAAGTTTAGATGTGTTTACGTTTCATGTGACATGCTGAATTCTTGTCCTAAACAAACCAAGGAAATCCAAAAACCTGCATTCAAAAGCCATTTATGCCAGTCTGAGTTAAAAGTTCATTTCTGGATACTCTACTTCCTCAGATCTGCATCCAAAACTTTGTTGGAACCAACCTCTGTAACAGCTGACTAATAAAATCAACAGCATGACATGCACATATGTACACAAACAAATCTCCTTTTCAACATGTGGAGTATTAGCTGAGGGCCAGGACCATATTAGATTTATCTTATGGAAAAGTTGATTCTGGTCCCTTCTCCATCCTCTTCCCTTCTCCCACTCTGGTCAAATGTTTGTGCTGGCTTCTATTGCTGCATAGACAAATATTGCAGAAAGGAACTGCTTTATTTATTTATTTAGCAAGAAGTCAAAAGGTTTGGTTTGCTTTTTTCCCCGTGTTCATCAATCAAATTAAACAGATGGCTTAAAAATTGATGCAAACAAATTGCATCCAAAGTCCCTTTGTGCATTTTGTAATTGCACCCAGCTGTGATTACAGTCCCATGGAAGATATTTTTGCATTTTCTTTTGTTTCCCTACACTTCACTGGTGATTCACCCCTTTTAGGAGAGAGAGAATTTACTGGTTTCATGACCTTTTATTTCTGCAGTAGAAATGGGTGAACTCACTTGGAATAAATACAAACCAAGCCAAAACATTACACAGGATAAAATTAATTCCTAGTCTGACCTTTTGGAGAATGAGGGGGGGGAAATAAAAAAAAGACATCCTTCTTTTTTCCCCCCTTTTCTGTCTTTTGACTGATGCCCCTACAATTTGCAAGCACCAAAGTATCAGAGCAGGGACTAAAGCTTTAAGGATGCACCAGAACTGGAAGACTCTCAGTGCCACTGTTCAGGTATGTGCCAGGAGTGTGATGGGGGAGCCCTGTGGAGAACAGCAAAAGTGAGAGGCAAGGAGGTTCTAATGGTTTGCCAGGGTCACAGAGTGTCCTATGGGACACCAAGGAGGGGTGCTGGCCTCATGTTTATCCTGACTAGTTCCTACTTGTTACTACCTTGTTGGGATAAAAAGTGTTTTCTGTAAGGAAATGTAATGGAATTTCCCTTTAGCTCCTTGATACTGAGGCATTCCTTTGAGATGATAACTCCTGATGAAATGTTGATGTCTGATTGAAGACTGAGTCTGGCTATTGTGGTTAGAGTAGAAAGAGTTTTTCCAAACCTTGCTAAGGAATCTCAAAGATTCCATCACTGCTTTTTGAGATAAGTTATTTCCCAGAGCATCCCAAGGAAACACAGTGTGATACAGACTGAGAGGTCATAGGACTGGACCTGCTGACCTGGTGAAATGGAGATTTATAGGTACTAGTGTAAAATAATGTGTGAGATGACAGGGGTTTTTACCCTTACTGTTGCCACTGCCCTGTGTTTCAGTCTGCAGACTGTCCCAGCATGTGTGTATGAAAGGTGGCAAAAGGTCCCCATTTCTAATTTCCTAATGAAAGCTTCACTGTGCTGAATGCTGCAGAGCCCCAAGTGCACAACTAGATTTTACAATTTTGGATTATCTTTCAAATCTCTGGTGAGTTTTCATTCCTTGTGATGCAAAGGGAGAACGATAAATTCTCTGAAAGAATCCATTTGTATTGAAGGCCAGGCTTTTGTAGTGCTTGCAGGACCACAAGGCTTGTCCCAGAGGAGTGTGTTACCATTTGAGTACCAGCAGTGTGGCACCACCAGAGTCAAAGGTCCCTCAGGTTTGCAGAGCTGTCTCGGGTGTGAGGTGACCTCCCTGACTCAGGCACAGGAGGTGGCAGTAATCCCAAGGCATGCTTTGTGTCTGCAGTCATGCTCAGTCTGAGAGAACATTGCACCGGTGATACCCAGCCTTGAGGGTGAACCCGGGATATCACTGGTAACTAACAGCTGCCCCCCAGTGCAGCTTATTAGAAACTCAGCTAGTTACTGAAGTGCAGTCTTTATCTTCGTGACCTTCCAGGGCAGCCAGAGCCTTCTTGAAGACCTTGGCTCAGAAGTGTTTGGGTGTAAGAACAGCCCTGTGCAGCAGCACACACTTCTGATCTCTGCGGTCCCGGACTGGGAAGGTGCTGAACCATATATAACTGTAGGAGACAGCACTGAGATACTGGAGCTGCTGCACCAAGGTCGTGGTGTTCCAGGATCCAATTAAAATTATGCAAGATAGGCAATTTAGGAAAGAATTCATATAGAGCTCAGGAAGGGAAAAAAATCATGTGAGCTATGAGCTCAGTTACTTTGTAAGATTAATTTTCCACTATCTCATGATCTTGTAATAAGAGCACAAAGTATTTTAAATGTTTGATTTACTTATTGATCAGAACTCTGGAGGCCTTACTTTCTATATCAAAGTTAAAGGTTTGACTTCCATTTAACAGCAAAATTATGAGCTTGCCTTGGGGTATACACTGGTCACAGTTGGGTTGTGAATTTGTGAGTGGGCAGCAGTGAAACCTGGAACAGGCACATCTGGTGCTCAGAAACCCATGTCCTTCCTCCCCTGGAGGGGATGAGAGGTGGTAATACCTGATTACAGGTCCTGTAATCAGGAGCATTGATCCTCAACCTTCTCCAGCATGACCATTACATGTATTCACATCCCTGCACTACCCTTAATCCCCAGAACCTATAAAGAGGTAATAATGATACTGCAAATCGGGGGAATTGCTGTATGATGGAAAGCTTGATATCTTGGATTGGGGTCTAACAGGCCTATTCCTATCCTAATTCTCTCCTAACACCTTTTTCCTGAAGGACAAGGAAAAAAAGATTTAGTTGTCTACTGCATTTTAAGAACTGCTTGTATTGTTGTGCTTCGTAAACCAAAAACTGCTGCTGACAGAGGGGTGGGATTTCATGGATGCTTTGAGCAGGTATTGCTCGATTCATAACCTGTGTTAGATTAGGCTGGGGACTGAGGACTTATTCTGAGCTCAGGGCCCTGTTTTGCTGGCTGAATCACAAACACCAAGTCCAAAGGGCAAAGAAGAGCTCACAGTCCAAACAGGCAAGATGAAGCCTTGATTCCCTGAGAGCCAGATGAAGAGTGGTTTGCAAACACCATTTCAGTACCAATGTCTTGGTCTCCATTTCCTCTTTCCTTTATATTTAAAAACTGCTTGAGGAAGAATTAGCTAGCCAAGAAAGACAAAAAAGGAAGAGGGAGCACAAAAGCAAAGGGTAGAGGAGAAGCAGGAAGGGAGCAAGGTGCAGGTCAGGTCTGAAGCTTTGCAGGGATGGGCTGTGCCTGCAGGAGTTACTGCAGAAGTGGGACTGGGGGGCAGAGATCCCTCTCTAGCCATCGTCAAAGGGCTCTTCTTTGGTGCCACCTTCTGCTTGCTCAGGAAGGAGATAATGTCAGGAGCATTTCTTTTTCACAATGTAAAAAACAAACCCTATGTGTGAGTCTCACATGCAGGTGAAGGGCCAGGAAGCCCAACTCTGACCAAGGGGAGGCAGCTGTGGTCATGTTGGCATGATTGGTCACAGGATGTAGAAGTACAGGAGTTGTTCCAAAGATTGGGAACATGTCTAAGTAAGCCTAAGTCCTGTCTTATAAATTGGTGCTTGACTGTGGTGAGGGCAGAAATAAGGCAGGACTAGCAAAACCAAGGCTATCCTATGACCAGCCTCAATAAACAACAGCCAGAAACTGTCCTTGAGAGTGCCTTTATCTCCAGAGGTTGCAGAGAATTGGTGGGATGGAGGAGGAAGGGTGTAAATAGAGCCTGTTTGGCTTCATACATTCTTTATTCTTTGTTTTCTGATGATAAAGGAGCTTTATGTGGATATTGTAGCAGAGGAATTGATGAGTCATAAGGTTTACAGCTCCATTTCCCCTTGCTCTCTTTATTTTTTCTTGATGGTCACATCTCCTTCCTTTCCTCCTTGCCCCTCCTCTGCTGGCGCAGCAGGACGTGCTGTGCCTTTAAGGAGTGTGTTTTGAGGAGACTGATTCCTGAGCTTTGGCATGTGCCGAGGCATGCCCTCAGTTTTGTGGTGTGGCTTATGAAAAACTAAAATGCATTTGTCTGTGGAGGTTTTTAACTCCTTTGTGCCATAGAGACACTTCAGCTTTCTGCTGTTTGCTCACAGAGCCCCTACTCAAGATCACTATCAGGAGTTCTGCTCTCTTCTCCGAAAGAGATGGGGAGGTAAAGTAGTGGACTTTTTTCCCTAATTAAAATTCTTATTTACTGAGTTGCAGGGCAAAGCTCTGGTGAGTGAAGCTGAGATGGCAAATTCTCTTGCAGTTTGTGTCCTCTCACTGGCACCAACACTGCTGCAGTGCTCACCTGCCATGGCAGTACCAGAGCAGTGCAGCCTGAGGCACGTTGACCCAGAGCAGTCACAGCATTGGCACTTTATTGTGAGTTTCATAGATTGTGAATTTCTTAATGTTCTCCATTATGAACATGAACATCGTTTTCTCTCTCATTACTGCCAAAAAGAAACTTGTAAGAAGACAATATGATCATACCGTAAAAATTAGCATAGCATTATGTAAATAAAATATAGAATTTTTTCCCTTTTTTTTCTTCCTTTTGTTTTTTTTTAGCAAACCATTCTTTTGAAACAGAGTGTATACTTGGGGAGGCCTGCCTGGATTTTTTTTTTTAACATTTGCTAGGGACAGCAATATGGTCTTTAACCCACAGGTCCCAGCAAGAATATTGCAGGTTTCACATTTGTGTCAGGAGGTAACTACAGAGTTACCCTTATTTTAAAAGCCATGTTTGCTACAAGGTCCTGAATCTGTGTGCTAATGTTGCCTTCTAGTAAGAGCATAAATCTTATGGACTTGCAGCCTGTATTCCTCTACCTAGGTATTGTTCTAGGCCTGGAGGTAACAAGTAAATGGAGGTGAGCAGAGATTCCTTCCAGCTCCAGGACTTGTCTTGCAGTCACCACAGGACACTGCCCCACAGATGGAAGAAGGGTTTCTAGGAGAGACAGGCCTGTTTTTATGAAGAGAGATGTGGGAGGGGAAGAGAAGGAGCAGAAGTTAGGATGTGCCTTCCATGCTGAGGTGGTTGTGTGGCTCCAGTGAAATCACTTAACCTTTGAGCTGCAGGTTTCATGTGAGGGAAATGGTGGTGTTAGCACCATGCATGGCTTGCTGGGTTTAATTTAATTAATCTAACAGCACTTTACAGGCTCAGCTCTGGGGTTGTGCTGAGTGCAGTCAATCTATTTAAGAAGCTTCTGTTGAGCCTACAGGGGGGCTTTCCAGTTCTCCCCTCCCTCCCTGCAGCAATTCCCTTTGTGGGGTAGGTGGAAGCCCTGGGACCTCTTGACATCTCTGCCACCTGCCCTTGGTAACCTGGGCAAGTCGCATTACTTTTCTCTTCTTCACTTAAAGCTCAAGTGGAGATGACATCTTTTCTCTTCATACCCAAGGGCTGCTCAGGCTGAGTTCAGGAATGCCAGGAAGTCAAGGGTGGCTGTGGACACACAGCCCAATGTAAACATTAAGTGTTGCTCTGCAGTTATGGGTGGAGGTACCCCTTGTGGAAAAGCATTTATCATAAATCAATATTTGATCAGGTGAAATCATAGGAAGGAGAAAGAAGTGTAGGGAAACCTTGTCCTCTGTTACCTCAATCAGGAATTTTTCAGGCAACTTCTGTGTGTTTGGTTGATTATAGTACTAGTTACTGAGATGGATGGCATAAAAATAGACTTCTATAGGTGTAATATTTCACCATACAGAATGAAAGAGATCCTTTTTTTTTCCTCTTGGGATTTGGCATTTTATGAAGAAGCAAAGAACTGATTTTTGCATCATTGTCTGGCATATCCAAGGTTGACACAGCAGCTCCTTGCATTTAGTCAGTTAGCTAGTTGAGGATTTTAGGGGAAAGAAGCAGATGAAGCATTCCTATGTAGATGCTGACATTACTGGCAGCATCAGGGTACAGTTTCTAAACTCTTAGGTGCTGCCGGGGATCAAAGAGTTAAAAATTCCCAGGGTTTAATCCAGTATAATGACATTTTGCAAGGCCTGTCAAATTCACAGGAAGTGAGAAGCAGAAAAGCAACTGAGCTAGGTGGAAAATGAAATTAGATGGCATTGTATTGCTATGGGTTTATCTAAGTAATTGTTCCTCTTAGCAGGGCAGATGCATGTTTTATGTGAGCCCTGAGCAGCAGCTCAGACAGTCGTGCTCCCTAGCTGTGTTATCCACAGCAATGGAGTGCCCTTCCTCTGCTTTGAACAGGGCAGTGTTCTGCTGGAGCACTGTTTGTGCCCTCATTTGTATGCTGTATAAGCCATCTCATTGCTTAGAATACAGCCATATATTGTTGTGTTTGTTTTCCCTTTGCTGCCGTGTACAGAGTGGATTGTTGTTTGTTTGTTTGAAGGATTTAAACATCTGGAAGAGACCGGGGATAGCAATGTCTTTGTAGATGTGGAGCTGCAGGACCCTTCCAAAGGAAAATGTTATGTGCCATCTACTGTGCTGCTCCTTTGTAAACCTGAGGATTTTGGTGTGGGAAGGGCGATCAATACAACGCTAATCCAAGGAGCTGGATAAAACCAGTACTGCTAAAACCAGCACAAGTTAAAAATGGGTTTATTTCCCTAGGTAGTTCTGCAACTGGTTCCCATGGAGGTAATACCAAATACAAATTTTGCAAGTACGTATTTATATGCAATAATCTTACCTGACTTCAGGTGAATAGTGAGAGGAATTGGTTTTTACTAAAATATGTCAGTAAATGATGGAAATAAAGCAGAGCTCTCTGTGAGAAATTCAGTTCTCCTGTAGTGTAAGCTTTGCCATATTATTTGGACACCAATAAATCCAATTATAGCCTGAATCTAGACAATAGGTTATCACAGATTAAAAAGGCAGAAAGTAGGAATAAAAAAAATAAAGGAGAAGTTCTGTATTGCAGCCCCTTGCAGTGAGTGGGAGGATACTCTGCAAGGAGCCTTCGTGGCTTTTACCAGACTATTTGCAGCCAATGATGTAGGAACAGCAGAGCAGTTCTTATACCGTGGCTCAGTCTATTGCAAACAATTTCTTTTCTGAGAAAGCTAATCGCTGTTTTACTTTACTTCCCAGCAGATGAGCCAGGCACTCCTGAATTTCAAACAGAACTGCGAGTGAGTGACAGTGAGCTAAGCATGAGCTGGAGTCTTGTAGCAGCATATCCTTCAGCTGACTGCTGCAGTCAGAGAGAGAAAGGAGATTTTTCCTTTGAAGATAAGACACTTGGGGCTTCTGTAGAAACTACGTATGTCCTAAGTTGTGCTGCTGTTATCTCAATTTAAAAAAAAAACAAACAACAACAACAAACGAAAGGTAGAGAAGGACAAAGCATCTGGCTCTTCTATGCGCTACCAAATACTCAAAATGCTCAACTCCAAACCAGCGCTTCTCATTCCGCAGTTGTGTTGCTTGGGAATACTTTGCCGTCTTGTGGCTTGTGTGACACTGAGGAGGAGCAGCCTTGGAGGGAGCCTGGTGCTGAGTGTGGTGAGAGGGAGGGTGTGGATGTGTCTGAGCGGGAGCGCGTGTGTGCAGTGTCGTAACGTGGCAGGGCACAGGCAGTTATGAAACTTTCCAATAAAGTCTCGGTGCGTCAGTATTGGTTGCTTGGGGTTTTTTTTTCCTGTCCGTTGCCCTCCAGTTTCATTTCCGTTTATGAGTGCAGGGGGAGAGGGGGAGAGGGTGGGAAATGCCCCGAGACCCCCGCAAGCCGCTGGAGGAGCCGAGCAGTTCCCATGGCAGGTGGAGCACAGCACCGCAGCGCTGAGCGAGATTCCCGGGACGTGGTGCCCGGGGCAGGGGGAGGGGAAGCCCTCGCACTCGGGGCAGCCGCGGTTGCAAGGGGCCCCTTCCAAGGGCTGCAGCAGCAGCCAGAAGTGTGACTTTTATTTTTCGAAAGGACTGGAGAAATTATTAACCACAGTTGATGACGTCAGAGTTGATCTGATTAAAGGTTTGTTTTCTTGCTGGCAGAGGTGTGCTCCGTAGAGACTGGTTCTCTCTTCTTTTTTTTTTGAAGTTTCTTTTTTGACCAGCAGACGGAGGGAACTGCTCGCACTGCTGCCGCTGCCGCTGCCCCGCCGTGCGCGTGTGTGTGTGTAAACAGGATGCTGTATCTGTAGCTGCCACGCGCAAACACACATTTGACCATGAGGACTCTTCGCAGGTTGAAGTTCATGAGTTCGCCCAGCCTCAGTGATCTGGGCAAGAGAGAGCAGGCAGCCTTGGATGAGCGGGGGACCCAGCAGCGACGGGCCTGCTCCAACGCCACCTGGAACAGGTAAGGTCCTGCTCCATGCGCCGCCTCCCCGCGCTCCTGCCGTAGGATTAGTGTGCGGGTATGCGCTCTGTTGGCACCCAGGCTGGGCTGCCTGGCTCCCATCCCAGCTGCGGGGCCGCTGCCTTGGCGTGGTGCGCTGTTCCCGTGCAGGTAAAAGACGGGAGCGGTGCTTTTCCCGTCGCTGTCGACCTTTCTCCAAAGGCTGACAGCAGAGAGCCTTCCCTTCAGGTGGCTCTGCCTTCCTCGTGACAGACAACGACTTGTTTCACAGGGGCCAGCTGCAAATGTGTCTTCATGTCTATCTAGGTTTATTTTATCTAGGCCTATCAAGGTTTATTTGATTTAGTTTAATTTTTTTTAATTATGTAGACACAACTATTAAAATGCATTCTTTTTATCTGCAAAGACATATTGCTTGTTGGTACAGATATGACAAAGCTGACTCAGTTTACTCCCATTATTACAAATAGGTCTGTGTGTGTGTGTACACAAGTGCCTGCACTTTGGACGGGGGAAAATAATCTGCTTGTTTCTTCTATTATGTTTATGCTTTTGAATTTTATGATTGTTTTATGAGAAACCCCATACAAACATTTGGTTGTGAACACGTCAGTTAGCCCAGATATTCAGAAAGCATCTTACTGGATGTTTTGGTGACACTTAAGAAATGAGGCTAAGTTGGGAATTAAATTCTCAAGTTGTTTTTGAAAAGGAAATGTCATCCCCTGGGTCACAGTTTCAAAAGTGTCATTTGTAATGGTTTATAATGGTATGGCCATACAACTGTAGGAAGAAAAATACCAATGGACTGCACACACATTTGTTAAGAGTTATTTCAGTTTTGAGAAAAATGAAATATATTAAATATCGTGTCTTCCGTCCTTCACCCCAGTCCATTTGTGGTTTCATGTATGCATTAAGAATTAGTTGTTGAATGCCAACAGTGCACTAAGCACTGAAACTGTGCTGGTCACAAAAGAGCTCAAATATCATGCTGTTTGTGTGACCCAGAGCTGCACCTGAGGTGTGGATGGATGGTGGTGGTAATTAAAGGATAGGCTGTGCCAGTCGGGACTTTATTTGGCCAGTAGCCCCACAGGAAGCACCAGGGAGTAAGTCACTCCTTGGTGTGAATCAAGGTGAGAGAATACAGTCCCCAGTGTCTTTTTGTGACAGTGTGCTGACAGCTTTTGTTGGCAGGAATTAGCTTTTCCAGGTCTTGCTTGTGGGAAGGGAGCTGTGGAGGCAAATGTGAATGGAGAGCAGGTCAGGCACCAGGCTGGCTGGGAGGGGGAGATTGCCAGGCACAGAGGCTGATGATATGCAAACTAGAGGATTTTCCAAACTGAGATGGAGCAAGCTTTTTGCTTTTAATTTGGACTGGACAGGTATAGCTGAGGCCAGAACTGGTTGCCAGTCACTGAGCTCAACATCTGCACAATGACACACGTGTTCCATCGCCTGTCCCTGGAATAGGTGTCAGTGGGTCATCCTGTCACTGCTTTGCATCAGCTCGGGCCTGACTGTGCTTTCCTGCCCTGGATTGCCTTTTCCCTGTGTAGGGATTGCCGGGCTGTCCCTGCTCTTTGGTGGTATGTGCCTCCAAAATGCCTTGGGAGCACTGGCAGGGCTGTTGTGTGGTATCCAGTCAAGTGGGCATCATGTGGCAAGTACTGCAGATGATGAGCCCTGGGCAAAGGGAAGGCCCTTTATTTCTTGTTTAATAGTGCAAGGCTTTCTCCTGAGTGAAAGAGTAGAGTGAGGGTAATTCTTCTTTCAGGTGCATGAAGACTTGTGTCTTCCATTGGTTTGAAGAAACTCAGATGTTCTATAGGCTCTAAAACTGGGGCTTTATCTTCAGGAAAGCCAGGGCTTAAATGATACTGGGTTAGTAGTATTAAGAAGTTATCCAGTGTGTGCCCATCTTGAGATATACAGGAGAGTCTGCTCCTGAGGGAGTTGATGTTCATCTCTGCTGGAGAGACCACGATGTCGGTGGGCATCTGAACTTTGACTTGCCGTGAACATCGGCTGGGTTTTTAAAATCTTGGGCTGTGGAAGGTTTTTTGTTCTGCTGCTGCAAAATTGAGACAACCCAACAGAGGGCTAGCATACCATGCTTGGGTTTACAGGGATGCTTTTCTTTCCAAATGAAAGGATTGCCCATGCTGTTTCATTCTGTGCAATATGGAGCATAAGAGCTTGCTGATCAAGGAATTAGAGATGCACTGGCAGAGCTCTTCTCTCTCACCAGGCCTGGCTGTTCTATATTTAAATGTCTGCTGGTTTCTTGCCTCATGTTAGCAGCCATGCCTGGGTGTGGTGTGTATGTATCTGCTTTTGGAAGAGGCTTTGAACCAAGCTCATCAAAAGAGAGGTGGGGAGAGTTAAAGCGCAACCTCACGCAAACCTGCGCAGCGGAAAGGCAGCTCTTTGAGGCAGAGCGAGGATGCTGCCCCAGCGGTGCCAGGGAAAAGCTTTGGGCTAGCGTTGTCTAGTGGGGTCTTAAGGCAGCAGCTCTGACACTGGGGTTTTTCTGGAGAGGATGTGCAGCTGCCCTTCTGCAATTCCCTGGTGTGTGACTGCAGTCTGGCTGCCCGGCGATTCCTTTCCACCACCTCCACTCTGTTCAGAGCAGTCTCAGCCTCAGACTGTTTGTACCAGAGGGTTCCTGCTGCTTTCTGACACCAGGGGAGGACAAGCTGAAGGAGTCTAATCTCAGATTCACTGTGCAGAGGGAACATAGCACTGCGATAGCAAGGAAGGTCTCTTCCTCCCTGATAACTTTCCTTCACCTCCAGACTAAAACTTCTCGATGCTGTGAGATCAAAGGGAAATCGGTGCTGAGCTGCTCTGGTGTTATGCAAATGAGACTTTATATCGTGGCTTTTTCTGAGCTGGCTTTCCCATGAACCCCAAAAGATGTGTGCAGCAAAGCTCCGTCAGTGCACGTTAACTAGCAACCAACAGCAACATAGCGGAACAATACGGTTTCCTTACAGCTCACAGAATTTGCATTGGATTAAAATAGTTTAGATTTTTTCACTAGCATTGTTTTCAGTTCTTTTTCTCCCCCTCTTCACCCTCATTTCTGCTTCAGGCAAAAAATGAGGGCTGAATGTTGACTAAACCAATTGGACTGAGAAAGCCAGGGGTTTTAATCTGGAGCTTGCAAGCCAGGGGGGCCCTCTCAGGGCAAATAAAATCCATCGTGAGGTTTTCGTTCTGACTGAGCTCGCACGGACTGCCTAATCAGGAGCTGATACTGTCTGAGTTGTATGTGACAAAGCCTCTGGTCAAAGGCACTTAGATCCCCTTTGCTGTATGAAAATGGGGAAAATTCATGGAAACATGAAAGGAGCAGGAGATAGCAAAGAAGAAAATGCAGACGAGATGCCTGTGACATGAGTGAGATCAGCAGTAAATCCAAGGAGACATGGAATCAGAAAGAGTTTTATGGTTTGGGCTAATTTTTTACAGGGTTGTAATAAGTACAATAACTTGCTGTAATTTTTACAGTCATGGAAACCATATTTAATCTTCTAATTAAAAAGGAATGTTTTTTTCAGATCACAGGGAGGCTTTTCTAGTAGAGAAAATATTCCAGACCAACGTATTTATGTGTGACTTCTACTCAGAAATGTGTTTATTTAGAAATATTTTGAAATATTTCTGTCTCTCTAAGGATCACCCTTTTTTCCCTGACCCTTTATTTGGAGTGTTTGGCACTATGTGTGCAGGGGGGAGTCAGGAAGAGCCTAACTGGGAATGGGGGAGGAATGGGACCGGTGAAGGGACTTGCTGCTGGTGAAGCCACTACTGCACCATGGAGCATCTTCCAGCTTTGGCTGCAGTACTAGAAAGTGGTGGAGAATTGTTGCTCCCCATAGCCCTCCATAATTATTTATACTTCCTTGAATTCAGGTATAATTGGATGCCAAAGTCTCCTTTGTCCTTGACTCCACAGAGACACAGACTCTTAGTAACACCTCAGGGAAGTCCCTTCACCTGTCTGTCTCAACTTGTTATGGAAGAGCAGCGTTTATAGTTGGGGATGTTAGTGAACTAATGCCTCCCAGACTCCTTGAAGAGGGAGTTTTGCAGACCAGTTATTTTCACTTGTATGATCCAGTGCGTAATTGCAGCCTATCCCTCTTTGCAGGCTGCTTTGCATTGGTAGAAATTCCAGGAACATAAGTGAACTAGCAGCTGGAAGCTTATTTGGAAAGGGTCAAAGCCTCATGGAAAACCTGTGGAGTTGCAGCTGGACTGAAGCTGTGTTTAAAATGGGCTCTTCCCAATTGGATTAAGTTAATTCAGAAAAATGAGGTTTTATTCTGGAGCAAGGGTGTCTTCAAGGAGGTTTTGATGCAAGTATATCAGGTTAATTATTGTTAATTAGCTGTTCCTGTAACTGTGCAGAGGAAATGAGCCCTAAGTCATTTAGCCCCTTTTGAAAATGTAAATGTTGTCTTTAACTGCCTGGTAGTCACAGGGTGTGATTATTCATCATTCTTTTTGCTTGTGGACTTTACCTGGAGTTCTGGGAGGAGGAGAATTTGCAAACACTGCATAAAAATCCTGGTGGTATATTCACCCATGCTGTTTGCATACAAAGGCAATGACTGCTTCAGAGAACTAAAATTACCTGTGTGCTGTGCATGAACGTAAATGTGGGCCAGTCCAACTGCTTTTCCAGGAAATGCTGGGCTGGGAAGGCTATGGCCAGAGTTAAAGCATACAGGAGGTCAGGATTTAGGGACTTGCAAGCCCAACTTTGCAGTTGTTCCTCATCTCTGTGACCAAATGGATTCTGACCCGGCAGAAGTGTTTTAATCACTTTTTTCCTTCTTGGCTTCCAAATAACAATGAAAGAACAGGCAAGGGTTGTGCTGGAGGGAGACAGGTTTCCAGCACTGAAAGTAGTGGTGGTGTTTGGGTGGACAGTGAGCAACTCAGGAAATGTATGTTTTGGTGGTATTGAGCTATATATAGGCAGTAGCTCAAAATTGATCTGTATTATGCAAAAATCAGAATAATAAACCCCACCCTGCCCATCTTGGCCCTCACAGCATTAGACTATCTGGCAGTGCCATCAGTGAGCATCCAGCTCTGCTCCTGGGAATGTACACCTTTCAGATCCCTTTGTGCTGCAGCAAACAGTGGGGAAGGTCTGTGCTGTATATGTATATATATATACATATATGTATATGTGCTGTATATGCTGGAACAGCCGTTCCCCACATTTTGGACAGCTGAGGAACAGGTCCTGGGGCCACCTCCTCCTCTGGAGGATCAGACAAATGTGGAATGAGTGTGTGGAGGATCAGTCAAATGTCCAAAGAGGTGAAGTTTCTGAGGGTGCTGGGTTGATTTCTGTTGCTCCGAGTGCTGCCTTGGTTGCAGGTAGTTTTCTTTTGGCAGTCCATGTTTGCTGTGGGATACACGAGTACAATACATTGCTGGAGACATCTGATGTTTTGTTTCCATTCTAAAGGCAAACATCCCCTCAGAAAAACCCATGTCTCTTCAAGTTTCTGATCCTGATTTCCCCTCCTGCAGCCAGCCTGCTCCATAGAGCTCTCTTTTGTTTCCTGCAGTACCGTGTTCTTGTGCACACATTTACACACACAGCAGCTACAGGGAAGGTGTCCAGAACAGTATCAGTGCATGAGTGCACCCATTATTAACTTCCCATTGTAAAAGCGTTACGGAAGGGAGTTTACAAGGCATTTGCACTTCAGGTTAACTATTACAATATAAGTTTAATTACTTTATTATTGACTTAAACTTCAGCGAAGGCTGGTCACAGACACAAGTAAAGGTGATCCACCCACCTCAGGCATCTTGCAGGACTTCTGTGTGTAGGCAGCAGCTCAGATTTTCTTTACACCGAAGGGTTGTACCATTGTGACCAAACCCTATTAAACAATCACTTGTTATAGAAACCATAGCATTGCTTTGATTCAAGCAAGGATTGGGTTTAGTTTTTTCATTAGCTTTAGGTAACTAAGAAGATTTGAGCCAACTTTTTATATCCTGACACTGAGGCCACCAATTGCATCCTGTTATTCCAACTCTTCTTGGTTGCCTCTCGGGCAAGTGGAGGGCCAGATGATGGTGGCATTCCCATGTCACCTGCACCATCCATACAAGCACTGCTGTCTGGGATAGGAAGGAAAGGTCAGCATAGTGAGGCCAGGACTTTTTTTTCCAGACCAGGATATTGTGCCTCACTACAGGCAGATTAAAAGATCGCTGCTGGGATGTTTTATGTAGGTGCAGTTCTACTACACAGGCAATAACTTAAATCCTCACAACCCTACCCCCCTTCGTTCTTGTTTAAAAAGCTTGATCTCTCTCATTTCTTAGAGGAATAATAATGGACCTGTTAAGCTGGAGAGAGAGAAAAACCTCCCCCTCGTTTAGAAAGGAGTGCCAGAAAGAGAGAGAGCACGTTGGCTTTTAGGAGAGATATTTAGTCATTGTTCTCTGCAGAAGGCTGGCAGGGAACATTGCAAAGTTCATTTCCGAATCAGAAGAGCGTGTAAAGACTGCTTGTTTTATTCACTACATTAATCGTTCTTCCCATATTACTCATAATATTAAAATACCCAAGTCACTTCACTGTGTACCAGAGACATTTAGCTGCCAATTTTCAAATAATCGTAAATTGAGTGTGTCTGTTTGAGCCAGCCAAAATAAGCTGGGTTAGATCATGAGTGTTTGTCTGTGCCTGTGGGTGTAGGGGGGAAGGAGGGACTGCTGTGTGCAAGGCCTGGGAAACATCCTCAAAGGAGCAAAAGAGAGAAGACCATAATGGTTCTTATTTTTATCTGCTTCTGGGTTTCTCCACAGTGTGTCATATCATTCACCTGCCACTTCTAATTTCCTTTTTCCACAGCTGAATGTGGCAGAGCTTTTCTAGCAGTGCATCTCTTTGCTGTTGCATTCCTGCATTTTGAGTCCCTCGGTGGAGTGTTGGGTTCCCCTCCCAGCCCAGTGCTGTGCTCCCATCAGGCCCTGAATGCTCAGCTGTGTTACTGTGGGAAGGTTTAATGTGGGTGCCTGAGGTCCCCAGGCACACCCTGCTGCCTCCCAGCACAGCTCCTTGCAGGGGGAGCTGGGAGCTGACCAAACCTTCCGTGCCTGAAGGGAGCCTAAAAGAAAGATGGAGAGACTGTTTACAAGGACATGTAGTGACAGGGCAGGGGGGAATGGCTGCACACTGGCAGAGACTAGGTTTACATTAGATGGTGAGAAGAAATTCTTCCCTGTGAGGGTGGTGAGGCCCTGGCACAGGTTGCCCAGAGAAGCTGTGGCTGCCCCATCCCTGGAAGTGTCCAAGGCCAGGCTGGACAGGGCTTGGAGCAACCTGAGCTAGTGGAAGGTGTCCCTGCCCATAGCAGGGGGTGGAATAAGAGGAGCTTTAAGGTCCCTTCCAACCAAACCATTTTAATTCTATGACAACTGATTCCACCAGTAGCAATCAGTCTTCCTTCCTCAGGAGACCTTATAAATACTGCCTTTAGCTCTTCTTCTCAAGACACAGCAACCCCAAACCCTGGTACTTCCAGGATGGGCAAATCTGGGCCTGCTTTCCAGGCCTCAAAAGCTGGTTGCTGCCCCATCAGACCAGACTCCGGTGCAGGGGGAGCAGGGGAAAGTCAGCTGCGAAGCACTGAAAAGTGATTATTGCAGAGTCACTGGTAAAACCAGAACCCCAAGAGTTTGTGAACGCTGTGGTTTCTCATTCTTGGGATATATTTTCAGTAGTTTCCCTTTGCAGTTAGGATTGTGAGGGAAGAAGAAAAAAACATGGACAACAATAATGGCAGGTAATACTGTTGTTGATAATCCCACTCATTGCTTTTGTTATGATTTTCATAAATATACCTTAAAATATCTGTTAGAGGTCAGTTTCATCATCTTTATTTTACACCTAGGGTAAATTGAGACAAATAATTTGCAGTCAGTGCCAGTGGTGGGAATGGTCATTTCAGTAAGAACAGTCGTGCTGGAAATCATGCAGCAGCAGTGGAGCAGATAAAAGCTGCTTGTGTGTGTGTTAGCCTTGGGAAGCTATTAAAGCATCTGTGTGCATGGTGAATGAAGGCTGAGCTCACCCTGCAGTGTACTCTTAGTCACTAAAAGATGCTCCTTCTACCCCAGCTGAAACCTAGGAGGCCTTAATGTTTTGGGGACTTCCATTCCATGGCTAAATGTGGTAGATGTTGCTAAGCATTTACAAGGGTGGAGGAGTGTTTAAGAGAAGGGAGGTGAGCTGACAGATGGAGGGACTGTGTGAGCCTTCTTTCCTTTTGGAGTCAAAACTGTGAGGCTGTAAAAGGTGGGTTGGGGAAGGACACTCGTTCTAGTGCTGGAACAGGTTTAGTCTCACTTTCACTGGCATTTCTTCACCTTTGTCCTCAGCCTTAAGTTCAGTGAATTAGGCTGATGTGTCATCACAGTAATGGTGTATTTCAGAGCTTCATCTGGAAGCACAGACTCATTTCAGTAGTCCTTTGAGTACAGTCTTGTTAAGGTCAGGGCAGCAGGAGGTGTCTCTGCTCAGCACCTGCAGTACATGGCAGGTTTTTGTTGTGCGGCATCCTAGAATTTGTGGGACAATGTTGGGTCTGTGACTGTGTTGAGCTAGAGAATTCTGTGGTCTCAATCCTGTCATGAGTTGCATCTGAGAGCAACAGAAAGGCACCACCTCTAAGCAATATCTGCTTGCACAACAGTTATAAATGGCATTGAAAAGGAAAATGGAGCATTTCTGTAGGACGGTGGCCTGTGCTGCACATCACTGCCTCTCACTGTCCCCCTTAGAACCTGTTGTTCAGAGCCTTGCTTTGCCTTTAGCTGGAGAAATGAGTGAGTGGTAATAGGAAATAGTCTTTGTAACTAGTTGCCCATTTATTTTGTTTCATTTTCAAAAATGAATGAGAGATGGCTTAAATGGATTTAAAATTCATAATCAGCTATTGTGTGAGGGCTTTTAAGAACTAAAAATTCTTGAGAATATGCACTATATTTGTGAGTAAAACTTAAGGTAATAGTGTCTAGCCTTGATAAATGCTGGTTTGCTGATAAATAACCACAGCTCAGACAAATGCATGCCAACAGTACTGGGAGTGTCATCACTGATCACAATGCAAAGCTGTTAATTGTCTCTGTACTGAGCCACAGAGACAAAACTATACTTCAAAATATTTAATATGTGAATATATTAAAATTTACAGTTAAGATACTTAAAGTACCTAGAATTTGTATGCATAAGTTTTTTGAAATTACCGATTTCAAATGTGCAGCTGTTGAAGCTACTGAGTTGGAACAGAAGTTATCTGTGACTTTTGAAAAAGGCTCTGCAGTGTCTAGACAGAAATAACAGGCTCACTGTGGAAGTGATAGCCTTGTAAAGTGTCCTCGTGTCCTCTTTCAGTATCCACAATGGAGTAATAGCCGTGTTCCAGCGCAAGGGTCTCCCAGACCACGAACTCTACAACCTCAATGAAGGAGTCAGGTAAGACACTGGACCCTGGCAGGCTGTTCCTGTCCAGTGTGCTCAGTACCTTTGTCAGCATCCCCACTTTAAAGCTTCTGCAGCAGGATTAAGTTGTTTGGAGGTTTTTTTCGCAGTGGTAGCTTCAGTCAAAAAAAAAAAGGCAAAAATCCTACCATTCAAATAATTTCAGTTGTAGTTGAAAAGTTTACCAAGAGGTAAGCTGATGTTGGGATTTACAGCACTTCACTTTTTGCTGTTTTTTTAGCACTTTTTACTTACCAAACCCTCTCTCAATGGCAAGGGTAAGATAGCAGATTTCCTTTCAGAAATTTGTCCCAATGCTTTGTAAAATAAATAGTGGAAAAGAATCTGCGGTTAAAAAAGACAGGCAGCTTATTACATTCCCTGTCTTCAGATAAGAGCCTCAGTTATTCTCTTTCCCTTACTGCTTATTCCTGCTCTATCTGGGCCTTGGAGTCTGACAAAATCCCTAGAATATCCCGATAGTTTGGGTTTGTCTGTCCCTGTCTGGTTGCCAGTCTGAGACAGCTGGCCTTTAATTGTGGGAATAACTTCAGAGAAGTCCAGACAAATGACACGGGACCTTTTGTTCTCTCTTTTTCCCTCTCTTTGTCTCTTTGAAATTAAAAGAAACTTATTCAGTTGTTTCTTACTTCTCTGGGGAGAAAGTGACATACAAAGAATAGCTTTTCCAGGGTGGTTGTCAGTTAGCATGAGCCATCAATCATGTTGAGGTAGTTACTTGAATAATGGTTAATCATTATTATTGTAAGTGCAGTTAGGATTCTTCAGCTTTATCTGAATGACAAAAAATGGTAGTTCTGGGCTGAGATTTCCTGGCCCAGTGCATTTGCCTTAATGTGCTCATCTGCTGGTGAGGGACAGAAGAGGAAAAACTGCTGGTACAACAGAGATAAATACCATCTTGTTTGAACCGACACATATATAGAATTGTGCCCAAATTCTGCTGCAATTTACCTGGGTATAAACCCTGCACCACAATGATGCTTGGAAACACAGAAACCCATACAGCTGCACAGGCAAGCTGACTACAAATAGACTGATACTTAACTCTTTTTTTGGCATATCCAGCCACAACCACTTAACAGAAACTGCTGCACTCCTGCTCTGTGTTAATTTTACTGCTGAACACAGTCTGTAATGTTTTGGAACCTCCTGACTATTTGCAGCTAAAGCCCTTTTGCCTCACTTAAATTCAGCTCACAGTTGAACTGAGAAAGTACTGATCTGACACATGCCAAAAATACCTGTCTTGCTGCTATTGTGATTTATTTCAAAGCAACTTTCTTTGGGTTAACTGAGTGCAGAAATACCTGATTCACAAACATGATCTCAGAAGTGGAACAAGTGTGTACTTGCCTTAGGAATGTTTTAGATGCATTTTCCCCACAAGTACATAATGAAAAAGAAACACACATTCATTATTTCCACTGGACAGAATTGGAGTGTGGAAGGGTTCAGGTGAGTAACTAATATTAGTTAGTTACTTTTTTTAACTGTTCCAGGACAGTAAAAGAAGTTATTTTATTTTACCACTTCAATTAGAGCAGATTCTGGAATGCTTTCTGTAATAAACCCCTGAATGTCCAAGTTGATTCACAGCCCAAGTGTAAATATTTGAACAATATTTGCACACCATTGTTTTGACTCAGGAATGTCACATATATTCAACCACCTCCTACGTGCAAATCAATACATAAAACTTCCTTTTCTGAACACACATCCCAGGGCTTTGAACCCTGCTTATTTAAGAAAACATCAGTGAGTACAAATCTGTACAGTACCACTTACTTTTCTTTTAGGTTTGGCTTGTAAGAGCTGCCACTCATTTACATCAGTGCCTTGTGAAACCCTTCTTGCATTGCTCTGGTGTTGGAAAGGGGCCTCGAATATGGAATTTCACAGCACTCAGAATCCCTGTTGCCAATAAAACCAGGGTGGGATTTGAGTCTCTCAGGCTGTAACTTCTGATTCAGGAGTCAGGCAATAAAACCCTACATTCCTATATGTGCTGTTTAGTTTTCTCTTGGTGCATATTAGTAATCAAACAGTATTTCTTCCTTTTTCATTTCATGTACTGTGTGTGATTCCAGTGTTTATTTTGACCACTTGTAAAGCAAGGAAGAAAAGGAAGGAAAAGGAAACACAGTGGAAGCAGGATGTCCTGTATTAAAACTAATACATATTTATAGCTGTCTCTTTTCTGAGTTTCAGGATACTGATTTGGTGCAAACAAAGCACATTTTAGTGGCATTTCCTCTTTAGCAGCAAGGGTTCAAACCCAGTAAAATCACTTGTTTGCATTTGTTTAATTATTCAATCTAAATTATAGTGTTACACCTATTCTGAGTAACGTTGAGAGAGTTAATTTCAAAGTGAACCAAAGAAGCAGCAGTGGGAAGAATGTTTTAGCATGTTTCATGCAAATTTATATTATCATCTTAATTTGTTAAGTCATTAGACAGGTAGTAAAGATACCAATGATAGACAAGCTTCATAAGAGTGCAAAATGACTGGCTTAAAAATCAGGTGCACTTAAACTGAGATCTGCAATCTGGTCAGGGATCTCTTTTGGGTTTAGCCAGGTTTTTACCTGGATTCCACCATGATGGTCACGTGTCTAAGGTGGGTCAGTAACTGGAATTATCCAGGATGTGACAGCCTCACTGGTTTCTGCTAAAGGAAATTAAACAAGGATGAAAAAGAAATCACAAACACTGTCTGGAATCCAGTTTTGCTGTGGATCCCTTTTAAATGAATATGTACAAAGAACATCAAACACCAGTGTTCTGATCTGGCCCGGGGGCCTCACTGTTTCTCTAGAAATTAAGTACCTTGAAGTATGTGTATTATTAGGGATTCAGAAGGCAAGATGAATTAATTGTGCCATCAGTTCTTGTGCCCAGTAAACAGAGGTGTTACTGTGGCCGTGGTGCTGCTTGCTGTGGTACAGTCCAGTGCATGGAACCAACTACAGACTGGTGGTTTGGTTCATTCACAGCTGGAAAAATGGAAATGGGGTGGGATTTTGATTTATCTTGTGTATATCTACTTATTGCTGGATAAGTAGAACATGTTTTTTTTATTTCCTGCTCTAAATGCCAGAAATTATCAGTAGAACCTAAAATACTAGAACAGAAGGTATTTGTGAGAATATGTGGAATCCAGGTGGAGCTGCTGGTTTGAGGAGAGGGTAGAAAATTAAACAGATGTCAGCATAGACTATCAGTATTTTTTTGAAACAATAGCACAAAGAGATACCTGCGAACAAATTGTCTTTCTCACAAGAGAATTCAAAACTGAAACTTTCTTGTTAGTTCAACCTAGACATGGTTTCTCTATCCATGTTCAAAGTAAGATCAACCTTTAGTGCCATTGCTTGTCATCCAGAAAAAAATCACATCAATATGAGTGGTTTAAGGTCTCTTGGCTTACTAGTTAAATAACTTGATTGTTGTCACAGCTCTATTTTTCACCTTTCTGCTGGACAGGGGTGATTTGGCTCTGAACATGTCAGCCAACTTTTCATCAAATCTTAATTTCCTTTCATATGTATCTGTGCAACTGAGCCATCTAAAACCACAGCACATATTTTTTAACACCCAGAAAGTCTGGTTGGGAGTCTTGGGATTGTTGACCCTCTTTTTTAGTTAGTCATTATTGACAGACCCTGCTCATACAACAACATTTTGTTATTAGTGACTTGCCCCCTTTCATGCAGTGCACAGCTGATCACACAGATTCTTTCCTTGCTCTTTTTAATACAGGCAATTACTGAAAACAGAACTGGGATCCTTTTTCACTGAATATCTGCAGGTAGGCATGCATTTCTGTATTTAAATCCCTTTTTGTTAATATGCTACTGAGCAAAATCATTTCACCCACCCTAAAAGGTGATCTGGAAACCCTTGAAACCATTCAGAGATGTCCTTTGGCTTCTCTGTGTTTTTGTCATTTATGGGCTGAAAAGATTTGGATTTTTCATATATATTTTTTATATATATATATGTATTTAGATAGTGAAAGCCCAAGCTGTCACTGTGTTTCTGTATGCCATTGCTGTCTTTCAGTAGATTTCAGACATTCTCTTTTAAGTTAAAACTTAGTTAAAATTTAGTTTCCCATGTAAACCAGTTAAGTTCATTGTAGGGACAGTTACTTTAGCAGGAAGTACCACTGTCTGTTGAAGCAATAATATTCTTTCTGCTTCTTTAAGATAGAGAACATTTTATGTGAGTGAGCCATTTGAAGTTTGAGAAGACTTTGTACTGCACAAAACATACTGTGTCCTGAAAACATCATCGTTTGATAAGTGTCCCAAGTGATTGAGGCAGGATGGACAGGGGAGGACTCTGATGATTGATCATTAAACTAAAAAAAAACCCCTTCATTGTTAAAAGTTAAGAATAACGAAATGTGCAGCGTGTTGGAATTTGGCTGTAGGGGAGTGCAGAGTTGAGTAAAGGGAGTCTATATTTTCTTTACAGAATCAGCTGCTCACAAAAGGCATGGTGATCCTCAGGGACAAGATCCGGTTCTATGAAGGTAACGTGGGTTTTTAGCTGTGTCTGTCACGGGTTTCAGCAAATGCCCACGTAAGGTCTTTGGGGAGTGGAGGCAATTTTAAAGAAATGCATCTTTCCTTTTTCCAAGCTGTCATAGTATCTGAGTCTAAATAAACTGCTCAAGCAGAAGCTTGGAGACAACAGCTGACATTAGTCCCAGCTCTCTATAAATCCTAGATTTGACCTTTGATTCCTGGCAAAACCATTGATCACATTAAGATGGTGTTATGTGACCCAGCTTTCCTGGTGGAGAGACAATAGCCCTGAGACCACAAAAAGAAACCAATTTCACATTAAAAAACCCCAGAACCCACAAAAAGAGTACTGAAACTCTTTAAGCTCAACACCAAATTCCCCAGTTATATAAAAGAACAGCTTGGAGGGCACCAGGGGAGCTGTAAGGACGTGTGTCGTTCTGTGGTTGCCCCTTAAAGTATGGTCAGAAATTCTGGTAAGGTGAGGGTTAAACTGGTCATGATTTTTCCAAGTCCATGCTCAGAAATGGGACTCCCTTCCTGGGTCTGCAGCAGCAGAAGTGCTGCTCTCAAATCTCGGGTTGTTCCCATCCCATGGTTTGAGTTTGCCTGTTCAGTTGGTGTTGAAGTTTCCAATGGAGAAACAACCACACTTGGGAGGGATTTTGTCTTGCAGGAGGTTTAGAGACTCATAGAGTCAGAATGTTTGGGTTGGAAGGGACCTTAAAGTTCATTTCATTCTCCCCCCTGCCATGGGCAGGGACACCTTCCACTATCCCAGGTTGCTCCAAGCCCTGTCCAACCCAGCCTTGGACACTTCCAGGGATGGGGCAGCCACAGCTTCTCTGGGCAACTTGTGCCAGGGCCTCACCACCCCCACAGGGAAGAATTTCTTCCTAATATCTGATTATTTATTCTAACATTTCTTTCAGGAGTTTGAATTCACTTTTATAAGCCCTGTGAAAAGCACTACATGCATTTTTATGTCCTACAATATTGATTATAATGTGCTTCATTAAAATGAGCATTTGAGCAACCCAGTTTCCTGGAATTCAGCAAATGCTTATGGTGAATGTAGGGATCTTTGCCTGACAGTAAGAAAAGATCTATTCCTGAAAGGACGTGTAACTCATGTTCCTTCATGTGAAATCATCAAGAAACCATAGGAATTCTTCCACAGCCCTCAATTACAGGCCTGCCTAAGGCACTTAACTCTGCAGCCTTTCTGAGCTGCTGTATAGAAATCCCTCACTTCACAAACGCAGCTGCCCACAAGATGGGATAAATGTGTGATGTAAAAGCATGTTTACCTCAAAAGGGTAATTTGACTTCATACAATTCTAGCAGCAAGATTTGAAAAGGACCAGATTTGTAAGGGCTTAGTTTCCACTTAACCTCAACTTGTGGGCAGCTAACAAATTTAACTCTTTAAAACTTTGCCCTCGAGGTGTAGAGTGGTTGGGCTTCTCCTTCATGATCAGATTTATATCTTGGAAACATTTCAGTGTTCAAGACACTGGTATATGGGTGTTAAGTTGAAAGGTGGTGTCGTGGTTTAACCCCAGCCCCACACTGCTGCTCTCTTACTTTCCCTGACGAGACGCAAGAGCTGGAAGGGTAAAAGTGAGAAAATTTGTGCATTGAAATAAAGACAGTTTAAGAGGGAATGCAAAAATCATTAATTGAAGCAAAGCAAAACAAGGAACTAATTCACTGCTTCCCATGGGCAGGTGTTCAGCCATCCCAGGAAAGCTGGTCCGCGTCACATGCAGCAGTTACTTGGGAAGACAAATGCCATGGCTCCACATGCCCTGCTTCATTCTCCCCCAGCTCCATGTGCTGGGCATGATGCCACATGGTCTGGGATGTCCCTGTGGGCAGCTGGGATCAGCTGTCCCGGCTGTGTCCCCTCCCAGCTCCTGGTGCCCCTCAGCACCCAGGTGGGGTGGGTGAGGAGCAGAAAAGGCCTTGGCTCTGTGCAAGCCCTGCTCAGCAATAACTAAAACATCCCTGTGTTAGCAGCACTCTTCCAGCACAAATCCAAAGCACAGCCCCTACCAGCTACTGGGAAGAAAATTGTCTTAGCTCAGCCAGAAACAGCACAGGTATTTGTTGTTATTATTGTTACTGCTGCAGCTCCTAGGGAATCTTGGACAGAATCCTAGGGACTTGGGACAGAAAGCCCCCTTTCCAGTCTTGTGCATGAGTGTGCAGGACAAGAACTGCTCCCTGGTGCTGCAGAAATTAAGACCTTGGCCTGCTTCACGAGCCAGCAGCTGCAGTACAGTGTGGTGATCCACATTTGTCACTGGAAGCACTTAAAGTCATCAACCCAGGAATAATTCAGGAGTTGCAGATGGACCAGAGCTGATGCTGTTCATCGTGTCCTTAAAAATGCAGGGGGATCAAGTATCCCATAATAAAGACTGGCACTTGGCTCACTTTGCAGTTAGCACTTTCATGCATAGTTGCTCTGTGATATGTGTGTAATTCTGGGCAAAATGTTCCCTGGCCAAGGCCCAGAGTAATGCTCTAATACAAAAATTAAGAATAGTATCTGATTCTGACACCAGCAGTAATATTGATTGATTGCTATTGAATTTGCTTCCTGGTAAATCATATTATCTTGTCTGAATGACATAATCATGGATGTGTGTATGTCCATCAGCCTTGCTGGTGGAGGTGCAGAGGCATTGCTTTCCTTTCACAGTTGGCTTTGGGGCACAGGAGTAGTGAGGAACTTGTGCAAAGTCACGCAGGCCATTTTGGGGAACAGGGATTTGGAGCCAGCATCGAGTTACTGAACCAGATTTCCCCTGTGAATCTCAGTTCCTGCATTTGCCTCTGTGTTTTAAAAAATATTCTCTGAGGAACCCGGTGTCCAGTTAGACACCTGGCCAGAGCTTCTCCAGCCTCCCCTGGGGAGGTTTCCAGGTGGCTGCAGCTGGGGAGGGAATGGACAAGGCAGTGGCCCTGGGGGAACTCACAGGTTCTAATTGCATCCTTTGGAATTTAAGGGAGAAATTAGAGCCCTGAAGCACCATTGTCTTTTTCCATAGATCTTGGGTGAGTTTTCTGGTTAAGTGGAGATACAGGGAAAGAAAGGGATTGATATGAGAGGATGCTTTGTGGAACATCTGCTGCCTTTCAGCTTGAAGGGCAGAGGGAGCACTGTAGGGTAGATTGCTGGGCAGGAAAGCTCCCACATTTAACCTGCTGTGTCCCACTCCTGTTCACCTCCACTGTCTTGTCCAGTAGGTGTTCCTGCAAGAGGAGGAGGTAACCTGGGCTGTTACTCTTTGTTCTTCACAGGATTTTCCTCAGTAACCTCAAAGTCTTTGAGTTTACTAAGAACGTTAGATGTGTCACCTGAGAAGACAAATACTGAAGGATCTGATACACCACAAAGTGCACTAATTCCACAGTACCTGCTACATGATTCATCTTAGTGTTTGCTAGCAGATTCGCATTGTTTCCTGCATGTTTTTACTCTTTGCAGTTACCAGGTTACAATCTCAAAAGTTCACTAGTTTGTTTTGTGTTTTTGCAGGGCAGAAACTACTGGATACCTTAGCTGAAACCTGGGATTTTTTCTTCAGTGATGTCCTGCCCATGCTTCAGGCTATTTTCTATCCTGTGCAGGTGAAAAATTACTCTGTTACTATAGAATCTTGAAAAACTGGAAAAAGCAACTGTACTGGTTCATCAGCAGATTGATGCAATCCTTAATTCTCTCTCCTTGGGCCAACCTCCTAGTGCAGCTGTTCTGTGTAGTCATGTCATGCAAATAAGTTACTTATGCAAATAGGTTTGAAGTGCTTGGGTGGAAAAGATGAAGGGGAACTTGGAAAACAAAAGTGGAGTGCAGGGAGGCTGGTTAGTCCTTCTGCCAATTCACACTAAAAGTGAAAAAAGGTTGTGAATGATAAGCAAAAATATGCACACAGTGAAATACATGGAGCTGCAGTGACTTAAATATGTGCATTTCCTTCTCTGCAATGTGAATTTGTCACTGAAATATCTCCACTTTTTCAAAAGTTTTTCTGAGATTGCTGTAAGTGGACAGCAATAGCCAGTGGAGTGAGACCAGTTTAGTTGAGCACAGATTTTGACTCCAGTAATTTTAAATCCACAATGGATACTTGATCTGATTTGGATGAAGGCTCAATCTTCTATTTTAGTGATGGCCACAAAGTGGTGTTGATCACTTAAATCTCAAGCAAATCTGTGCTGGAGAAGTACAAGTGACCCTGTAGGGTTGCTCATAGATGCCTACAGATTTTAGTGGGGCCTTGGTGCCTGAACATATTGGGGGAACCTTCAGAAGCCTTCTGCCATTTTTCCAAGTGGATTTTATGCCTAAAATGATTGCCCAAATGTTAATGATGTTACCATTTGCATCTGCAGATAGTGACACATGAAATCTGAATTCAGTGGAAAAGCTGCAGCTTCATAAGAAATTTGGTTCTGAAAGGGAAGAAAACACAAAGGAAGGTTTTTCTAAGTACCCCCCCATTAATTTAAATCCAAGATAATTGGACACCTAGAGGTATAGGTAGGCTCTCAGCCTGGTTTTCCAGAACACTTGACTAAATTAGAACTCACTCAGTTGTTTTTGAAAATTGCACCAAACACCTCTTTTCACTGATGGGTTTCTGAGGCCTTTGAAATTATTTTAGTAACATGAGTTTCCTCCCCTAGCAGATAGAAATAACTACTTGAATTTTCAAGGGAACCTTGAGGGGTTAAGAGCCCTAAGTCCCATGTAAATTCAAATGGATCTTGTTGCTGATGTTCTGAGGCTACTTCCCAAAGCCCAACTGCTGCTTGTAAACTGCATTCATTAGGAACTGAAGGAGATTTGGGACCTTCTTTACTTCAGTATAAATAATTAAAGTGAAAGGGAATAAGTGAGGCTGAATGAGGCTTCTTTATTCCGCACTCAGGTAAGTCAACACCAGCTGAACACCAGACTTTCCAGAAGTGTTAATATTTGGTTGGCAACTTTCATAACACAGGCAAAAAAAAAAATTATGTATACAGCCACAAATACTCAAGGAAAAATTCCTAATGCCAGGAAGAGGAAGTTTTACAACTCCTTGTGAGGCAAGTGCTGTTAATCTGTGCAGACAGAACCTAGTGTTGTGTTCTTCAGAGGAGTTTCTTCAATGACATGGTGATGTTGAACAGCAAAATGTATCTTTGAAAATACAATATGAGACTTCAGCTCTGCTCCTGCTTTGTAGGGAAGTAGAGAAGGGGATCCACAGGTGTGCTGAGTCAGGATTCCAGCCATAATCTGAAGGCAGTAACCAGCCAGTACTCTAAATCCTAAGAAATAATGAAAATGCAACCTACTTGCAACACTGCTTTTTTTTCCCCAAACATATGATACCTTTCATTACTGATGTACTGTTAAGCACTAAATATTGGTATTATATGAATATATATATAATTCAGCACTCACCCCTCCCCAACCCTTCATCATCTCTACACACAGTCACACTCAGTCATTCTCTGTAGCCAAATCAAATGTACTGTGCAGACTTTGAGGCTTCTCTGTCCTTTGTTACATTTCTTTTGCTTTTCACTTGGGTTTGCCATTCCTGTCATCCCCCAGAGGTGGAGGAATGAATTTTGACAGAGGATTTTGAAACTCACTTCCACACTGCTCACGATCCCTCTTGGTTTGTGTTTGCCAGGGGAAGGAGCCCTCGGTCCGGCAGCTGGCTCTGCTGCACTTCAGGAACATAATTACCCTCAACATAAAACTGGAGGATGCCTTATCCCGTTCCAGAGCCAGAGTTCCACCATCCATTATTCAGATGCTGTTAATACTCCAGGTAAGTTTGTTACCTTCTGGGCTGCCTTGCTGAAATGCTCTTAAACAGTCTCTGATTTTGCTCGTTCATTGGAAACTCCTTGCCCAGAATGGCAGAACTTCAGTGCAATTAACTCTGGTCCTAATATCTAAAAGTAGGGACTGTAGATGTGCCTTTTGATCCAGAGGGTCTGAGAGTATTTTGAGACTGTGGGCCTTGAAACACCAAGTTTTGCAAGCAGACCAGTGGAGGTGGTAATGACATGAATTCCACTCAGTGCTGTGTGTTGCTGCATTAGCAGTTCAGGATATTGAAGCTTCACATCTGGGGTAGGCAGCAAAGTGAATATGCAGTTTATTACATGGTTGTATTTGGTCACTGGAACCAAATTCTATCAAAGCTGTTGATTCAAAAACATTAAGACGAGATACTGGTATTTGCTTTCTTTGGTGTTATTTTTTTTTTTTTAGTAGTAATATTAAGGAGAAACAAAATGAGCAATACCAGGCCAAAGGCAATTTTAAGATTTTTTTATTTCCTTAATTAAAAGCATGAGCTTTTGCCCTGGATGAGGCAGAAGGGAGGCAGAGAACCAGGAGTGGATTCTTAGGGGGTGAGGAATTTAGGATTTTCCTGGGTTGTGAATTTGTTATAAATATGTTTCTTTGCTGTTCACAGTACTAATTAGTTCTGTGTGTGAAATTTTTTTAAAGAGCGGGGTAATCTAATCAGGGCAGTGATGAAAATGGAGGTTAGGAGTAAGGTTCTCTCTGCTGGGTCAAGAAATGGGCTTTCACCCCTGCTATCTGTGCATTTGTTGGTGTGTAATGGTGTGTCTAAGCTGGTTTTCCTCTTTTGCCTGTTTAGAGTAAAAACCAAATCCATTCTCGTTGCAAAGCTGTTGATGGAAATCAATAACCAAGTGAGAGGGAGTTTGCCCTGGGTGCTTATTTCTGCATATGTTACCTCTGGTTGTGTGGTGGGGATGGTGGAAGTCCTGTCTGGGCAATTGCTCTGCCAAACTCATGGTTTGCAATCTAAGGGAAATTGTGGGAAAAGGTCAGAAGAAGATCTGGGAATTAGCTATTTACCTGATTAGTAGTGTTAGTCAGTAATTGGATTTCAGAGCAAAGGCTTTTTTCCAAATTCAAATGTCACATTAAACAAAAGCAAATTTTACACATTCATGACACAATAATAGGATTTTCTTGATTTAGTTTAACTCTGTGTGTTAATAGGGCTGGAGGAGAGAGAACAGTTCAGCTGTCCAGTGGGCACATGGTGGCTTTGTGTGCTTGCACTTCCCAGACTGAGAGGTTCTTTCTTGATGTGGGTACTGTCTAACCCTGTTTGTGGCACCGTGAATCTCTCTTCCGTAACAAACTTGGTGGCACTGGGGTGGACTCCCATGGCTGGAAATGAGCCTAGTGATGGGCCAGGTGTTGAACTCAGTGCTAAGATGCCCTGTTTCTGCCCTTGACAGCCTTGTGCAGCTGCATTATGGAATGAAGGCTGTGTCTGTGGAACAGCAGCTGTAATGTCCCAGGCTGACGTGCCCCAGTCTGCCCTGTTAGACTGGATTAAAGTGGCAGGGATCTGATAACTAATGCATCTGGTATTATGTTTTAGCTTGTGAGGGTGTAGGGGAAGAGCTCTGTCAGTCTGTCAGGAGAAGACACTTCCCTTGTGGAGAGGAAGGGAACAACTAAGGAGGACGTGGAAACTACAGTGATCCATGGGCTGTATTGGGGAGGGAGGTGCTGACTTGGCAAAGCTCAGTGAGCACATCTGAGCTTCCCTGGCTTCAGCTGGGAGGGATTTCAGTGACCTCTCAGGTTTCTCACTGGCCTATTGGAAGGTGCACGTATTGCTCAGTTGGCTGTGTTCTGGCAGGGAGAATGAAATAATCCCTGCCAAAGATCCCCTGAATAAAAAGGGCCTGACATTAAGTTGCACATCTTACTCTGTTGCTTGGGTGATAGTTTTTCCTTCTTTGCATCACATCTTTTTTCCCTGTCCACTGTAAGCAATTTGCTGGAAGCATTGCCTGCCAGCCATGCATGGAACACCCTGGTGTGGAACACAGCAGGCTCACAGTGACACAAGAGAGGATATTCCTGTGTCTCTTTCTGAAGGAAAGAAGAATCTTCATTGCTGAGATAAAGCTGTTACCAGTATTATAAAAGCAGGTTGTACATTTGAAGCTTTGTTGTAAGATACTGTCCTTTTAAAGGAGCAGAAATCAGTCCTTGGGTTAACGATTATACTTGGGTTCTTCAGTGCAGTCTCACCAGTGCTGTAGCCTGGTGTAATGACAAGCCAGCAATCTGTCAGGGAACAGCAGCCCTGGGCCCGGGGGGAGGAAGGATATTCCTGTGCTGTTGAAGTCAGTGGTGGTTTTATCACAGCTTGGAAGAAGGGCCTTGTACACTCAGTGTGAGTTGCCTGCATTGTGTGACCCAGTTACAAAGCACAAACTGAAATGTTAATCCTCTGTGGCTGCTCACAGCCAGCATAAGCTGAAGTGCCTCCAGGATGCTTCTGTTTCAGTTGCAGGGCCTTCAAGAGCAGAGTTATGACTGAGGGAAGTAAAAGGACTAAAACTGCTTTTGAGCGTGAAGTGAAGCACAGGATCACAAAACTACACTGAGTTCAGTCTCACCTTGATGACCTTTCACTTTTTTTGGGTGAAATCAGGGAGGTGGAGGGAGAGGGATAAACAGGAGAAGAGTTTAGAAAAGAACTTTCTCCTTTATGCCCCGTGAACCAAAAAAGAGCAAAACTACCATTGCAGGATAAAGAACGTAACTTATTTCCCAAGGCCTGCTGTCAGAGATTATCTTTGCCACTGAAACTGGAATGTCTTATCTCCAGGTATCTCTCCTGAGGTCTGAGGAGGTTGGAAGAGAAGAACTGGAGAGTGTTGATTTGCATCTTTCAGTTAATGTCAGGGTGATTTGAGTTCATAGAATCTCTCAGGGTGACCCGAGGTATTTAAGAACCCAAGAAGAGCACAATATAGTATCTCTGCTGCTGAGGCCTCATGAAACACAAAACAGTATCTCGTGTGCTGAGGGATGAGGCCTCACTAAACATAAGCTCAGAAGAGAAAAATAAAACCTGTGGTTTCCTTTTTGGCTCTCTGAGCTTCATTTGAACTCCCTTGCCTGTTGTCTTTCTCTGTAGAGAAAGGCAAAATAAATACATAAAACTGCCCACTGGGACCTATTTGTTATCTCTGGAAAGTTCCTTACACTTTTAAGGGGTAGCAAAGTACCTTGCAAGGTCTGAAAGCAAAATACAGAGAGTGCTGTTTTTCCATCTCAGCAGCCACATAGCAAACCAGAGACAGCATAGTGGTTAAAAAACAAAATACCCTCTGCTATCACAAAGCTGCAGCTACAGATTTGCTGTAGCACTGCAGTGTGTGTCAACCAGAGTTAATTCTTTGTGGCCACAGGCTTTCAAATTGGGTGGTTGCTTTTGAGAGCTTGTCCTGCTCAGTGTCTTGGACCTGAAGCAAAGTAGTGGGGGTGTGAGGTTTCCACATGCTTTTAATTTCTCCTTCCCTTTTCTGAATTCTTGCTTTAGAAGACACAGAAAGAGGAAAACAAGCTATTGTAGACCTTATTTAAATATAAATCACCATATCAAAAACCTGTGCTTCCCCTGGGTTGTGCATAAATTTGTTTCCTTCCTTCCTGGTAAAAGGGTGGCTGTTTCCATCAGCTCCACAGGCCCATAAGGAGTCAGGACCTGCAGCCAGGACACTGCCTGACACAAAGGGCAGAGGACACTGTTGCTTTGTGCTGACATATGGAAAATTGAGAACCTGGCCCTCAAGAGTTGTACTTCAGAGTATTTTTTAGATATATTTGCTTCTAAGCAATATTCTCTCTTATAAGCACTGGCTTATTTATTGTCTCTATCAGCAAGTGCAGTTTGCAGCAAGTTAACAGAGGTTTGTTATCCTGGAGAGAATTTGTATTACTGGGATTTTTAATGAGGCACGTAATTCATTTGTTATAGGAAAAAGATCTTTTTACAACAAAATCTTGACCTTTTTGCTAGTGAGGAGTACTTGTCATATTTGACTTTGAATTTCTGCATACGTACGGTCTTTATTATTGGGCGAATTTTCTGGTGCTAGGAATCATTTCTGCATGGAAGCAGCCAAAATGCTACAAATATTTCATCTGCATGTAGCCTCAAGCGGGTTGGGATGTGCTGTGTTAATGAGACAAGAAGCTGGGAGCTGACCAGAGAGCTCAGAGCAGTGGCCTGACCTGTCTCTGCCCCACAGACACTGATGCATCTGCACTCATGTGGCCCCTCTTTGTAACTCAGGCCAATGGAAGTTCCCATTGCCACGTGAAAAGAACAGGCTTTCTGTTCAAATTGAGTACTGTCCCAAACTAGCTCTCAATATATTTGACAAGACCACATGTTGCCACTTCTCTAACCTCAAATCAGCAGAAAAACAGGGAAGCAACGTACAACAGTACAGTTTTGCTTTGTTACATGTGAATATTCTGTGACTCTGTAACTTGACTCATGAATACCATGGTATGCTAATTTAAATGTGCATCTCGTGCAGTTCTTGGGAACGTGACCATAACCTTGTCCATACCAATTAAACATGATTGTTTTCAAAGGCCATTTGCATGGTGCAGATTCCCTCTGGGTGCATGCTCAGAGTGCATTTTAAGAGTACCTTGCATTAAGTAAAGTGTCAGTTCTGTGAAGGATACCAGTTAGTTAACCAAAGGTATGGCTGCACGTGGAGTTGATCACAATAAAATAAATGTGTCCTGGAGTTTCCCTCCATTAATGAAACTGGTTTATTTAAACCAGTGCAAGTTCAGTGGTAGGAAAATCCTTAATCCTTAATGAAATAGGGCAAAATAACTAAAATAATTCTTAACTTGAATTAGCATGTCCTTGCAGACACTAATTTTGTTGAGTAAGAGGAAGAAAGTTTGAACTAATGGCATTAATCTGTACAAATGTCTTTTGTGGACCCGTTTGGGCCAGTAGACTAAAACTGGCGTAAAAGGTAAGCGTAGAAATTCTGACTATTGAAAAACACTGAGCAGGAAACGTTCCCATGGTGCAGAAATCCCTTGAGTCAGGGTGCTTTAATACTGTAATTGATAGGTTGTCTACAGAGAGAAAGTTCATCTAAGCTTCCTTTTAAAGAAGATTAATGAAACCTCTGCCATGCCACCCAAGCCCCATGCCCAGGCTTTTCCTCTCCTGGGCTGTGGTTGCAAGAGCCAGAACCAGCAGCCTGTGGGTACCAGTGGCACAGGGCCTTGTGCAAAGGACAACTGCTTTGTGGTGTATTTGTTCCAGAAACAAAAAGGCTAATTGGTTGTAATTTGCTAAAGAGAGGGGAATGATGGAGTGAGTCTCTTGGAGACATCTCTTCTCCCCTGGTGAGTGGAGAGGGTTAATTGTCTTCTCTCAATAATTTCACAGTCTTACCCTTAGTTTTGCTGCAGCTGCAGAAGAAACAACTGTGTGACAGGGTGATATGCTGCGGTACTGTGAAATTCATTAACTTGCCACTACCCAATTAGTGCAAGCAATTAAAAGGTAAACAGTTCATCATGTGGTAGAGCAGGACTCAGATTACATTATTTGATTAAAAGCATTATCTGTTGGAAGCCTTCTGTTTGCAGTGAGCCACACAAATAACACCTTCTTGGCCTTCATGGTCCTGATGTCCCCCAGAGACTGTGGACAATGTGGTCCTTCTTGTCCCCTTGTTGTAGGTTGCCTGCATCACTCATGGGGGTTTCCTTGTTTAGTTGAAAAGAACAAAACCTTGGAAGAAGCAGTGGGATATTTGTTTTGTTTGGCAGAATGAAGGCATCCCATGAGGACAGGTGTTCAGGCAGCATGAAGCCAATGCAGCCCTGTGTGTTAGAGGAGGAACTAGGCAGCAGTTTAGCCTGAAAAGCTCTAGATTATGGTCATACACAGAGCTGTGTTAACATTTAAAACAGAAGCAAGGAGAAGGCTTGCTCCCTGCAGGGAGCTGTGTGATATTATGTGGATTAAATCAAAGCACCAGGCAGTACTGAGGGGAAAAAAAAGACTTTTCAGTAGTAGGGTCATATTGCCAGGAGGTGGGTCAGGGCATTTGCTGGTTTCAGCCACACACGTTTCCATTACGTGGAGCTCTGCCGTGGTGGTTGCAAGAATTCTGAATGCTGCTGAGTTTTGCCAGAGCAGGGAGTTGCCAGTCCCTGGCAGGTGAAGGAGGAGGGAAAGCCAGCCCTTTACATCCTCTCCTGTGGTCACCCCTCCTAATCCATGGGCTGTTGCATTTGGGGAGTACAGTTCAGTGCTGTAAACTCAGATTTGATGTGCTTGTATTTGTTTCCTCTTCTCCTCTGTGCATTGGGTTGCTGAGAGAGGGTATCAGCTCCAGATCTAGTTAGTTACTTTTCAAGTATTTTGGAGTGGCCAGGGCATTTTTATTGAAATTAAACTGTTATGTAGAAAGGTGTTGCTTTCAGCAAAGCTTTTGCTACAAGCCAGGAGGTGCTGCCAGGCACCTGGGCTCCTAATTTATGTCTTCTGGAATTGATGGAAGCTCAGCCTCCTGGGGCAAGGGAATAACCACAAAGTGCCAGGATAGACAGGTGATGTGCTGCTTTCTGGCTCACAGGGGTCAGTATTGGTGATGAAAATGGTGTCACTACCAGAAATAGCAAAAATTTTAAAAATCCAGAAGGCACAGCTCATCTGCTCAGTCTATTCAAGTGTATTTCAGAAGAGAAGAAAATTCCTGGGATAGAGCCAGTCACCTGTGAAGGGTGAAGCAGCTTGGACATTGCTGAGTGATGAATGCTCATGAATGATTTTAAAGGGGGTGTGACTGAGTTGTAGTATCACAAATCCTTACAAGGAGGTGAAAGCAGTCAAGTTAATGTTTGTGGCTCTTCAAAAGCATTTTTTGGATGTCTCTTCAAACAGCCTGAATGCACTGAGGAAGGCTCTGCCATCCTTTTTTCTCTTTGAGTATCCACCTGAAAATAAATGCAAGATGGGTTTTCTTGTAATAAATGAGAAAACACTCAGAGCCAAGATGAGGTAAAGGACTCGAATGCTCAAAGTCATCAATTCCCCAGCAAGGGTAGGTGAGCTTAACATGTATAGATCAGCAAGAACCTCAGGAGGGAGCCTAAAACAAAGCTGATTTATTCTCTTAGACACTAAACATCACATCTGATTATTTGGTAACCTACGGCATGATCTCTGCACGGGCTGCACAAGCACTTCTGTGCATGTGTGTATTTGCCTGGGAGTGTAATGTGACAGTCCTAAAGCCTTTGTAAATGCAGATAAACTAACTCCAGCTCAAATGTATTCCAGAAACAGCCCTTCAGAGACACTCACCTTTGCATGGATTTGTTTGGTGGGTTGTTTCAAAGTCATAGGAGCTCATTTAACTGCTCTAGTTTGTGCCCAGGGGAGTCGCTTAGCTGGGAATCAGAAACCTCTAACCCCAAACCTGTAACAGGCTGAAATTCATACCATTGTTTTTGTTGGATCTCTATTAGCAAACTGACTGTTCAGCTTCTGCAGGATCCTAAGCACTGGATTTAAAACCTCAGAGTAACTTCCTTACTTCCAGTCGTTTCATATCTTTCTTTTGCTCATCTCATATAAAACGTTTAATGACAGTTTAAAGAAAATTAATACATTGGATTTCTGTGGGTCAGGGGAAGACTAACCTTTTTGATTCTTTTTTTGTTTGATTCTTTCTGGAAAGCAAAATCTATTTTTTTTTAGCTATTGCTGGCTCTCCTTCTTAAGCCAAGCTTAAGAAAAGCTTTGAAAAGCTCCCACTAGCTGAACACAAACCATGTCTGGGTGTTTTGTGTTCCTTATCTTTTATCTGTGTCCCAGTGCCACCAGTGAAAGGAAGGGAAAGACAGGGCAGCTTCTCACACTGACATTGACACAACTTGGCACTTGCTGGAGATTCAAGGGAACATGACAAGATCTTAATTTGTGGGGCAGTCACAGGCATCTGAAGTGCTAACTTCTGTCGATATGGCAATGGCAAGCTCCTTCTGGGAGTGCTGTTGCTATGAGAGAAGCAAGAGGCAGAGGCTTTACCAGGGTGCCAGTGACTTAGAATGAAATGAGAGGAAAAAATGTGAGGCAGTGCTCTCGAGGGCTCACACTGATCTAACCATGAATTGTGCAACTGCCTCTGACCGACAAGTGCAACAAGGACACCAGTGCCTCCCTGGGAATGGCCAGGTAATGCACAGAGCAGTTGAAAACTGGTGTAAAATTACTCACCTAACAGGGGTTTTTCTGACATTAGAGCATTTGAGAATATGATGTACGAGTCCTGTGTTTCCCCACTCAGTTCTGCCGTGGGGTACCTGTTTGTGAACACACAACACAGTCTTAGAGGTTCACTGAAAATGAGTCCATTGTGAATTCTCAGCCACCTCTACAGGGCTCACACAGCCCTCAGAGGGCAGACTGGTTTCTTCCAGTTTGTTCCAGTTTGCAAAGGTGTGACCTCTGTTTCCTCCCGGCCCAGGCACGTTTTCATATTCTGAGTTTGGACTGCGGCAGAGACACCCACATGGGAAAGAGAGCACACATAGTTCAGGCAGATCAGGTTCAGCTTAGTCAACACAGGCTTTGACAAAGCACAATTTAGTCCCTGCTCGAAGCAGCTTTGAATCTGTTTCCTAAAGGCTAAAAAATGTCAGAGTTGTGTGCTTGGGATGAAAGTGGCCTGAGTCATGAGGGAAACCCAGGGGGAAGTACCTGACATTTTCTAGCCTGGCAAACACAGATAAGTGGACTAGAAGAGCAGGAACATTAAACTCTCAGTCCTTGCTCCCAGTTAGTTTGAAGTAGGGTGTTTCTTTTTAACCAGATGTCTCTCCAAAACAGATCAATTGATCTTGCAGTCCCTTCTCAGTGAGTTTACTCAACATTTTTGCAGGACTTGAAGCTCTCAGATGGAGGCGGGGTTGGTCTGTGTTGCTCAGGTTCCAGATGTGGTGCAGTGAAAGGTGTTACGTGCACCAAGGTAGGATAACAAGTAGTCACGGCCTGTAAGGGCACCGGTTTCCAAATCCTTTACAGGCAAGGCTGCTGCTGTCTGTGACTAAACCAAGCAGCAGCTCTTGCTGTTCCTGTGGTCACAAGGTGTCTACTGCAGTCTGCACACCCTCATCAATTCTCCACCAGCAGCGCTGGCTGAATAATGTGTGTCTTCACTATGGGTGGTGTTCTGTGTCTGCCTTGGTGTGTGTCTCGTGACTCAATTTCCATTTTCCCTGGGAGTGGCTGGGCCACTGCTCTTATCCAGTATGTGTCAGATTATCACCTCTACATGGCTGGTTCTTTCAGTCATATTGATCCATTGTCAGTTAAAGAAAGAAATGTGATTCTTAATGCTTTTCTTTCCTCTGAGCAATCTGCCGCTCTTAAGCAGAAAACAGTTACATTCTTAGCTGTTCTCCAGTGTGGTTCAGATGGGGCAGTACCTGAGGCCAGGACCTCAGTTTGGGCCTGCTCCTGTAAATGCTTCTGGCAGTGTATTTCCTTTCACACAGTGTTAGGTCAGGACTGCTTCAGCTCCTTGCTGGCAGCCCAGGGGGGATCCACTCACCAAGGATGCCCCTGCGGAGCCACACAGAGGCTGCTCCAGCAGACTGAGGTTCAGGGTGTGTTATTTGGCCAAGAGCTGAGCCCTACATGGTCACTTCTTGTCCATGGGCAGAGGACTTTGCTCTTCTGGTCCGTCAAGTCACCAAGAGTGATCATTGCTGAAATGACTTCATTAAATAATCCAGAAGTTTGTCTTTTACTCCTTTTTTTCCTGAGTCCAGAAGTTGGTAGCCCAGGAACTGGGTGTTGTCCTGGCTGTTCCTGCTCGGTGTCCTCTGTGGTAAAGCCGCTCCCATGTCGGGCACCATGACATGTGCCTCCCTCAGTGCTGCGTCTGCTCCCGGCAGGGTGTGGGACTTGCCCACCCAGGCTGAGGGGAGACAGGTTTGGTTTTGTTGTTCTTTTCAAAGCTCTCCAGCAGTCTGCCAGTTGAAACAGAAGACAGTGTTCTGCACCATGTACTTACTCATGCACGTGTGCTGATCAGCCGAAGTGTTAAAGCTCAGGTTGACAGGGGAGCTCAGGATGTATGTGGGGCAGTATGAAACAGCAGGTGTCAAGGGGATGAAGCAAAACAAAAGGAATTGGCTGTGAGGGAGTGGTGACAAGGTGGAGATCCAGCTAAGACACCAAAGTGGAATTTGATGAGCCAAGCAGCCAGGTAGCATGGAGAGCAGCCAGCAGAGGCTTGATTCTAGTGTCTTGCTATAAATGAGACATTCTATAGAAAAGTCCTGTATTAGGAAAAAATCCTTCCCTGTGGGGGTGGTGAGGCCCTGGCATAGGTTGCCCAGAGAAGTTGTGGCTGCTCCATCCCTGGAAGCATTTGAGGTCAGGTTGGACAGGAGCAACCTGGGCTAGTGGAAGGTGTCCCTGCCCATGGCAGGGGGTGGAACAAGGTGATCTTTTAGTCCCTTCCATCCCAAACCAGTCTGTGATTCTAGGATTCTTCACATTGAAGCAGGTGACCTTATGTGGGGTTACAGAACCCCCCCCCAGCTATTCTTCTGAGCACATCTCTTTATTCACTTAGTCTTTCCTCTGTGCTTTCTCAAGGAGCCCTTGTGCCCTTTAAAAACTCAGTAGGAGTTCGTGGTTAATGTACAGAAGTAACGGGTGGAAACCTGAGCAGTTGGTGTGTCTGTTCTCACTGGACTGACTGACAGGTTTGACTCATGGGGTTTTGTTCCAGCAGTTCAGCAGAGGGGGCAGTGTCTTCATAAAGTAGATGCATTAATAACCCATAGTCTTGAAGGTACATGGCCCTTCTGGGAGTGCTTACATATTAACATATCAAAAGTAATCATACATAGGGCCTTTTAATTCTTTTGAACTACTATATACAGTTTTTTGTTTCTGAATGATTTAATTACAGGTTAATATTTGGGACTGGGATACTGTGTTACATGCAGAAATACATGTGTTTGTTCTTGATAGACCTTTTCCATTTGCAGTGGTATTCAGGACTCAAATCCCCATTTCCATGCCTTGAGAGTAGGGCAGGCTCTTGCCATAATATGACATTATAATCCTTGCAGAGATAACAAGGTGACTCTTGTTGCATTTCAAAGCAGTGTGACCAAGATGAGGATCTGATCCAGCAGCTCCACTAAGGTACTTGCAGATATTTCATACTGAGCTATTTTGGCCCTCAGCTGAGAAATAAATAGGTCAGGCAAGGCCTCTGAAAGGATAGATACATCTCACACTCACAGAGATGCATGAAACTCACTGCTGAAATGAAATTGAGTTCATGAAAGGTCACAGTTATCTTTTAAAGCAGGTTTTTGCATGTCTGCAGAGCAAATATTGCATTCAAGATAAGGGTAGAGTCTGTTTTACTGACAATGCTCCAAGCTTGCTTTCTTCCTCCAGATTGGGATAGAGCTTCCTCGAGGCCAGCCTGCTACATGGGGCTTTTGCTTTATTGCTCTGTAGTGACACTCCAGAGTGCTAAGGCATCAAGCATTAAGGACAAGAACCATGAGCTGCCAAAATAACAGCAAAATACTTTTTTATTATTGCTATTTTATTGGTGACCTTTACATCCTGTCATAAGTTTTTCAGAAATGTTTTTAGCTGTCCCAAGTTGGCTTAAAGTTGGCTCTAAAGCTAATTTTCACTTTATAAGCATAATCACAGATTTGGGAAAGGGTGTAAAAAGGACTTAACTTTAAATATATAGAGATACTGATGTAGATAGATGTTTAGATGTATCTATCTATCTTTACATACACATATATGAAACATTTATAACAATACTTTCCTCCATCCTAAACTTTCACCATAAGTACCTTCCTACTGAATTTGGTGTGTGTTTTGGCACAGTAGATTGGGTAGAAACCTCTGGTGGAGAGATGAGAGTTCAAATGCACCCTCAGAGGTGGCAGCTAAAGCAGAAGAGAAGCTTCCTCCAGCCTCCTGAAGTTTTTCCCTGGTATAGGGCAATAACGACTTGGAAACAATAGCTGCCCCTTTGTTATTTTTCCCTGGTCTGTGTTGGCTGTATGGCTGTGGGTCACTGCTGTCCCTTGGGTGCTGGCAAGCTTTCACACCCACTGCGTGTGCCCTGGTGGTCACATTTGTGTTTGTGGCTTTCCCACAGTTTTGCAGGACATAGCACATCTCCAAGAATTGTTAGTCCACCGAACCGCAATTCAGATTCTGTGGAAATTTCAGTTCTCTGTTGGCCAGGATTTAATTCCCATTTATAAACTTGTGTGAAGTGCAGAGCAGCCGAGGGGTGGAGTCAGCCATTCACAAGCACATCTGATAGTCACCCTGGCCTGGCAGTGAGTCATCCTGAGCTGGGAGTACATCCTGCACGGCAGGAGCCTTTCCCATGCTGAAGGAAGTGTGGCAGTTTTACTCACTTGATCTGCATGTTGCTCTCTGGAGGCTTTCAGCCCAAGGGGTTTCTCTTCACAATGATTCAGGGGCATGTTATGAAATCTGGGATTCTGCTAAATTGAAGCAGAGCTCTTGCTGAGTATGGCATAAAGGATGTTAATTCTGCAACAAGATATGTCAGGCATATGGGCACACAGCAGCACACTAAAATGTGCATTTGCTTCATGTTGCAGGGGGAGTCCTGTACGAGTGTGCTGGGCTCTGCTCGGGCAGTGCAGGAGCACCCAGCTGTAAGCCAAAGGGGGAATACAATTCCACAGGGTTTTTCCATCACCTCTGCAGCCTTACAAGACCATTTGTAGGTGCAAGTGCAGAGGTAACAGCTAAAGGCCAAAGATTTTGCCTGTGGCTGACTCTTATCACGCTAATTATAATGTGACTGTGCCTGGATAGTGGCAAATGCTGGGGAAGGGGTGAGGAAAGAGAACAAACTTCTTCACTGTAAATATGTATTCTTGAAAATACCCTGGAAGGAATATTTCTGAGTCTCAGTGCCACCTTTTTCTTCATGCTGCTGCATTGCTGAGAAGGCAGTGACACCCTGTGGTACCACATGCTGTCCTTCAGGGAGTCACTACAAGATTGCAATGGCAGAAAGTCCAGGAATGTTTGTAATTCCTCTTCACGGGACCACATCCTCCTTTGCAGTAGGCAGGGTGTACCTTCCTGGATTTTCAGTGAGAGGAAGCAGGTGTGGGAACACACCAGGATCACATCATGGTGCACCTTTGCTATGACTCAGTGAAAATGCTTGCCCTGGTGAGCCAGGAAAGCCTGGTTGGAGGGGGCAGTGCTCATCTCAGGTGTTTTCTCTTTTTCAGGGGGTTCATGAGTCGAAAGGTGTGACTGAAGATTATTTGAAACTGGAATCCCTGATCCAGAAGGTTGTGTCTCCTTACCTGGGCACGTATGGACTGTACTCCAGTGACGGACCCTTCACACACTCTTCCTGTATCTTGGGTAAGAATTTGGGCTCCTTTTGGCACAGCATACAGGGCCAGGACCCACAGGAGAGGCAACTTCCAGTACTCACATGAGCCTGTCAGGCTCCTTTTCCACATCCCTGCTCTTTGCAGTGTGCAGAGTTGCAGTGACACTCGCTAGTGGCAGAGGAAGAAAAGGGATCAACATAGCAGTTCTCAGTACTAAAAATCAGTAAAAATTAATCTTGAGTGCACTTAGCATTTCCATTCTGCCTTTTAACAAGAGAGCTTTGACACAGGATGTTTTGTGGACAGGGAGAGGAAGAAGCAAGGAGCCACTTGTAAAGTGCTCGTGAGTTCATTAGTGTTCATTAGTACATAAAGATCATACAAGGCTGTTAAAATTAGGGAAGAGTAGGAATTTGTCTTAGAGAAGACTAATGCATAAGCCTTCAAACATGTAAAAGCTTTCTGCAGAGTAGAAGGTAAAAAGCTGTTCTCTGTCCCTGTGAAGGTAACAAAAATAAAGCAGACCACGCATAGCAGGGGAAATTCAGATTACATGGGAGGAAGAATCTCTAATGTCACCTGAACTGCCTCTGGAGGCTGTTGAATCTTTGCTGCTGGGGCACTTCATACATGTCACCTACATCAACATCCATAAGGAGCAAGGGGTAAATGTGGGCTGGGCTGGTGGCAGAGGCTCAGGCAGTACCTTTTTGAGTCCCCTCCACCTTGTTCTGTGCTTCTTTGAGCTCTGAATCGTTTGGTGCCTTCTGTGAAGGCAAGATTTGACCAAGATGAAGGTCTTTTGAATGTCCCACATACTAATTCAGTCTGCTGAAAATGCAAGGGGGATGCTGCCAGTATCAATGGAAAAGGAAACGTGGTAGTACCTGAGTATCTTAATGTAAATACTGTGATAGCCTGCTTGAATAGAGCAAACAGGGGAAAGTGAGTACAGTTGTGTGTTTTCTGTGCAGTCAATTTAATCTGTTTGCCTGCCAGAAATGGGCAGTAAGGTAGTTGATTTTCCCTTGAAGCTGAATGGAGAAGTGATTGTGTTGCAGTAGGCATTTAAGAAACAAATCAATTTTAGGTGAATAAACAGAGGCCAGTTATTTATGGAAAATGGTTCAGGATTACTACTTTGTATTCCTTGCTTGCCATTAAAAGGCCACAAGCATTTAAGTGGAGCCCCAAATTGACATTTTCTAAATACAAGTATGTCAGGACAGAAAACACACACCCAGAGAGAATAAAACAGCACTGAAATGAACTGTTAGAAAACACGTCTTATCACACGACTGCAGAAGGTAGGAAGTTTCTGAGGGACCAGGTACTTCTCTTGCTGTGGTCTGGGCTGTGGAACTGTATCAGAGCCTCTGGAAAGGTGTGGCTGTGATCACTGAGCCTGCATCCAAGGCAGCTGAGTCAAAGTCTCTGCTGCTCTTAAACTAATGCATCTCATTCTGTCCAGGTGCTTTGGTAGCACAGGACATGTTGTGACCCAGAGCCAGAGTTCCTGTGGCAGGGCAGCCCCAGGGAACCTTTCTGTTTGCCAGGTCAAAGCCCTAACAAAGAAAAGTCCAAAAGTGAACTTGGCTCAGTTATTTCACTGCTGACAAAGACACAACTGCGAAAGACAGTTGCTATATTTAAGATTGTATTTATCAGTACAGCATATGATTGGAATTTGTGGCCAGGTAAGCACATATTTATATATAAGTATGATTTCAGGAGACTGACATAAAGGAAAATGCATAGTTTTCAGGGGACATAACCACCAGCTTGATTCAAAGCAGACAATTTATTTGCAGTGACTGTGCTTGAATTCCAAAGGGTAATTTGATCCCCTGCTCCAGCCGTGCCCCTTTCATGGGATGGCAAAGTGAGACCTATTATTCACACCACTTTTTTTTTTGTTCAGCACGGGGGAATCTGACCACTGAGGTGTGCACAAAGTTTGTGTCCTAGTCATTGTTACAGCACTCCACCCTGTTGGAGAAGGAGCTCTGTGCTCCTTTGCTGCCATCTGCTGCTTGTTTGGGGGAAAAATCCCACTTGGTTAACAGCAGCATTCAGCAGTCACTGGATTGAGTGCAGGTTCCCCAAAAATAGGTTCCTGTGGGCACTGCCCTCCAATTAAGCGTTCCAAACACTCCTGGTGCTCTCCCTGCGTGTGGTCTCTGAATGATGCTTTGAATGTAAGTTTTTCCAGAATTAGTAGGAAGACTGCCTGTCTTAATCCTCATTACCCCAGATTTAAAGAGACTTAATTTTCCCAGGGTGTGTAGAAAATGATTAATTTTAATCTACTAGAAAAGAGTGATTACCTTTATAGCGTGAACAAGAGGAGAACTGCACTTTCTGTTCTTGTCTAAAGAAGATATTTACAATTCTATATCACCTCTCCCACAATACTTACTATCTTACTGCTGAAGATGTGTAAACATAAGGGAATCCCAGTTATTATTTGTAAAGACAGGTTTGGGGTCTTTAATGTGCTAAGGAAATCTAGGAATTTGGAAGCCTGCCTACAAAGCCAGCAAAATGTATTCTTTTATAGAAGTTTGTGTCATTGAGGAAAAAGCTCATGAATATTTAGGTATTCTTTAGAACACTAGTAACTCTCAGAGCCATGAAGGCAGGAGTGTTAGTGGCTGTTCCTCAGGGTGTTTCTGTGTTCCCAGAGAAGAGGTTCTTCAGGCGCTCCAGGTCCGGGGAGGTGCTGGCCAAGAACCCCGTGGTTCGCTCCAAGAGCTACAACAACCCCCTGCTCACGCCCGTGGCCGAGTACGAGTCTGAGGCCGTGGCTGCCAACGGAAGCGGCATCCGCAGGCATTCCGTGTCGGAAATGACCTCCTGCCTCGAGCTCCAGGGCTACTCCAACCTCACCACTATCATGGACAACGGTTCCAAGAGCTCCGTGACGACCACAAAAAGCTCCCTGTCAGGAGAGCAGGAGAGGCCCAGCAGCGGGGCGGTGCAGTGCCCCGGCAAACTCAGCACCGCGGAGCAACAGAAAGGACTCTTCCACTCCATGAACGACCCACACAGGTCTTTTGAGCTGGACAGAGACCCTGCCTTGATTCCAGTCCCCTCTTCCAGCCCCGAGAACATAGTGGATCAGATTTTGGAGTCGATCGACTCCGATTCCGAAGGCATTTTTATTGATTTTGGCCGAGGCTGTTCCAGCACATCAGCGTACAATGTGGACGTGAACAGACAGAGCATCATGTGAAGGATGTTGGGGGCCAAACCTTGGCGTTCAATATTGCATATGGAAGTTACTAATGCGGCGAGTCGGGCTGTTTATTCCAGGCTGGTTTCTCCAGGACAGCAGCTCTGCCATAGGTCATCACAGCTCTGCCAAAGCAAACAAACACAAGTCTGCAGCAGGCAGGAATGTGCTGTGACAGGGCAGGAACTCCAACCACTTGTCCCTGGCCCTGCCACTCTGCAGTTGGATTTCCTGTTGTCTGTATGAACTTCGGGGTTCACAAGCTGACAGGTGTCTGTGAAATGCTCCTAGTGCAGCTGGCAGTGTTTGTTCAGTAAAACAGCCCAGCAAATAGCTGTGCTCACTTTTAATTTTCTAAAGAGATTTCCTTTAGACCACAGGTTGTTCTCTGAACTGTAACACCTCAGCCAGAGGAAAAACATATTCTTTGAAAAAAAAGCTGTGGGTTTCCATGCCACAGAATACACTAATAAAGAAGTCTCTTTTAATCTTTTTCTTGTACATCTTGTGCACTCCTTTGCCTCGTGGTCAGTTGGAGCTCTTGAAAAAAGGCAAATAAACAGAAGTGTGCTTCCTGATGTTATGTGATGCCTCATGTCTCATGTTCTGTGTCACAGCTAATACTTTGTGTCTCAAAACTGTCTCTGTTAATTTGTTCTGAATGTGGCACTTCCAGGAAATCTGTACTTCTGGAGCATCCATTGTGTGGAGAGATTCCATCATAACTCAACTTGTTTCCTAAGTAAATGAAAATAAGGCCCCTCAGGGGGAATCCTCATTATATATTTATATTCTTAAAGAAGTCCCATAATACATATGGTGTCAATTGTGTGTAGCTATTTGGGGGTGTGAACCTTGCAGCTCAGCTTGCATCCTGAGCACTCCCAGCTCTGATTGTCCCTCACAGTACCATGGTGATGTCAGAGCAGATGGATGCACATGACACCGAGGTGAAGCAGAAATCCTGCTGCCTCACTGCTTCATTTTTATTCCTTTGGCCTCACTGTGATCTTTGAGAAAGCCTTAGCTCAGGCTTTTGCTACCACCCTGCTTCCCTGCTGGAGATTCCAGCTTCTAGACATGTGCAGGCTCCCCACAACCCAGCTTTGAGAGCCAGCTGAGGAAGGAGCCCCAGATCCCTAATCCGTCCGGAATGTCAGAGAACAGGCAGGAACCTGCTGTCCTTCAGGCCATATGGAGTGACCAGGAGCCCTCCTGGATGTCTGCAGCAGCTCTGGCACTGGAGACACAGCAGCCCAGGAAGTACCCGGTGGGTTTTGTGCAGCCTCGTGCCAGTGAAGCACAGTGCCTCGAGCAGCTGGGCTGGGTTTGGGGCACAGGGCCTTCCTGGCCCCCATCCCCTGCCCCCAGCTGGAGATGCTGCTCTGCCCTCCCCGGCCCAAGCACCATCTCCTCCGTTGTCACAGGAAGAAGAGTCTGGCAACTGGCAAACCACTGAGCACAGCCTGCTGCTGCTACCACCCCACATGGAAAGAAAGGGATCTTTGACACAAAATGGATTTATTCTCCTTTTAAAAGTGTGTTTTTTCCTTTGTGGAAAGGTGCAAGCAAGACTTCAACTGCAAACCAAGCACTTTGTTTTCCTGGAGAGCACGGTAACAGGGATTTATGTATTATTGAAATGGCTACATATGTTCTTTGCAGCACTGCTGGCTCAACTGATATCTGGGTTTTTGCTCCCTGCCTCCAAATTTTGGTACTTTTCTCAAAGTTCTGGAGTAGCAGTCACACCTCTGCAGACCAGAGCTCAAAAATAGCACCAAAGGTTTTCTGACATGGTCATTTCTGAGATGTTTTTCCAGCATATTATCCTAATAAAGGAGCAATCTATACATCCCTAACCAGAACTGTAGAGGGATCAGTTCCTTTCATACCCTCATGTGTCTGTATGGTGGCCCTAGAAGGTGGCCCACAGCTCTTCTGCCACCACAGCTCAGTGGTTCAGATGTTTCAGTGAAAAGCACCATCAAATGTGTGTGCCAGGAGCTCATTGAATAATGGAAAGTCATTTTCCCTGTTTCTGTGAGAGAAAAGGCCTCTCTTTGGGCAGCATTATTTGCAGCCAATTATTGTGCTGTCTCCAGCCGTGCTCCAGGGAGCTGTAGTACTTCTCCACTGAGCTCAGCAGCTGTTCATTAGGTAAGTCTCCCAATTCCTTTTCCTTGCTTAATGCTCACCCTGCAGTGCCAGATGACAGGAGGTTTAAGTGCTATCTGTGGCTCAGTATTATCCCTAGCAGGGCTTTGGAACCTGTCCCAGCCAGGGAAAGAGCAGAGAGCTTTTGATTCTTGGATTGGGATACAAAATGCTACCTATCCTAAAAAAGGGAGGGTGGAGAGGAGTAACTGGCACAGAGAATGCCCCTTTAGGGGCAAAGCTCAAGTACCACTGGTGCACTGGGACACTGCATTTGGAAGCTGAAAGCCATCACTTCATAAACATATTTTGGCAAGACCCTGCAGTATTGGTACACGTTTTTCCTTTGGAATGACTCCATGGTTTGTCTCTAAGTAAAGACCATATCCCTGGCCTGCCTGCACTGGGATTACTGCCAGGAGCGTCACAAATTTAGGGGATAAAACGTGCACAGCGAGGGGAGAGGAGGCAGTGTATTGGAGAATTGTAAATTAAAAATGCACCCCTAACACTTCGGTATTTAATTGTGGTGCTGTCATACTCTTTGTTGCTGTGTCACTGATTCGGTCTATACGTGCTAATTAATGATTCCTCATCCATTCCCTATGTGAGGAACAGAGCCCACTCGTCTGTTTGTTTTTAGAAGGAATTTATTCAGGGAGAAAGGTAGCAAAGCAAAGTGGCACCGAGTGTCTAACAGAGTTAGGGCACACCTGCTTTGGGGTTTTCTTGGGGTTTTATACGGTCTAGGGTTTATATATTCATACGAATTTAACATATTCATTAGCTCATTTCCATTTTCCACGCCTTTTTAGAGCATGCTCAATTCCTTTAGGCAGGCCTTTTAATTTAGTTTATCAGGTAAAAACATTTTAGGGTGGTCCTTGAATTTGTTCATCTTCCCAACTCAGCAGGGCTCACACCCTTGGGAGTCACCTGTTACCTGTTCCAACTTCTTCTCTTCTTAGTTGGGCTCATAGTCCTGGAGTCTATTCTCGAGTTCTTTTCTTCTTAGCTGGTCTTACACTCCTGGAGTCTGTTATCCTTTCTTTCACTCCTTTCGTCACTTCCTTTTCACTCCTTTTCGTCTTAGCTGGTCTCGTTCTTTTGGGGGTTTGGATTGGTTATCTAAACTCACACTCTCAATTCCTGCTTTCAAACTATATTCTTATAACAAAGAGAGGTACATGTCTAACAGGAAATATTCATGTGTCTTAACAAGAGGTGTATATGTGTAAAACATACATGTGTCTTAACAAGAGGTATATATGTGTAAAACATTCATGTAAAACATTGATGTGTCCTAACAACAAGAGGTATATATTCAAAAACTTTAACCAGGAAAGCTTACAGGAGTATTCCTATGAAAAAGTCAGCTTAAACAATATTCATATAAAAGAACTTTAACAAGGAGCATTTGTATATAAGCTAACTGAAGCATTTCTATGACCTATATGTGAAAGCCAAAAAAAAAGAATTCATTCTCTCATTTTTCACACCTGTCTATCTACGTGTCTTGTTTGGCTCTCCTCCTCAAGTGTGATCTCCACTGACACATTTACAATGTCACTAAGGTCTCTTTCTTTAGTTGATGTTACCTTTTTAATACCCTATAAGCTCTGAGCACTTCCATGACTTTGTTTTCTACCAGTCCATGTTACTTTCTTCTTACTTTAATTGGTATTGCCCGTTACTCTAAGTAGTGTACTCTGTTACCATTGCCCAGATTGGACAATGGACAATTGGAAATTTAGAGTCCAGTTGGACTCTAAATTTCAGAACTCTGAAATTCTTTATGTTCTGTCCTGAATATACTCAGTAGTCCTCAGGGGCAAATATCTCTGCTGCATGCTTAATTCATCTCTTACAATCAAAAAACTTGAAGGCATTAGGCTTGATTTCCAAAGACGAAAATTTATCTTCCCACTTGCAGTAGTTTTGTGGAAAATTGAACTCATAATGTTCTATTCTTCATGATCACTCAAACTGGTTTTTTCCCTCAGACAGAGATGTAAAGGATGTTAGTTTGTGAGCTTTTGAATCATACCCTCAGGCATAAAAAGTACGGGCATAAAAATACAGATACTTGTGCTCTCCAGTTCCCTACAGCAATGTCTATGTCAGAAATACTCCATTAGCTGTGAATTATTAGGCCACTTCCTTCTTAAACCTCATGGGTACACAGTCATCTGGGAACATACTGCAGGAAGCTGGAGGAGTTGGTAATCCTTGGGGTATCCACAGGCAATCCCTTTACATGGTAAAATAGAGTAGGAAAAGTAGAAATGGAAATGCTGCACCTAAAAATTGGAAGCAGGATAGCATGTGGGTGCTAGAGCAGAAAGAAGATGCAAACCATTTAAAGGGAAAACCTAACTGACTTCAAATGCAATTTAGATTAGAAGGAATTCTTCCCTGGGAGGGTGGTGAGGCCCTGGCACAGGCTGCCCAGAGAAGCGGTGGCTGCCCCATCCCTGGAAGTGTCCAAGGTCAGGTTGGATGGGGCTCTGAGTAACCTGGGATAGTGGAAGGTGTCCCTGCCCATGGCAGGGGGTGGGACTGGATGATATTTAAGGTCCCTTCCAACTCAAACTGTTCTGTGATTCTGTAATTCCAGGGTCTCGCCCCACATCTGTGAGGGTCAACAAAAGTTATTCTGAGGACAAAATTGTACACAGCTCTTGAGAATTTTATAAGGCTTGTGAGGGGAGGAATTTGTCAGGGCAAGGGTGGAAAACATTTTCAGTTTTCACTGGTTCAATTTAAACTCTAATTTGTCATAAAAAAATGTTCTCAATCTTTGGCAAAATTGGCTTTTAAAATTATTTTTAACAGCTTTTTGTGTCATCTACTCCCGAAGTGAGGATTGGTGGCAGCCAAGTACACAGTACTACTACCAAACCAGGCAGTGCTCAAGTGGGTAACAGCTCTCTGAACAGAACTCCAGATTCCCAGGGTATGTTGAGTGAGAGGAGGAAGAAAGGGCTTTGTTGCACAAAGATTCCTGCAGCTCCGCAGCTGCTGCTGTGCACAGGGAGGGGGGAGATCAGCTGCACTCCCTGGGATAGGAGAAACCTTGCCGAGAAAAACAAGCTCAGGACATTAGTTATTTTCCAGATTCATTGCTCCCAAGGACTCTGTTCCTGCACAAAGTGGGATTTGGGTGCCAAGGCCCAAAGTGGCATTTGAAGTTTTACTCTGCCAGATCCGGATGCAGCCAAACCTCTGTGACGGTGCTAGTCCCCTTTTTATTCAACTTGGTTATATCTAACAAACAAGTAATGCTGCTTATTGACAAACAGCTCTACTATTTTGAAATTGGTCTTGCATGGGTCAAGCCCTGAAAGGAACTACAGATGCATCCACAGTGTGTGGATCCAGGTAGTTCCACTTAGCTCATCCATGGAGCATCAGGGAGCCTTCCGCAACTGGAGACTGCAGCATCTGGCCCTGCCAGTCTGGAATGGGCAAAGGAGGACTAAACAGAGTACAACTGGTGCCACACTGAGCAGGGGAAGAACCCACACGTACATTCCTCCTGTTTGCATGTTGCAGTCTCAAAGGACCCGTACATGGTCACTGTACAGACACGGGAAAATCCAGCTCGCTGTCGGCAGGAATCACTTAATGACTTGTTCATGCTGAAGAACAAATTTGATAATCAAAAGTTGTTTCTTAAATGCTGTGTGTGGGTGGGGGTTTATGGGCGGCACTGCTGCAGTTCAAGTGCTTTGTTTTAAATGCTCTCACCAGATGTGTCAGTCCTGGTTCACGTTGTAGGAGTGTTCAAATACGGTCCCAAATCACTGCACCCTTTAGGTGTTTCCAGATTCTGCAGGGGATTAGTTCGTGCAGTCTCTCTGTGTTACTATCCAAACTGGCCACTAGATCGCACTATTGCTCCAAATAATGCATCTGAAGGCGGAGCAGTGTCTGAGAGCAGAGGAGCCAGCTCTGTAAAATGTCTTTTGTGTTCTCACTTTACGAAGTCCCTCTGAGGGAAAAGCACCAACATTCTGAGCCTGCTACAAGGAGATCTGGTCACGCTTGTGTCTTCATCTGTGGGCTGATGGGGACGAGAAACACAATCACCTCAGAGCCCTTTGACTCCCCTGGGCCCTGGTTCCTGTGGTGCTCAGCCACACACAGGCTGGGCAAGAGCTGCTGCCTGGTGTTTCAGAACGCCCCTTCCATGGTCTCTTATGGTGAAGGTGAGACAACCGAGCAGCCTAGAGAAATAATTCCTCTTTTGAGAGATCCTGGGGAGAGGAGGAAACAGCAGCACAGAAAGGCAGAGTCCAGGCTGCCCAACATATCCATCACAGCAGGGCTGTCTCCTGAGACTTGGAGAGTTGGGATGTGCCCTTTTAATGAACTGGAGCAAATAGCTCTTGCAATAGTTGTCTTGCTTCCATCCCACACGTCACCTCTCTAAGCCCAGAGGTGCCAGGAGTTGCTGGTGTCTTCCCTGTCCTCCAGCCCAGGATCCAGCAGCCTGAGGCATGGGCTGCTGCAGACATCCGTGTCTACAGAGAGGTTGGATGACCCTCCTACAGATTTGGACCAGGGTTCCCACATGTAGCTCCTCTGCCTCAGGCCATGTGCAAGGCAGGGAACTCTAGAAGTGTTCAGGTCCTCTGGGGTCTTTGAGGGAGCTTCCAAAAAGGGCTTAGTCCTCTCCCTTTCTGTGTGCCTGTGCCAGAGCTGTGCCCTCTGTGCTTCTGGATGCCAAGGCTGGGATTTTTGCATCTTCCCATCTCACCTGTGCCTTGCTTATACATCCCATAGCTCAGCACAGAGCATTACCTGTTTTCCTCTGGTGACACTGCTTCTCTCAGGCATATTAACTTGATTGCTTGTGTCTAAAACCTTTAACATGAACTCTGTGAACCTTTTTGACAATGAAATTACCATCAAAGGTTCTTATTATGCAGAGCAAAACCTTAATGATGAGGAAAACCCTAGCACTGTAGGAAAAAATTCTTCACAGAAAGGGTGGTGAAGCACTGGCACAGGCTGCCCAGGGAAGTGGTTAAATCCCCATCCCTGGAGAGATTTAAAAGACATGTAGACATACACTTAAGGGCATGGTTTTAGTGGTGGGCTTGGAAGTGCTGCGTTAATGGTTGGATGATTTTAAATGTCTTTTCCAACCTAAATGATTCTACGATTGATGAGGCACCTTGTTGGCTTTTCTGAGAGAGAAGGAGGACATGAGGCTACTGGTGCAGAATCAGTTCAGCTGTGGGAGTGGGAGAAGAGGTGCTGCAAACAGTGGAAGAGCCTTGCTGTCCCTCAGGTGGTGCCATGGGACACCATTCCCAGGGCACAGGAGAAGGGGAGCCATTGGCATTGCATCCAGTTGTATAGCTGGTCTTAAGGCAAGGCAGGCTTCCACACAAGTTCATACAGAGGCCCTGAACTCATGTCTAGCAAGACATACTCATTGCTTTATCACTGTGCCCCGTGACCTTTGCTAAACTAAAAAACTTCACTGCAATGAAAGTCAGTGGGGTTACTTGTATGTACAGAGACTCCAAGGATCTGTACAATGTACTCCAGCACTGCTATTTTAAGAAAAAATGGTACAATGTGTATTTATTTCACAGAAAACCATATATATTGTGCAAACATGAAAGTTAAGCTTTGCAGTCATTGTTGAGTTGTAATTTAAGGTGCCTTTAGGAAATGCTGAGTTCAAAAAGAACCCGTATCTTAAAAACATACCCTCAACATAGGCAGGAAGTAACCCAGCTTTACAAGTTGCCAGATACCTGTGGTCGTTTGAGGTATTTGATATAACTGTGCAGTCATATTCAGGGATGCTCTGGATGATTCAATTAGGCTTGCAAGGAGGTTTAACAGTTTGTTGTTGATAAAAGCTCTAAGCTGCTGTTCTTGGCTGTGATACAAAGAAAGGTCCACAACATTTGTCTCACAAATGACTGAATTTAATATATGTCTAAGAGCATGAGATAATGGGGTTTGTGCTTTTATCTATACAGCATTAGTGTGGTAATATATTGAAGTGTGTAGGACCTGTTTTGTTTTGCACACCTAGCTAAAAAAACAAAACTACAGTTAAGTTGGAGGTGCTGTTGGATCCACATATTTTATATGCTATGGAGGTGAATATTTTGCTCTTTTTTGAAAAATTTTCAGGCATGAGGAGAAGGAAGGTATAGGTAAAGGTAAGGAGAGCTCTGGTGCCTTTCACCCTGAGCTCACTGGTGCTTGTCTCTGGCAATTCACCTGCACAAAATACAAAGAACTCTAGAGATAAAACAGCCCTGTCCAGAAGGGACAGTGTTGGAGACAGAGTGCACAGAGGGGGAGATATCAATGCTTGATTCCCTTTGGGACTCCTGTGGTGTGTTACACAGCCCTTCCTCCTGCCCTTTAAATCTTTGGCTGCAAAGTACCATGTGTTGGGATTATCCCTCTCTAAGGCCATCTCTTCTGTGCAGACTTTTTTGAATTGGTAGAAGACACCGTAAAAATGGTTTAGTGCCTTCTGACAATGACTGGGAAGGGGAAGTTATTTTCTGTCAATATTACAGTGTATGTCAAGTAACAAGCACAAAGAACTCGCTGACAACTCATCACTTGGAGGATTTGTGTTGAGGGCTTTTTTCTCAGTGTGAATTGTGCCCTTTGGGAGGATGAAGTGAAGTAAAATTTCCCTCCAGAGAAGAAGAGCAGAGTGGCAACCTCATGTCCATCCCCCAAACTATTACCAGTCTAACATGGTACAGGAGACCTGGATGTCCTTTGGCCTCCCTACTGAGGTGGCTCCAGTAGCTGTTGGTTGTCACTCTTCTGGTACAGATTACAGCCATCTAGAAACTGGATGAATTCCAAAAGAGATTGTACTAAATGTGTTTTAATTATCCACTTGATGTTGTCCTGATTAGTTACACAGCCCTGGAGGCAAAGCTGTCACATGCTACAGCTGACTTGACTTTTGGAGGTGAGGCAAGGGACTGTTGTGTATGGAAACAATGGACTGATTTATCAGCCAACAGACCTTTTTATTCAGAGCAGTTAGTGTCCTACAGATGGTCAGATGAATCATCCTAAGTACAGAAAATGTGGCGTTTGTGGGCTAAGGTTAGCCTTTGAGAAAGCATAAGCTGAAATGGAAATGGGTTCAAACCACAATTTTCAGTGATGTTAAGCTGTGTTACTCTGTTAAGAATGAAAAGTAAATTGACATGTTAAGCTGGGAGGAGTTTTCACAACAGCTACAGAATTGAGCCCCTGCCTTGATTTTAAATGGGCAGCACATAACCTGTAAGAAAAAAGAATATTTTATGCAATTCTTCAGACATGACCCAGGGCACGGAATGATGGAAGTTTCAAAACAATTTGGTTTTTATCCTGTGCTAATTCCTTTAAAACAACCAAGATTGAAATGACCACTATACAGAGGAAGAAAATCTCATTCTTTGATGCTTGCAGAGAAGCTCAGCCCAGAGATGAAACTTGGAATGCTTTGTCCCTTACTCCATTAATTCATTTCCCCTGAGTAGCACTGATAACATGCCAGCACTAACAGGAACATGAAGAAATCTATTCAAAGGCCAAGGCTCCAGTGCTCCCTGACTGCACAGACCCCTTTCTGTAATTTTCTAAATGGCAGGATGGGTTTTGATCTCTGCATCAAAGCACAGGGAAGTTTGGGGCTGTGGGGGTTTTGGTAAAGAAAAAAAATTATATATAAAATATATATTTGAGACAGATTATGGGAAACACAGAGATAAATATATACTCTGCAATATTGGCCTTCACCATGTATCAACTGCAGGGCAAAGCACGTAACTCATAAAGCAGGGAATCTCTCAAGATAGGAAAGTAGCAAAATTCTCTTCACAACTTTGATAATTATTTTATAAGAAAGAAAGAAAGAACAGAAAGAAAGCACAGAAAATATTTGTGACTGTTTATCTGCTGGTTTTCTCGGCCTGCTGTTGTGTATCTTATATCCCAAACACAAGGGTTAGCAAAACAAATAACTCTTTTCTGAAAATCTTTTAATCAAGCTCTTGTAGACCAGAAGAAAACTTGCACTGGTTTGAAGCACAAACTTTTTTCCTAGTACTTAAAGTTGTGATTTTGTCTGTACTTTATTACCACAGTTTATGACAGCTGTGGACAGCTGTGCAGAGCTGTTGCTAACTTCATATCAGCCAAACCCATCTAAGCTTGCTTTCCCCCACAACAAGCACTCAGTCAGGTTCCAATCTGTTTGGAACCACACATCTGGGTAGACTTTGGTTAAATGAGATACTTGAGAGTGAAAGGCCTGAAACCTCAGGTGGGCTCTGGATTTCACTGGGGCCTTACTACAGGCAGGAAAGCTAAAAATGCAACAGTAAAAAATGGGAAGAAAATTAAGGCAGAAGGATCCAGGGCTACATATTTATGAACCAGATAGATATTAATAGTTTAATTTAAATTATTTTTTTCCCACTGGAGTTTCCTATATGTTCTTTTCTTGGAACTAAACAATGCTTCCTGCCCACTCCTGCAAGTTGCAGTTCCTCCTCCAAAGCCACAGTGCCAGTGACCTTGCATTCAGGAAATACCAGCTGAGCCTTTTATAGCCTCACTGTAAATAGCTGAATTCAGTGCTGTTAAATTTTTTTAGCTTTCTTTTACAAGATTTATAGATGTTGAAATGTTACAGAGTATTTAAACACCCAGATCAGTTCAGTAGTCCTTTTTGTTTAATAAATACACAGAGTTAACTCTGCTTTGGCAGGTTGGGGTAAGTGAATGCATGTGCATGAGAGGAAAGTCAATGAGCTGCAGTGCTGAGAGCTGCAGGTTATTTTTTGCTCTTCTCAAAGCAAGTAACTCTGATTACAGTTCATACACCCCCCCAAAAAAACCTGCCAGATTACAGGCTCTTCATGCACGTCAGACTCTGCATTTCCAGATTGCTGCTGGGACACCTGACATGGACAGGATGGTGTGGTGTTTTTAAATCTGTATCTTGGACTCTGAGCAACATTCCCAGCCCCAGGGATGCTCTGCATGCAGTTGGTTGGTAGCAGCTCACTTTATATTCACCCAGTGGATCTTGCACAGAAACAGTTTTACTGAAGGCAAAGAAACCTGTCTCAAAACGCTCTAGCAAAGTCTTGTATACTGAACTCATCCCAGACCAAACATCATTTGATAATGTCATATGAATTGACAGAATCTTCAATAAATGTACAAATTTGGATTCTGAAATGACACGGCCCGGGCTCCTAAACAGGAGTTTTTCTTCCTTTATCAAAGTCCAATACCAGATAAGAGTCGGACTCGCAGCTTTTCAGTTTCTCTTGTTGTTTATTGAGTCCTTATCTCAATTCCAACATGCCATCCTACACCTGGACTTAACACCTTGAAACGTGTGCTGCAAAAGCTGTGAAATGGCGACTGCAGTGAAGTTTTAAAGACTTTTTTATCCAATTAACTGTTACAACGTGCTATATTTATAATTCTGTACCAATAACCATCACCTGTTACTAACGCATTTCCTGTACCTCAAATCTGTTCTACCAATGTCCTCGTGCCACCTCCACAGCAGAACATGGAGCAAGAAGAAGAAGAAAAGAGAATTCAGGACAACACCCCAAATCCTCCATCTTGTCTCCTTTTACATCCATACTATAAAACCCAAAACTATAAATCTTCACCTCTGTGATAAACTAAACTATAAGCTAACTTATGTTTTTAATACTTTTAATTCATCCATGTGTGTTGGAAGCTTTTCCCATGGGCACAGATCAAAGACTGTGTCCTCCTGGGGTCCCAGCAAGGGTCCCGGACCCCTCAGGGCAATTTGAGGGGTTTTCCAGATGTCTTGGACTCCAACACTGAAAGAGATAGTAAAGACATGAAACAAACTGCACTTTTGAGGCATAAAAAACTCTTAGAATTTGAGGATTCCAGATAGTGAATTTTAGATTGGAGGTAGAAGTTGCAGTGCAAATGTTGTTATTACTTCTTTATTTTTTATTGATGCTACAAATTTTATGGGGAATGAAGTTAGAAAATGGATGTCTGGTTGAATTCTAGGGCTTACCTGGAAGTTCAGGATGTTTTATTCTCATTCCTGGAAATGCAGGCATTAGCTTCCTAATTCAGTTTTAGAAATTGCTTCCTCATGTCTTATCTTAACAGCTGATTGACACTTTTGTTTTCACTGGCCCATTGTAGCATGAGTTGTGTGTAGTCTATTTTATTTGATTACACTGGAGGCCGAGATCTGCTTGACTTCTACTTTCAGCTGCCTTTGTTTGGTATAAAGCAGAATTGAGCTCAGTCCAGCAGGATGCCAATGAAGGCTGTTCAGTTTTGGCCATCCAGTGAAGACTATTTCATTTTGAGAGATGCTTTCTGCCCTGCGGTGCTGAGCCCATCTGCTCCTTGCCCAAACGAAATGGGGACAGTCTGGGTGACACAACAGTACGTGTTTCCAGAGGTTGTTACACCAGTGTTGGGGTGAAACTCCAGCAGCATTACAGCAGTCCCACTATTTCTGCCCTTTGCAGCTGCTCTGAAAGCAGCAGGGTAAGCATGGAACAGGGGGTGCACCTCTCTCCATCTAGCAATGGGGAAGGGGGTTCCCCTGCAGCATTTAGTGACACTTGGTGCCAAGAGTCTCTCCTTCAATCATGTGGTGGTGGCAGAACACTAGAAGGAAGAGCCAGGCAGTGCCTACAGAAATAGGGAGAGAATCAGAGAAGCAGAATCCTACACTGCTTTGGGTTGGAAGGGACCTTAAAAATCCCCGACTTCCACCCCCTGCCATGGGCAGGGACACCTTTCTCTATCCCAGGTTGCTCCAAGCCCCATCCAACCTGGCCTTGGACATTTCCAGGGCTGGGGCAGCCACAGCTTCTCTGGGAAACCTGTGCCAGGGCCTCACCACCCTCACAGCCAAGAATTTATTCTCAACATCTAATGTAAACCTAGTCTCTGTCAGTGTGCAGCCATTCCCCCCTGCCCTGTCACTCCAGTTCCTGATGAACAGCCCCTCTCTGGCTTCCTTGTAGGTCCCTTCAGATACTGGAAGATGCTGTGAGGCCTCCACAAAACCTCCAGGCAAAAAGCAACAGCCTTCAGCTCTTGCTCAGTTTTCTCTCTTTTTGTGCTACCTGGCTGTTGCTCAAACCCTCTCTCCTAGTCCCTTCATACTTACTTCTCCAGAGTTCCCTTTCTGTTTAGCTTTGAGTTCCACATACCACTTCACCTCCAGAGTAAACCCATGAGCTAAAAAAAAAAGTACAGTTGATGCCTGTTTGGCCCACAGATTATTTAGGTTCTAAATGTGTCCTGCAAGGCAAGTATTTTGCAAGGCACAGGTCTGTCCCTCAGTGCTTGTTAGGCACTGCTATATCCTAGTGTTCACTGCACACTTCGTGCCAGCTGCTGATGTTTTTAGCACTAATGGGTGTAACTGGGCCTCACTTGACATGAGGGCAATCAACTGTCCCCAGTGTCTGTGAGTCGCTCTGTTTGTAACAACACTTCATGCAACATCTTTGTACGACCTCTCAAATCTGCCCGAGGCGTTTGCAATGTCATCAAAAGCCACCTCTAACTTTTGTTCACAGTAATGATGCATTATGAGTTCCAGCAAAGAAATCTGCTTTTCCTAAACAGGTTTCAGAATAATACTGCCTTTCATGGTACTCACTTGACTACTTTTAAAGGTTACTTTGCACAACAAATATCCCTAGAACAGCAATATGTGAACAGAGATTAATGTTCTACATAGTGAGACAAGTCATTTCAATTCTGCCTGTGTCTTGCCAAAAAATAACAAAGCTAAATGAAATTGATAGTGTGGAAATGATGGCACTCTCTTTGCTTGCCAAAAGCTCTCTCTCTCACAAGCTACGGAGTCCTCAGCAAATCACATTTCATCCTAAACATGGAAAAAGAGATTCAGAGACACGAAGTATGGCCCTTTTAAAGCATTAATGAGAGATAAAGTGTTAGCATAAATGAATGGGACAAACCCAGTATTTCATGAGAACCTATGTAATGTATGAAGGATGGATGCACTTCAGCTTTAAGTAATTACAGACCCTTTGCTGTTCATAGTTATTTAAATTACTTGAAAGATGGGTGAACTCAGCACAGGAGGCTCTGTCTAAATATAATTGATGATGAACTACTTAAATAGGCTTTTGGTCTGTTCTTCAGCTCTCAGTGCTTTTCTCAAGGTGACCGATGGTAATTTACAGACACAGAGCAGCAATTCCTCCAAAGCTGGCAGAGCCATTGATTTTGACCTAAGCTTTCAGGTGATGAGCTACCAATTACTGCTGTAAACGTCTGAGCTGCTCTGCTTTTGGAGCACACGAAGCACTGGCTCTTCAGCACTTTGAGATGGCAAGATATCCAATGTATTGATTCTTTCCTATTGATCAAGCTCCCGGGCAGTAGCTGCTGCAGGACTACCTCTGCATCTGGAGATTTTGGGTCACCTCAGACTTAATGACTTTCCCAAGCAGACTTAATGTGCATATTTAGCAGTAATACCCAATTAGCAGCAGACACAATAGATACTGATTGATGGGTTTACAGAGAATTGTACAAATATATCGAGCCCAAAAATTCCACTCCCTCTTTGGCAAAGATAAATCAAATATAAAGTAACGGAAGAAAAAATATCAAAGTCTACAAGGCAAATCTGGAATGAAAAGCTGATTGAAATTTACCATACAATGCATGATTAGTTGTGTAGGCTTAGAGATTTTAGTGCCAAGTGAAAGGTTTATTTGCACAAGTTTGGAGGCTTGGTTTTTGTTTTGGCCTCTATTCCTGGGTATCGAGGAATTTACCTGACTTAGGACTTCTAAAGACACTGTGTAAGGGGTTCTAAAACTACCTCTAGTCACAGTAAGCAGATTTGCAAAATCCTTTCTCTTCTGTGCAAAGATCTTCATCAGATGTACTCTTCAACTACCAGGAAAGCTGTTTGTTGTTATGTGCCATCACTGGCAGCTCCAGCTATCTTCCCTGGAAACTCCAGCTATCTTTATTGCTAGAATCAACCTTAAAAAAATAAACTGCTATCATACCCTAAAATGCAGACACACATACAAGGTAAGGAATGTTAATGTATGGCCCACAGATGAGCCTTCCACTAGGACAAAAAGCTTTTTAGAAGTGATTTGGTCACAATTGTATTAATTGGAGATTTTTGGTAGGATAAGCTAGAAGATGGTACTTGGCCTGTGCTCTCTGGAAGACCTTCTAGTAAGATAGAAGGTCATTGCTGCCCCTGCCTTGCTGCTTGATTTCTGCATGTTTCTTAGATTGAAGGTTTTGGGGGGTCTGGTTCCCTTCTGTTCTGCATTTGAGAAGATCCTACAAGAGAGGAGCTGAAGGCTTGAGTTCCTCCAATGCATATAGAGAAATCAAGTCTCTAGCCCAGAGGTTGAGTAATATTATCTATAGAATATGTAGAATTTCCCTCGTAGTTTTGGGACTTTCTGAAGAAAGTTTCTGCATAAGTACAGAGATTTTCAGAGAATGTCTAAGCACTATACACCTTCCTTTTAATTTCTCTGCCTTGTTTCCAATGGCTTTTGGCTTTTCATGTGCAGTGGTTGCTCATAGTAATAACCCCTAAGAGAAAAGGCAGCATAAAGCTTCTGAAAGTCCAACAGATGCTTGTAATATCACAGCCCTCTCTACAGGGACTTCTGTAAACTGATTCCTTGCTGCACTCAGCATGTTAACATCCAGGAGCAGAATATTGTTTGTGGAATTTATAATGGGACATGGGATTCCAAACATTGATCCACGGGGTCCTATAACTACAGGAGCTCCACACAATACCTTTTCAAGCTGCCTCGACTTTGCTGGTTTTCAAACACAACTCGGTTTGCCTTTACAACCTATTTGGAATAATTTTCACTTGGTACATCCTTACAAAGAGACTGTGGAGGAGAATGATGATCTGTCAAGCACTGATGTGTTTGGGAATATTGAGCACAAGTTTTTGTGTGTTATTTAAATGAATGACTCCTTTTGTCAGCCTTGAAATATGCAGCGTCACTCCGGCAACCTCTGTGCCGTGGAAGGTGTGCAGGCAAGGAGAGCACAAAGGAACAAGAGGCAGCAGAATGGCATACATGATGAATAGGGAAAATAAGTCATTAGGAAAGCCTGGAGTGAAAACAAGAGGGACAAAAAAAAAAAAATCTCGCAGGAGAGTGAGGTGGGAAAATGGGATTGGTTTCATTTTTTTCTCTCAGCAGATTTCTGGGATTGCTTGCAAGGGTTTAGAGGGAAAATACGCATGAAAAATGCAAAAGTTCATGCAAAAGCATCAGCTCCTTGTTTCTAATGTTCAGTTATTTTATGGCATTATTTTATTTTCTCTGACTCTCTGTTATTTTCCACCGTTGTCTCAAACCTTCCTATGAATAAAATGTAATAACCCCAAATGCCTCACTCTGACAGACTTTTTTCTGCTCCAAAAGTATCTTCCTCCCCAGGAGCTCTTTGGTTATAAAAAATAATTTTCAGTCCTAGAAAAGTTCAGCAGGTGCCCCCAGCCTCTGTCACTACATCCCTGCCATGTCTGTACCCCACGTGCAGACACTGATGACCATTACCTGGCAGCAGGTTCATTTCCACAACATCAGCTACAACAATATCCAGCTCTGCTCTAAACCCCAACATTTTCTTTGTATATGGCCCCTACCTGTTTCAGAAGGTACAAAACAAATATATTCCCTCAGCAACTGAAGGGGAGGCAGAATTGCATTGTTTGAATAGCATTTTCTATTTTTCCTGATAAAAAATAGTATAATTTCAGTTTAAAAAAAAAAAAAGTACTCAAAGTTATTCTCTTGCATTTGGGTTTTGCATATTCTTTTTTTTCCAAAGTGGTATCTTCAGATCGTGATTAAATGGATGAACTGAAATGCTATTCAAATTAATATTGTCTTTAAAATGTCAGTATTGAAAAGGGGGATATTCCTGTAATAGTGTGCAACTCAGACTTAATTTTTACCAGAATAATGCACAATGATAATTGGCTTTTCAACAAACTATGATTGAAAAACTTAAACGTTATAAACTTCTGCAGCCCTGTAACTTTGGGGAATTGCAATACCAGTGGATATCTGTGCAGCACCTTTTTTTTTTCCCCCTCTTTTGATTTGTTTTAACTTGCTTAGCTTAAACCTGTATTTCTCCTTTTGGTAAATGTGACTACCAGTAGGCTTTTTGAGTACGTAAAATACATAAATCAGATCCATAGAATCACGGGATGGTTTGGGTTGGAAGGGCCCTTAAACCTCATCCAGCCCCACCCCCTGCCATGGGCAGGGACACCTTCCACTATCCCAGGTTGCTCCAAGCCCCATCCAGCCTGGCCCTGGACACTCCCAGGGATGGGGCAGCCGCAGCTTCTCTGGGCAACCTGTGCCAGGGCCTCCCCACCCTCCCAGGGAAGAATTCCTTCCCAATATCCAATCTAGTCCTACTATCTTTCTTTCATTTTTCTTTCTTTTTTTTACAATTTTTTATTGCTAGTAAGATGCCATGTGTCATTTTCCTGGGACAAATTGTGGAAATAAAAAGCCTCAAACACCATAAGCCTTTGAAGCTGGGACGTGTGCTGTGTGCACATGTCCCATTAACACAGAGTGTGCCACCATCTTCTATAGTCACTTGTTAATTGGCTGCTTACCTCCTCCCTCTGGGAAGTCCTAACTCCACTCATCACAGCTCTTGAACCACTCCACACACATTAAATCATCCTGCAAATATCTCTGCTGCATCTCCTCATCCTACAAACCCACAGTGCCCAGCAGGGCTTTTTCTTGGTCATTTTTTAGTTGTCCATGGTAGTGAAGCTGCTTATCAGGCACACCCTCAGCTCCCCATTATCTCAGCTGTGAGTTACAAGGTCATTAGACTGTCTAGCATTGCTTTGGCAAACTCATGTTAATTAGCTTTAGGCACATATATTCCATTACCTTATGAATGCTTCTTGTCTTCCGAATCCCTTCTTTTCTTTTTAATAAAAAAAAATGAATATATTTTAGGGCACTGCAAGTGGGATCCAAATTTGAGACCTTGTATGACAGCATCACTGAGTTCTCTAAATACTGCATTATTTTTCATTTATATCAGAAAAACAGAACTGCCACTCTACCTCAGTTACTCCCAAATCTAAAATCTTCTCCAAATTACATTTCAGAAAGGTGTTCCGTAGCCAAAACATGTGGTAGGATAAAGGCATCAGAGAGATGTAACACAAATTTATTTGGGAATATATTTTATTCCCAAATATTCTCTGCATTTGTAGAGGATCTTGTTGGACTTCTTGGACCCAGCTCAGGCCAACCCCAGCAGCAGCAGTGCCAGTGGAACTCTTCCCATCTCACCACAGCCAGAGTTCTTTGCACTGTGATTTACCAACACGTGCTGCTTGGATGAAAGAGCACTGCATTTGTACACTGGCTTTTAAAAATAATTCCACTCTTGAAAGAAGCCTGATTGACAAAGAATGTGAGCCATTGAATTAGAACGTGCCAGATTTTACTAAGAACACTCTATATATGCAAATTTATGGGAGGGGAAGCAATATTCTTACTCCCATTTAGGGTGGGATGATGGAAAAAATTCTCTTGTTACAGGGAAGAATTAATAATTTTGCTTTGTCTGTAGGAAGGCAAAAGCCAGCAATCATGTTACAAAGTAGGCTGCATAAATTGGTTGACTTTCTCTGCCTCTTTCTCCATCACATCTTAGGAAGAAGAAAAGGTTTCTTAATGGTGCCAGGTTCCATTAGAAGAGCAGCACACCCCAGTTTTAATTGACACAGACCATGTCCTAAGAAAATACCAGGCAAAGTCCCCGGCCATTCAATTACCACATAAATAAGGATGTGCATATCTCCCCTCCTATCACCATCTTGCTTTTTCTTTTGCTGTTGACAAAAATGCATTAATGGCTAAAAGCAGCTTTTCATTTGAATAATGACTTAATGCTTCTATGAATTTCGGATGGTGGAATATAAGCCCTTTCTTTAAAAGTTTGCAGCTTCCCTGGAGTTCACCAGCTGCCTTTGCTCAAGGAAGGAGTGAAGACCAAAAAGGCAAATGGGAGACTTCCAACCTCAGCACCTGCTAAGGGTGCTGCTGGGATTTATAAATGTTTTTAGGGAAGGGGCTGTGGTTGATGGGAGAGAGGCAAACACCCCGTGGTGTGTGGTTTGTGGTGCAGATCAGGTTTCTTTTTCCTGCCTCTCCAGGTGGAGGTGACCCTTTGCAGGTCCACACTCCAGGTAGGAGAGATCATCAAGGAAAGAAGAACCACTGCCTTCTTTGGACTTAACCATAGGAGAGTCACCAAATGTGAGTCCAAAGGAATGATGTGCAGGCCACTAATGTTAATTGTTCAAGCTGGTAATTATTTATGGGAATCAGTGCTAGTTGTCATGCCTCCTTCATTCTGCACTACAGGCCCTTCCTGCTGCCAGAGGTTTTGCTATCCCACCCCATTTGTCAGCGGTACAAGGACGGAAAATCCGTTTGTTTGATAGCCACTGGATCCCTAAACAGCCAGCTGCCCTATTTACATTTCCTTTTTCCCATATTTTGGACGCTGGACATCAAAATGGCTTTGATCCAGCCAAAAGTCAGTAACACTGTGGCCAAAATGAGAAAAATGGCGGGCAACAGCACTTAAACCAACCATGAGCTGTGTGTGGTGTCCTATGAAGATGTGCTTCCACAGCCAGCCTTTAGCCCCTTCTCCATTTCTGAAGGAAAAATCCCACTTCAAACAGGCATTGCAGTTCAAACTCTTTCCTATTTTAGGAATTAAAACTAAGGCAATGCCATGCTCCCCACACCTCATTTCCGAAATAATTGAACCCTGAATGATTAATAGGAGTTTTGGGCATACCAGGGAATATGAGAGGGGGGGTGAGGCTGGAGAGTGTCTCAGTGGAGCAGCCCAGTCTGTGTGGTGGTGTGTTTCTCAAATTGAGAATGGTTTGTTCCCCCCTATCTGTACGGTTTGTTCTGTTAAAGACTTCACTCCCCTTATTCCAGACCTTTCCCTATCAGTCCCCCAAACCATTCCCTTTGTTCTCGTCCCTTCCCTGTCAATTATTAAGCCACTCCTGGGAATTTCCCTAAACCCCGACGTTTCATTCGCCCACGTGACCTTCCCAGTTCCACCCCTGGTTGTTATTGGTTCTCCTCATGTGTCCATCCCTCCCTGACCCCTCCTGTCCCAGTTGCCTGTTGGCTGATACCTCTGTTCCCTCCCCTGTTTAAAAGTTGCTGCACTGAGATACTCAGAGCCTTTCTGGGTTTGTCTTCCCTGAGCTTAGTAAGGGCTCTGTGGGTCTGCTGCCCCAGAGTCTGGAATAAACTTGGACTGAGTCACCCCAGGAAGGTCTCCTCGATTCCTTCGCCCACCGAAGTCACATCTCCATCTCCCGGGACATCGTCCTCTGTAGGGTGAGAGCTTAAAGGTGTCGCCCTTTCTCTCGTGCCTAAAGCGCAGCCCTGTCTGATCCTCGCTAGGACAGGAACGGGGCTGTTCTCCCCCTGCCCAGCGACCGCTGCCGCGCACAGCTAAGCCCGGGCTGATACGTCAGCGGCAAGTCTGTAGTTCTAAACTGTGGGGCACAGCAGCACCCTGTGAGTGGTGATCACGAGACTGTTAAATTACAGACAGCTCTGAAACAGCTGTTAAGAAACCAACTTCCACTAGATGGAAAGTTCTTTCTGCTTTCTCCTCATCTCTTCCCCTACTCCCTGAGCCTGGGACCTGAGAGCCACCGTGCTTTGATTGCACTCCGTGTGACCTGGAAAAGCACTTACGCTGCAATTCACCCTGCAAAGGCCACCTTCTCTCTCTGAATTTCTAAAGGTGTACTTTGCACATAAGTCTGTTAATTATTAGCTACAAATTATATATATGTTTAAGCTGAAAGCAAGAAAAATATCAGGCTTTTGACAACAGTGATTTGTTTCTCCCAAGTGAATTCCTGAAAATACGTAGGTCTTTCTATCCCTTTCGTTGTGGATTAAGAATCTATGACCATTTGTCTTGCTAGAGAGGAAAATAATCTATGTTCTCCTATACAACTGGAATGGTGCAGATAAAGGAATGCGTAAATAGATATGCTTGTATTTGCTGCCAGCAGCCTTTGTGCAGGAAAAGGTGCAATACTGCAATGGTTGCACTGTAATGAAAGGACCTGTTTCATTAGTGTAGAAGGGACTTTCTGTTAGTGGAGTAAGATTTAATCATCTTCATCAAATAGACAAAAATTAAGTAGGGTTCAAGCAAGCATGACACCGATATACAAAAAACCCCCATATTTAGAAAATTCAGTTTAAGTTCTCTTTATGTACCTTCTGTATTTTTGGGGCCATTGATAGTATTATTCTTGGATTCCTAATTTCATACATCAGTTTGAAAAGCAAACCACAGTATTTCATAACAGTGTACAGAGAAATTTCAGCATAATAGATAGAAGTCTACAGAAGCCATATGGAACATGAATGGGATTGTCTTGCTTTGTTGCCCATTATCATCTTGGTCTAGTTCCATATGGTGGTTGAGCTCTGTTTACATGACTTTGATGTGTAGGCATCTATGTTATTGGAGCTGTTACCCAATTAATAAAAACCTACTGCCATATGTGCTGATTGCACAGCTTGCTCTTGTATTGCATTGGAAGCTGATTGATTGTTCTGATGATAATAATGTCCTTTTATACAGAAACTGCATTCACAGTCGTGTTTCTAAGTTGTGCTTACTAAGAGGGAGCTCTTGATGTGAACTAATGCAAAACTTCAGCTCATGACCTGAAACAAGCTGGTTCTCCTCAGTCCAGAATTTGGAAAAAAATTCTGATTAATGAAGTCAGGTCAGAAAGAAAAGTTTAATTTAGCGTCTTATGTGTAAATTCACGTGGAGGTGAAGTAGAAAGAAACTTACAAGTTTCTGGACAAGGGCTGATGAAAATGACGTAAAGACCTTGATTTTGAGATTGTTCATCAGGTGTTAAAACATTTAGAAAGGGATTAAAATTTCACAACTTTGGTCAAAGACCAGATCTTTTATGGACTCCATTAAAATTTCCATAAGGGATCAGTTTTGAAATGTCTTTCTTCTAGAAAGCGTGTGGCTTTTGTGACACATGTGGTACTGGTTGAGGGGCAGTGCCTCGGCTGGGCAGACCATTGCTTGGGACCAAAGTGCTTCTTTCTGAAGCCTGTGGAAAGTATTTCTTTGAAAAATCCATACCTGTAATCTTTCTGCATTGGTCCTTACTTATGTGTGCCCTCCAGGAACCAGCAGCAGGCCTAAAGCCACCAAAGTGTTTGTACAGCAGTGCTTCCTGGGGGTCCTGCCCACCCTCTTGCAGTTACTGTGTGCCTCACAATTAGCTTGTTTGGAGTGAAACTATGGGTGATTGGCCAGAGTAAATTGGTTTGCTGCTAAATTCAGTGAGGCTAAGCAAGCAAATGAAGATTTGGCCCATATTAGTGTTTATTTCCTTTAAAAGAGAATGACTTTGAAAAGAGCCTGTGGATTCAGGGACCTGCTATTACCATAGCTCACTAATGATAATTACTGTGGAATTTCCTGTTTGAGGAAGTCCAACTGTGAGTTCATAAACATGTGTCAAAGCAATGGAGAGGAAAAGCAAAATTCAAACAACTTTTCAGTACCTTAAGTCTTGCTTTTGATTTGCAGCTTTTCCTTGGTGTTCAGTTTTGGCTTGGAGCAATGAAAGGCTCTGACAAGTTGCCTGGATGGGGGAAGAATTACACAAACAAAACCAGAAATTGAGCAATTCTTTTTTATTGATGTATATTATTTTTAACTCTAAGGGGTGTAACAGGAATTTCTTCTCACCTTTTAAACTAATGTTTCTGCTTTATTATCCATACAGCAGTACTGCCATTTTACAAATTAGAGATGCACTGAAAGAATCCTGGAGGTTCCACTGAATCTATGTATTTACGTTGCTGATCCATTACACATCCTAAATAAAAAGACACAGTGCCCTCTCTGGGTTCTGTAGGATGAACTTAACGGTTTATTCAGCCATGAACTTCACTTCTTCATCTCACTTTGAGGTGGCAGTTGGCTGCAGTTGGAACTGAGCAAAATGGTTTTGTTTTAAAATAGTAAGATTTATTCTGAATCCATTGACTGGACATGTTCATGAAGAGGAAAGTAGAAGCAGTGTTCTCCAGTTGTTCTTCTGAGGTTGCTAAATGTTAATAAAATAAAAATGCAAGCATAAAGGAGCGCAGAGCAAGGCCAGAGCATTCAGGTTCTATACATAAAATCTCAAAGGCATGATTGTAAGTAAATCTGGGAATTAGGGAATTTCAAATGTGGTTTTGCAGAAGAAACCTGGCAGGCTTTGAAGTAAAAAAAAACCAAAACAAACATTTGGCTTTTTTGGCCTGAGGAGTAAGTTTAAAATCAGTCACAGGCATGCTGTGCCTTAATTTCAGGTCAGACCTAGTGGCCACAGCAGCCCAGGAAAGACACTGAAAAGCCTAGAGATTTTTGTGGGGGACTTGTATTTGGTGAGAAAATGGACTGATTCAAGCAGCTGCAGGCTCTTTCATCTGACCTCATTAGTACATAAAGCTTTAGAACAAGTGTTGAAGGAAGACTAATTAAAGATGTGGAGGTATATGAAAACCTAGTTAAAATGCAGCAGGACTTCACCAAAGAACATACCAGTCTAAGCCAGCATGATAAAGTCTGATAAATCATTTTCTCAGACAATGAAAACACAGTACATCAAATCTATCTGGACTTCAATAAGACACTTGAGAGGATGCCATGCGAGAAAATATTAATTAAGATGGAGAGATGTGGATGAATGTAAGAAATGAAAAGTGAGGACAATAACACATGCTGAAAGGGAAAGTCTAGATGGAAGAAGGTTACTAATGTGGTTCCATAGGGACTGATCTCAGAACTAATCTTAGTTAAAATTTTATTAGTGACCTTGGCACAAAAAACATGAGTGTGCTAATTAAATTTGCTGATGACATAAACCTAAGACCTGCTGTTACAACAGAAAAGGATGGGAATACCCTATGGAAAGAATTGGATGAGTCTGCAGACAGGAGAAAGAGAAATGTGATGCAATTTAATAGCAGAAATACAGAGTTGTGCACTTAGCAGAAATTCCCATTAATTTTAGTAAAGTGGGGTGAGGCGACTTCTCCAGAGAGACAGAAGAAAGAAAAAATATTGCATGAACTAATCTAAGAAGCAGAGTGCAGAGGGAGCTGCTTTCTGTCAGACAGGGGCACACCATGCAGCCAGAGGTGTCGGAGCAGTCACACCAGGGCAGCCCATGTCCCACAGCCCCCCATTCTGACAGCAGCCACCACCACAAGGTGAGTCTGGCAGGGCTCTTCCAGAGCAGTGGAAGCATCTGGCAATTTGTGACTCAGTGAGGTGGTGGCCTTGTGCCTCTAATTGTGTTCTCAGGGGGTCTTTTTCCCTCTCCGTTGATTTATCTCAGCTTACTTCCCATGCTCTTACTGGCAATGAAAATTTCTTAATGAGTGTGAGCTTGAGGGAGTATGAAGAAAATGTCATGATACTGTTGAAATTGTTGGACAGAAGATGAAGCTGGAGTCTTTTAGGATGATCACAGACTATGCTAAGCTGGAAGGGCTCCACGTGGATCGTGGAGTCCAACCCTCGGCCCTGCACAGGCCCATCCCCAGGAGTCCCCCCTGTCCTTGAGGATCATCCAAACCCTCCCGGAGCTCTGTCAGCCTTGGTGCTGTGCCCACTGCCCTGGGGAGCCTGGTCAGTGCCCCACCACCCTCTGGGGGAAGAACCTTTCCCCAATATCCAACCTGACCCTTCACTGACACAACTCCAGGCCATTCCCTGGCTCCTGTCCCTGGTCACACAGGGCAGAGCTCAGTCCCTGTCCCTCCTCTGCCCCTCCCCAGGGAGTTGTCGCTGCCATGAGGTCTCCCCTCAGTCTCCTCTTCTCCAGCTGAACAGATCGTGCTACTTTGGAACCTGTCCTAAGTGCATGGGGACACGAGTAAACCTAGAGGGGCTACTAGTGTCACACATCTGTAAAAAACTTATATGGAAGGGATAATGTCAGTCTTTTCTACACGAGTTGGGAGATCACAATAGGCAGACACCGCCTGCTCACTTACCGGGCTGAGGGAGCAGTGCTGCCAGCGAGGGGCCGCCTCTGCCTCCCGTGGGCTGAGTGACACCAGCTGTGTCCGTTCTCCCCCGCCGCAGTCAGGCGGCGATGCTGCCAAACCCGACCGCTAATTTGTACAAATACCACCATTCCCGCTCATGCCCGCTCCCCGCCCCGGCGCGGGGCGGTTCGGAGGGACCCATCCCATCCCCTCCCATCCCCTCCCATCCCCTCCCATCCCAATCCCCTCAGACACCTGTGGCGCGCGCGCTTCCCGCCTCAGGACGGGCGGGGCCCCGGCCCGGCCAGCGCCGCCTCAGCCCCTCACGCCCGGCCGGTCCCGCCGCCGCCTCACCGCGAAGCGAAACCGAAAGGACCGGCCGGGCTCCGCTCCGGCACCGCCGGCTTCGGCTCCGCCAGCCGCACCTCTGGCAAACGGGAAAAGGGAAGAGGGAAAAGGTAAAAGCCGCCGGGCTGCCCGCGGGAGGGATGCGTGAGGGGCGCGGGCGTGGCGGGACCCCGGGGGCTCCTCCAGAGAGACCTCTATCTATCGTATGTTGCTACATGTGTGGGTACAAGGGTCCATACAGGGATACGTCAAACTACGCCCTTTGTGCTTCCGATAGCAACCTGGTGGGCTGCCCTTCCACCCTGACCATTTTGTTGGATGAAGAACACCACCCAGTCGGGTGTCTGGGGTTCCCGCCTCATTTCGCCCCTCAGGCAGCGGCTGTGACGAGCTCACATATTTCGGTGGGTTCTTCCTGCAGGACACCTTCAGTTTTACTGTTTCACACAACAGTATGATTCAAAGGTCATAGCGAGACAGGTTTATACTGTAACAGGTTTTATGTAATGTGTAATATCGCTGTTACTTTACAGCGGTGCTTATACCTCTGTCTGGGAACGGTGTCGGGGTTATTTGCACAAGGATCTGACTCAACTGAACGGGATTCTGTACAGTGAGAATATGTGAAATAGTTTGTCGGGTTTGGTGGTGGGCAGGTGAATCTGCACTGTTGTGGATATTCCCATTGATTTTGCGGGACATGGGAAACCTCTCCATGTGACTCCTTGCAGGATTGGAACTTGTATCCATATGAAACCTCACAGGAAACACAAAGCGGGTGACAATTGTAAGCATTGTCGGGTTATGATACAAGTTGTCAGGATATGATACCAATTGTGAATGTTGAGATTCAGCTCCACGAGCCATAAACCAGCCCTTGAAGAGTATCTCTAGCAATGTATTGATGCACCGTGCTTTCAAGGTTTTAATCCCCCCTCTTTGTAACCAGTCTCTTGAAAATGAATTCCTCTTCAACCCCATTAGAATAGTTATTTAGATGTAGTTAGTTCACTTTTTAGCACTCCTTCTGTAAGTGTTGCATCATAGATTTGGCATAGTTAAAATTCATATCGTGTGCATAAGGCACTGAATTTATGTTATATATGGAACCTTCGCAGATGACCTTGTTTTGTCACAAGTTTTCCGGGCAGAAGGTGATACGAGGTTTAGTTAAGGCCGATTTAACTCCTGGGGGAGCTGTGGGAGGCTGTGAGTACGCGTTGGAACCGGTTCCTCTTGTTTGCTGCCATTAGCATTCCTGCAATTCCTCCCATCCAGCCCCCCTGCCCAAGACACCCCGGTAGAAGTCCACCAGCGCGCTGAAACCCTTCAGGACAGACAAAGAGGCTAAGCCTCTCTTACCACATCAGCGCAGCAGGGCGGCAGCCCATTCCCGGTGAGATGGCTTATCCCTTGGCGCAGGGCTGGCTGAGCGCACAGCCAGGAGTTCCCTGCACGCTGGGTTCATGTCCTTGCTGGGCGTTCGGCATCCCTTCTGTTTTCAGCCCCGACGAGCTGTTGGCCTGTTAGAGCTGAATGATCGCTCAGCTGCTTCTCCTCGGACACAGCAGCCGAGCCCCTCATGGGGCAGCAGGCAGGGCCCTTGGAGGGAGGAGCCGTGATTGGGACCCCAAGGCCTCTCCCAAGGAGATGTGACTTGTTTTTGGGAGGTGTTTTGACACCTAAGTGTGATTTTTGCCGGTGAGGTGGCAAATACTGAATGGGCCTTCAGTATGCTAAAAGAGCATGTCATTTTAGCCTCCAGTCTGCCAGTTTGGTGAGAGCTCTCTGCCTAGAGCTGAGTCAGTGGTGTTTCTGTAACCAAAGAAATAGTTTTTTGAAGTTGCTTTTACACAAATCACTTATTTTTACACAAAGTCACTTTTGTCTTCAGGCAAAAAAGTGCAGCAATGCCAGGTGGAACTTTAGCAGTTCCCTGTGTGATTTTCTTCATTGTTAGAAGAGGAATTCAAAAAGTAAATAAACAAGGGGAGACATAAACTGTATTTTTAAAGTTGTGCTGGACTGAATGCATGTTAGTAGAAGTACTGCCAGGGGAAGTGTGTGAATAGTATGTTTTGCACTCTCCTATGAACTCTCAAGCTTTTTTTTTTTTTTCTTTTAAGAGTATTCATAGAGCCATGAAGTCATTGTGTGACTGAGTATTCCACATGCTTATGTGGGTATTGGGTTTTATTTGTTTTAAGTTTAACAGGTTTTTTCCCCACATAAATAGTTCAGAGTCAGTCCAGTCAGGGGGTTGTGCATAGTACAGCTGTAATTGTGCTGTGCTGACTGGATTGATTTAATGTTGAAATTCAGATACAACAGAAGTTGTTTAAGAGGCATTGTGTTATTAAAACTATAACTCTTGTTTTATTTAAAATTGATTTTTAATTAAAATTGCAGATGTTTGTGGTTGGTGCCTTTTTTCTTTTTTTTTTAATGGGACTTCATATTATAACTGTAGGTTAAGGATTGCCACCTTGCAGACAATATATCTAGGAATGAAGAGGTCTGGTTAGGATTTATATATATTAAAAAAAAAAGGTGCCACATATTTTTTCCTGAAAAAACGGGTTATGTGGCCAATATAAAAATTTTAATGACAAAATCAATACAGAAAAAAAAATGTAGACATTTGGAAAATGTAAAATCTTACTGGTTTTAATTGACACCTCCATGAAAGAAAACCCAAATAAACAATAAACCAAAGCTTTAGAATATGTGGGTAAAAGCCCTGATGGTGGGAATGTTTGGATCACCAATGTCTAAGAATGGAAAGGACTGCAGGTGCAGAGTAGTTGTGAAAGTAATGCCAGAAGACCTTTACTTTAGCAACACTGCTGGGTGTTACTGTAATAAGGGGCAAGTTCAGTGGTACATTCACATTGTTCAAGCCTGACAACTTGCTTGGTGCCTTTTCAGGGAGGCAATTATCCAAAAAGCTTTCCTTGCATCAGATGAGAACCTGGCATTTAGTATTACCAGTGTCCTATAGAGCAGCTTAGATGGACCATCAAATTTTCCCTAACCCTGACTAAAATAAGCTCTTTTGTTATAAAATGTAAGGCATTTAAAAACAGAAAATAAACCTAATCACTGACTTATACTACCTTATTTATATCATTTCATAATGATATATAATATATATGAAATATATACAACTTATAAATAATTTATAAGTGCTATCTCGTTTTATCATTGACTCATACTATCTTGCTTAAGAAATAAGAACATTCAAGGGAAGAAAAACTAAAGCAGAAATTATTATTTCTTCTCTGCTTCTGCTGAAAGCCTTACTTTTTACTTACTGAATCTTTCATTCATTATTGCTGAATTCACTTTATTTGGTATTGATGCAATCCATATTCCTTGAGAGTGTTTCTCCTCCAGCTCACTCGTGTTTTCAGACACATAATCTTTGATCTGTGGTGACAATAATGTTTACAACACATGCAGGCAGTGACTGCAGATGGACAATAAGTAGCATGTGCTGATGAACATGTAAGAACTAAAATTCCCTACGAATGTGTGGTTTGACCCATTGCATCCCCTATTTGTGTGATGAGAGGCTGGTTGAGTCCTGCCATTTCGGGGGGCTGCGGGTGCCCCTGAGAACCAAGAATTGTGTCCACTGCCAGCCACTGTTATTTGGGGTTTCCTGGTAACTGGCAGCTGTCCTCAGTTTCCTTTTGTGCCCAAGCCAATACTTGTTGTCAGGAGAGTCTCCATATTTTAGGGGTTTTGAAGAGCAAAGCGCCTCTCTCTGTATGAACATAAATGGTTTGGGGGAAAATGTGTTTCCTTAAGCTGTCTTTTTCATGCTTTCAGACTGTTCAAAAAATAAGGATTGTATTTCTGTTTTCACCATTCGGGGATCATGGCAGGTCCATCAGTCAAGGAGAGCAAGGTGGGATGAGCTCTCCAGAGAGGAGCTGATCTCTTCATGCAGCCTTACTGAATGGTTACATGCACTCTGTTGACTAGAGGGAAGGACAATCATCTCAGCAGAGGTGAACTGTACTCCTTCAGATCATGCTTTCCTGTGCAGGACCTGAAGCAGGAATTGCATGGAAAGAAAAAATAATGTTCTGAGCCTGTAATTAAAACAGGGACCTAAAATACCCATTGTTGAGGCAAATTAGTCTCTGATGTTCCTGAATATTTGCATGCAAGGCTTAGGGAATGCATTGATATTCCTGTAACAAACTTTGTACCTTTGGACTCATAAATAAGCTTTCAATTTTTAAAAAACATTGTAATTCTATTATGGGATGTCAGACTGACACCAGTGTAGGTCATCATCACAACTGAATCTCAAGATTAGCTGTACAGACCTCTGTGCCTCGACGTGATGGAATAACAAATAGGAATTGTGTGTTGCTGTTTCTGAGGCCAAGCACTGTAGGAGGACGTAGAGCTGATGTGCTGATAGAAAAACAAATGGTGAGACACAACAATCTCGGGTTTCATTTTGAGCTGCATTAGTGGACACAGATTTTCTGCTTATTATCCCCAGTTGGGACTCATTCAGCTTCTCTCATATCTCATCTCTTGTCTCTTATCTTGTTCAAATCCCATTTCTTTCACTTAGCCTTCTCAGTAACCTCTCCTGACTCCTATCTTCCTCACATGCTGCTTTTGAGGTTGGAAAATTTCAGCCTACAATTAAAGTTGTGAAGAATTAAAAATAGGACCCCAGACGTGGAAGTTCAGGTGACAGTCAACTATGCTGTGCTACCAATCATGTCCATAGCAGAGAAAATCCCCTGCACTGTAACTTCATTGCCCTTCAGCAATGTCTGAAGCCTGAAGGGCTTTTTCTATGATTTCTTCCTTCTGGAGATGTCTTTTATACTCTTTTACATTAATCTACACTATCCTTGTTCTTCCACTCTCATACACATGTGTGTCTACTAAAATTTTTCCACTGTAGAGCCACCTTTGTGTGAACATGAAAGAAAACCTATTACATGTAGTTTGTTAGACCACTGAATATAAGATCTGTAAATGCATAATTGTGTGCATGCTGAGAATCCAGTGTATTGGATGCTCCATCCTGAGATAATTCATGGTATCTTTACGACACAGTTAAGAAGAACTAGGGAGGATTCAGAACCTAAAACTAGTGAGTCTTCTTATTTTTAAGGCATTGAATTATTACGGAGGATATATGGATTATGGGATGCCACTGAGTCCCCTGCTGAAAATGGGTGTGTGGGGCGGTGAGTTGCCACAGAAGGTGGATAATTATTGAGAGTTTTTAGTAAAAAACATGATCCTGTGCTTGGGAGGAAAATGCCTGACAGCACAGAAGTGAGATCCTATCCCAACTCAGTCAAGGTCAGCAGCAGTTACAAGTTCAGCCTGACTTGTGGTGAATTCTTGGGCATGGAATCTCTGTGTCTGCATGAATGCCATTAAATCTGGAGGCAAGGTTTTATTTTAATCTCTGAGGCCAGAAATATGCAGTGCCTCAAGGCTTGGTATCATCTTCCCTGCTTTGATATGTCTGCCCAGTCTTGTTTATTTGGCAGTGGTTTTTTGATCTTGCCTAATAGTAGGGAAATTCTTTTGTGACAGTGTACAGGTAGAAGAGGAAATTGTGGCTCTGTTCATTTGTCTCTGCATCTGGATTTATTATACATCCTGCTTTGGTTGACAGAAAGATTAAGCAGACTTGACAAACTCACAGTTGTAACCTTATCTTTGCAGTCAGAAGTGGTACAAGTCAGGATAAAAGATATTATTAGGGCTTGCAAAGGAAAATACTGCAGGAAAAAAATGAAAAGGAAAAAAAAATGAAAGTTTAGTGCTTGATTTGACATCTGTCTTTGCAAGTAGAGCTGGTAGTACTGCATATTGTCATTGTACAAATGCCAGAGATATTATAGATCTCTTTTATAACTATTAAGTCTAGTTCTGGGTGTGGTGACCTCACTGAATGTTTGCTGTAACCTGGTGACATCCCACGTATAAATGTGTAATTATTTGATGCACTTAAAATAGAAAGTCTGAAAGCTAATATTTTTTTAGTAAATAATTGTAATTAGCTTCACATATTGCATTTATTTTTTCATCTGACAACCCGATAATGTTTCTCATCCCTTATGGTTTTTGTCACTTCAGAAAGGCTTCTCTCCCTTCAGCTAAAGACCCATCCAAAGGAATTGGTTGTTATCCATGAAGAAATCCAAGTATAGAATGGTACCAGCTAAAAAGAAAGTACCAGCTGAAAGAAAGAAAAACTTGGGAGAGTCTTACCCTTAAGTTCTTGTAGTTATCTTTGCTCTTAGTTGTACCAACAGTAGGTAAAAGTTTTGGATAGAAATGTCATTTTAATCATTAGGTGCCTTTGAATGGTTCAAATAGCTTCTTGTTCCAGCTGTAAATGTCGTAGGAACCAGTTATTATAAATTACATTATTATAAATTCACCTTTCAGGAGCTTTTTTTTTTATGTCCTCTCTCTTTCTTTCTTTCCCAGGAGCCAGGAAGTGGCTCTAGAGCCAAATGATCTTTATCTGCCCTTGGGGATAAATTGCTGACTGTTTCAAAATAAGGCTGTACGTCCATTTTCAAGTGAGGCATGGCTTGTGCCTTACAGGTGTGTGTTCTTCAAATGTAGACACGAATGAAGGAAAGGATTCAAAGCCATATTTGGAAGGAGGCAGAATATGCCATCAGGTGCTTGTTGCAGTAATAGAATTCTCAAAGCTTATGCTGAAGTGTGTCAGTGTTGTTGAAAACTAACCTAACTAAGCAGTGTACAAGATTCAGGGGGTTTTGTTTGCTTTGGGTTGGTTGGTTTGTTTGTTTTTTGTGTGTATGTGCCGTATAATTTAATTGACCCTCTGAGAGGTTGGAAGACTTTCTTGTCCTGGTCTTGAATTCTTTCCACAATTTGGCAGCTTCTAAAAATAAGTAAAATGTGAAGCTGGCTTAATAATGCTCATTCTGGCTGTTTCCTATGGCATTTATTGATTATGGCCAAGAGTTGAGACAAGGCACATGTATCAATCAGTGTAAAGAAATTGTTTTTCTTGTCAGCTGCATTGGTAAAGCAAGATGTGACATAGCATTTCTGGTGAGATAAGTTGTGTCCCCACATCCTTGGAAAGGTGTAAATGCGGTTTAAAAAAAAACTAGAGGGTTATTAAAAAGGTTACATTTGGAATGATGGCCTCACCTGGCATTTGCTACTGATCAGTGCATTAATGACTAATTTGTATGTTCTTCTCTGCTATATGGCCTTGCAGGTTTCCACAGCTGACTTAGGGTGTCCTTGTCCCTTGGCTGTTTTCCTCAAACTCTGCACTCTTATATTTATATACTGCTTATTAAATATTTATTAAACGTATCAAAGGGAATATTGTTGCAAGGTGCAAAATATGATAAGTTGCTGGGTGCAGAAGCTTCTCTATCAGGTCACCTGAAGGGCTTGAGTGACTGAAAACCTACTTTTTTTTTTTGTAACCCTGTTAGCTTCTTTGATTCAATAACATCCCTTAGGATGACTTGCTTAAATTCAGTCCTTTGTGTTGCTGCTGTTGTCCTTTAGCCTGTAACAACACTGTAGCAACACTAAACACTGCTCCAAAGTGTAAGTAATATAAAATGTCTATGTTTTCCATTCTTTTGATGCACTGACAGAGAAGAATAATTAATAAGCCATGTGGGCTTGTTAGGTGTTGCCATAGGTTTAATTAAATATGTCTGTACAACTGCTGCATGTATCTTTAGATTTATGTAATGATTAGCCTTGAAAGTTCAAAAAGATCTGGATATCAGTGTTGTTATGTACCACTAATGGGCTAATATGCATCATTCCTGCATTCCCATTCCTGGGAAATAGGAGTTATTATTTGTCACATGATAGGAGTTCTAGTTCCTTCCTGTTTGGAGGTGCAGTTAAAGACATAAAGGTGATAGACCAGGTGCAATGGCAACGAGTAGTTTTACATGACAGCAGGGAATTGGCAAGAGTTCTTTTGAAGTTGGATTTTGTTAAATTATGAAAAAGGGTTGATAACAGGATCCAGTTAATAATAAGTCATCTTTTCAGCTGTGATGCTACTACTGGTGCTTGAGCTTTTTTCTGCAGTCTTTTACCTGAGAATTGCTCTGTAATGTGTGTAAATAGAGAAAAATACCTTTGGATAAGGTGGTGAAGTCTTCAGGGAGAAACCTTTTTGATGAGGCAATGGTTCCACAACTGTTATTCCCAATTATTATTATATATTAGTATATTATTGTACATGCAAGCAGACTGGCCAGCAAAAAAATTTGGATCCAGATCATGCAGTGATGCACAATCCCATTTCTGTCAATATAGTCAAAGTACATTGGAGCAGCAAGGAAAGCATAAATCCCTGTTTGTGTCAGCTTCAGGAGCACAGGAAACACTTGATGCCTCATTAGTCTTGCTGATAAAAAAAGTTAACCTGCCAAAATTGTTTAAACAAATATGAATTTGTGGACTTCCTTTATGCTGTGTCACTTGTTTCTTTCATGTGACCTCAGTTTTTCTGATCTAGTTCAGAGAACTTAAAAGTAAGAGTTGCCCTGTCGTTGAACCACGACCCAAGGCTCCTCTCACACTGATTTTAACTAGTTTTTGGGAGCTAGGAGTCTGTATGCCATAGCAGGTGAGAGGAGGACACTTCTGAAAGATGTGGGCATAGCAAACATGGGACAGGAAGCCTTTTAGCCATATTTCAAACTTTAAGTCTGACTTTAGGGTTGGGTTGATTTCCCACCCCCCTTCCCCCCCAGCCTTTACAGTTTAGTATGGAAAGGTCTGCCTTCTCCTTCCTTTTCCTTTCTGTTTTTCTTCCTCTAGTTCTCCCCACTCCATAAGTCTTGACTGACAAATTTACTATTTCATTCTGTAGTTTTGCACATATTGGTTGTGCTCAGTACCTGAAGGAGCCAACCAGAAAGATGGAGAATGACTATTTCCAAGGGCCTGGAGAGACAGGACAAGGGGGAATGGCTTCCACTGATAGAGACTAGGTTTACAGTGGATATTAGGAAAAAATTCTTCCCTGTGGGGGTGGTGAGGCCCTGGCCCAGGTTGCCCAGAGAAGCTGTGGCTGCCCCATCCCTAGAAGTGTCCAAGGCCAGGTTGGATGGAGCTTGGAGCAACCTGGGATAGTGGAAGGTGTCCCTGCCCATGGCAGGGGGTTGGAACTGGATGAGCTTTAAGGTTCCTTCCAACTCAAACTGTTCTGTGATTCTAGGATTCTATGAAATGCACAATTAAATTGTTTTTTATTGTAGGATGTGATTTGAGAAATTAAGATTCTGAGGATGGGATGCATTGATGTGGAAAGAGGGGAAAACTGAGGTGGACTGAATATGGAAGGAAGCTGGGTTCAAGGTTAAATTTGAAGTGGCTGGTTTTTTAAGTGTCTTTTATGGACAGCAAAAAAAACCAGAGAGACAACACTTTTCAATTAACTTATTTTGGTTAATTTAACAAATTAGCCAAGTGGCAAATGTTTAATCTTTGTACTTGTGAATTAATGGAGAAATAACTGTTTTGGGCAAACCAACAACTAGCTGGGTCTTCAGTGGTTAAGAAACAGTCCAGTGCAAATGGAGGAGCAGTGGAGTGATAGGTGCTTATTGTAATTTAACTTGATTTTGAATAGAGACTTATAACTAAGCATGGGCTACATGTTCATCATATAAAATGGCTTTTGGAACTTGCCTCCTTTTCTTTATAGCCCTGTTTTGTTTTGGTGCAGCTGAGAGGTGGGAGAAGGTGATGGTAAACCTGGGTATTGGCACATTTTGCCAAGAACTGGAGACACTGGCCTGTGATGCATAAATATAAGAAGAATATTAATTTATTTTAAAAGGCCTAATTTATTCAAGCCAGAAGAATCCCTAGTGAATAATTATGCAATTAAAAGAACACTTTTTATCACAATGCACAAACCCTTTGTCCAGTAACTTGTCACAGGAATTTAATTAAAAAACACAGTCTTCCATGTATACTTGTCTGCAATTGAAATCGTGTAATCCCTTGGGATGGAAGCGACAGTTAAACACGAGTTCAGCCCAACATAATTCTACATTAGTGTGTATTACAATATATTAATTTAGAGAGCAAGTTCCATAGATGACTGATCATTAATGTTTATTATGATTACATTATAGTAATCTTTGTTCAGCCAATAAACATTTCTGCTGGATCAAAAAAGATGTTGTAGGGTGTTGTATTGCAGCCACTTACCCATGTTCAGATAATTTTGTCCTGATGGTACATAAGCATACATGGCTTTCTGTCAGTTGGCTTTACACTAGGAACCTTTTTTTCCCCACACTCCTTGCACTGTGCCAGATGAACAAGTGGATGTGCTGAGAAAATAGCTGCACTGTTTCAGACATCAGAAGAGTATTTCCAAAACCTCTGCTCTAGTAACAGGTAGAAATAGCCCCTTTACATTGGTGCTTTTGGAACTGGGAACGGCTGATGTGCAGGTATTTATGTGCAGTAGGGAAATACTTTTTATTTCACTCTGACATGCTTAACTCTTCCCATAAGTAGATTTTTTGACTCATTCCAGCAGAGAAGGTATGGCAGGGTAAGGAGAAGAGATCATGCTTATGTATTTTGTCGTCAGTGAAATGACAATGCATCACTGGGTTTCCAGCAGAGGAAAACTGGCGATGGCAGTCCAGTGGAACTCGGAGGTTTGAGTTTTACCTGCTCCAGTCCTGCAGCAATGGCCACAAGCATTACATTGCACTGCACTTTGAGACTGGCCATCGTGTGTAATTGTATGGAAATGGTGTGGTAGGTGAGTGGCACAGCTGGGTTTGTGCCTCTGCTGGCGTTGTAAAGGACATCCCAAACTGCAGCCCAGCCCCTGCCACGGGAGGGCTGTGAGTGTGCTGCCCTAAGCAGCACCACTGCATCTCTGGAGCTCTTTCTCACTCCAGCATCTCTAGTATTTTAGGGAATTGTGTGCTAAATTTTTTTACATACAAGTATGTGTGTATGTGTAAAAAACCCCACTGAGTGCAATTGTTGTCACTCAAAAGTTCCCTCAGATAAGAAAAATAACTTGCCCAACAGAAACTAAACTTCTGATTCCAGAAGTGTGGTATGCTTTGCCATCCTCCCTGCTGAGAATACACTCTTTAGCACAGTGTAGCAAAAGTTGCCTCATCTGTTTTATGTACAGTGGATGTTTGTTTTAAAGGAATGCAGGGCTGGTTAAAAAATTACCAGGTTGGTGGCATCAGAAACAGAGTTCTGAGCTGTCATCAGAACAAGTCGAATGCAGCATGTAGCCACCTCCTCCCTCCCTTCAACATTACTAAAGGTTTTGTTCTGAGCAACCAACAGGAGTTAAGAGAAAATTCCATCTCTCATCTCTAATGATAAAAAGTGCTAACTCTTTCTGTTAAGGTCCTAGTCTGTGTCTTTACTGCTGTACATCCATGTGGTGAAAATAAAGTTTGCTCTGTATTCTTTGCTTTTTTTTGAAGTTTAGGACGATATAAGCCGTTGCCAAGTAAATGCTGCTCTCCTGTTTTCCAAGCTGAAATGGGATGGATGAGCAGGAGGAAATTGCTTTCTGAGAAATCAGTGCTGTTGGATCAGTGTGGAACTTGGAGTGATAGAGCACGGACACTTGTGACAGGGGGACTGTCTTCCTTTCTTTCTGATTTTCAAGGCTGTATCTCAATCCACTACAGGAATTAACCTTTGTGTGTGCTCCTTCTCTGATCATTATACCAAAATAAGCTCAAGATCCTCCAAACTAATGTGATACAGAAAGGATAAAGTCTTTGTATTCTTTTTAGGGCCATATGAGTTTAATTTTTATTTTTCCTTTTCCATTTTAACTTAATATTTTTCATTTTAGCCTTAAAGCCACAGAAGTTCTTACATTATTTCTAGGACAGAGTAGTGATCCTAAAGCACAGTGTTATTTTGTATGGAGAACTGGCATTTTAACCATTATGAATTTTTTGCTGATTTTGTTAATTCTGAAAGAAGGTGTCAACTTAACCTGTAGGAGCCCAAAATGTGTTAAAATTTATGCACGTGGTAAATGCTAAACAGTTGCAGGAATATTTCTAATATTTGCCTTTCAATATTAATATAACATTTTTCTGTGCTAAGTGATATGGAAATCAATTTTTATTGTTCCAATTAAGAAGAACGATTATGCTTTTAAATTTGATTGAAATACCATACATAGCTGTATAATCTTTTGTAAGCTTGCACTGCACTTTACAGAACAATAAGTCTCTAATTGCAAATATTGATTTACCAACCTGTGTGGCATCATCTTTCAGATTTTTTTGGCTTTTTTTCCAATTTGTTGAATTATTTCAGCAGAGGCCCAAAGAACAGAGCCCTCTGTGCTCTTACTGTCAGTCTTTGTGTCTTGATTTTCACCAGTGTAATCCCAACAAAGAATGGCAGTTTAGTAAAGAACATGAAAATAAACTCTGTCTAATGCCTTAAATCAGCTGCTTATGAAGAATATAGACTTGGGTTTGGTAGACATTGTGTAGGAAACACAGTGGGGAAAAATATTATTTGGGGCACTCTGGGAAGAAAAGGAGTGTGGTTTGAACACATTTTTTCACATTATGTGCTCAGTTCGTGCATTGCTGTGTTTATAAATCCCACGGCAAATTTCCTGCAGTATTACAAATAATAAAATAACCTCCTGGAACCCCTTTACTTGGTTTTGTATCTGATACTCCTCAGCAGATGCAGGGAATTCTCATCCTATCAAAATGGAAATTGCAGGATGTTACACCCTGAGCCGTGTCGTGCAGCTTAAGAGTAACAAAGAATATCAGCAGAGGGCAAGAACATCGGGGAAAAGACGAAGAGAAAGCCCCGTATTTCCATTTGAGGAAGAACATATCTGACAGCTGAGTGAACAAAAAGAATAGGCAGCAGAGACGCCCGAGCCTTGACAAATGTTGCAGGAATCCCTCGCCTTTGTTTGGACTTTCGAGTTCATTATCGAGCAGTTCTGCCTTAATTTTCGCTAAAATAACACTCTCTTCACTGAAGTAATACTCTTTTCAGGCTGTCTGGAAGCAATAGCCTGTAGAGGAATATGGGATGTGGTGTGTTGTGAAATACTTGCACATTTCTGTTATTCATACAAGTCTTGTCGTTTGGCTCCTTTCAGGGCTTTCTCTTCCTGCCTTTTTGGTGGGGTGTAGGGGGGAGGCACTAAATCTGACAGTTTACCAGAAACACTGATAGTGGCGTGGAAGGCTATTAAGGAGATTATGTTATCTCCCAGGAACAGGGAATGCTGTGGACAACGGGAAATCAATTTCTGAGGGCGCTACACTAAATTTGCCTCGTAACTAGAAACTTTCTAATTGCTGCCCCAAGGGAACAGTGAGCTGAAAAGCAGGCAGATGATTCCTTCCCCACTTCCCTTGTTCCTGGATTCTGTCTAAATGATTTCCAGCTTCCTGGTAACTTTGTGTGGCAAATGTTTGTAACTGTTTTAATGCCGTCCAAGTTGCTCTCACTTGTACAGTAACTTTGCTGTTCAAAAGTCCGGTGTTTCTCAGCAGGTTTTTGGAGACATTTAAATCTGCCCTCTTTAGACGGAGCCACTGCTTCTGACTGTAGCATTAGCAATTGGGATGAAGGAGAAATTGGGTTTTGTCCCATGCTGTTACAGAATGTTTATTTTTCCTTCTAAAAGGGGGTTAATCAGATGGCTTCTTTCCCTGTTCTATCAATTAATTAATCACATCATCTGAAAAGCATTCTGGTGTCAAAGATGCAGCCTAATTTTGATGGCTTCTGATTTGATTTATGGTTAAAATTCAATAGTCTGGAGAGGCATGGTGTAAATAGGAACCTCAGAAGGAAGGTAGAGCCCCATTTCCTTGTGAAGCTCACATATATTGAACATTGGAGTCTGAAAGTTTGGCAGGAGAAAATCCTTCCGCTAAGAGAGAAAAAGTCAGCTTTCCTTGTTTTGCAACTGTGCTTTGCTTCATACACACTTTTAAATTTTGTTCATCCAGAATAGATACTTACCTATTCCTGACCATCCTCGGTGCACATGAGCACATAATATACCAAGTACTTGGGAACAAACCATGGCACTTACTAAATCATCTACAATACCTGCCGTAGATTCACTGCTAAAAAAACATGCATTATCACACTAACTGCTAATTTTTAATTTTAGAAATGTCTAAATAGTAATATTTATCCATCATAAAAAGTAATTACTAGTTGGAGTATCAATCACTAAGACTTTTTAATGAAATTAATTTTTAATTATTATTTTAATAACAATACAAATAATAATTTTAAAACAACAGTGAAATTATGGTTTTGAATACCATGTGGTACATTTAGTATGAACTGAAATGTATCTGGCCCAGAATTGCCCCTTTTTTTTTTTTTTTTTTTTAAGAATATAATTGCTCAGTGAGAAATGGGATAATTTTCCATTTTGAACTTAATGGGACTTTTCCCTGTGTATGGACCTTTAAACTGAGTTTCCTGTAAATGCAGATAATTATTTTCAACAAGGAACAAATACGATTGTTAGAAAATAATTACTAAGTGTTTGAAAATCTTCTGAGTGGTAGGGCCTGCAGCAAGCAGGTCTTTTTTTGGTCCAGAATACCAGTTTGAGTGATTCGAAGGACAGATACAAAATCCTACCTCTGGGCAAAGGAAAACGTGTTTGTGTTTGCCTTTTTTCAATGACCAAGCCATCAATTCACCCATTTTCTTTTTATTTAACATGTTCACATGATACCAAACTGGTTTAAATCAGGGGGGTTACATAGAATTTGAAGGAGAGCTATAAAAGCTCCATTTCTTTCTCATCTCCACCCCCAAGTCTGGTTTTCCATTTCAGGGTAGTTCTCATTTTGCTTTTTGGAGCAACTGCTTGGGAAAACAGATCTTCCAAATCATGTTTTTCACTCCTGGTGCTCGCTTTGGGTGTGTTCCTTAATATTCTATTTGCAAAGCACTGCACAGAGAGTTTGACAAAAAGCAGTGATTACACACAGGAACTGCTGTTTTGTCAGGTTTTTTAGATGTTAATGCTCACTTGAAATTTTCATGAAGCTCTTTCATGTGAACTATGAGATACAGAATGTTTCCTGCAATAAAACTTGGAACTTCTATAAAATAAGTGACTTAGTGTGAAGGTAGGGAGTGTATATATCATCTACATTAAGAAAAAATTAAATTTTTAGTTGTTTCCAGAAGCGATTGCTGGTTTAAAATACTTTTATAATAGTGCACATGAGAAGAAAATGGTGGCCAAATGCTGAGGAGGTTTTTCCTCAACAATTGAGCACTAGGATTTCTGGGATGGTCCTTTCCTTTTCCCTTCCCTTTCCTCCTCCCCTTTTTCCTTCTCCTTTCATTTTCTTTTTCTTTTTTTTAATTTCAATTTTCTTTTTATATCTGTATAGTGGATAAAATATGCCCCATTCTCATGACAGCTGCTTTTGTTTATTTTTTAGGGTTGACCCAAACACCTTTTCATCCTGCAAGGTCTGCACAGACTTGTTCCTGAGGGGAAACATGTCTGAGATTGACTATGAGAAGCTGGCTGAAATAGGTAAATATTCTTTATTGTACTTCCCATGGCATGTGTGCAGAGTTACAGGTGATTTAACAGAGCATCTTCTGTCAGTGAGAGGCTTCTCCAACACTTTGTAGTCCTTCTTGGAGCCATGCAGCATGAGTTACAGCCTCTGCACTGAGGTGTACCCTAGTAAAGCCATTAGGACCGAAGGTTAGTTTAACACATGCAGCTTTTGTGAATTACTGGGAGTGCAATTCCAGGCTGTGGGACTATCAGCATCCTCCCCGTTGTGGCACAAATGGGAGTCATTGCTCCAGGCAGAGGTACTGAATGGCTGCAGGTTATTTGCAGAGCTTTCACCCGGGGGAGCCACACCACCACACCACCACCACCGTACCACCACACCACCACCACAGCATTAGGGCCTCATGGCTCTGAAAGAGCTGCACTACTTCCCCATTTTCCCCTGGACTTTTTGGAGGTGCCAGGCTGGAGCCCGGGCTGAGGGTCTTCCAGATCCCTCTTCCACCTCAGCCTCCCTTTCCCTGTCCCTCACCTCGGATTTCACCACCTCAACACTTTCAGGAGCAGTTGGCTGGGCTTTTTAGTCCTGGGGACTGATTCAAACCCCATGGAAAGCATTTTCCTCCTCAAGGGCAGCTCTGGATCAGGGCCCTCCCGTTGCCTCCCTGGTTTAAACAGCAATACCAGCTGGTCCTCTGCTGTGGCTCGTGGAGCAGGGCAATAAACTCCTCTTTCATTTACAGCAGAACAAATAAAGCTGAGGTCTCCCTCACTTTGGAACAGTGAATTTTATTTCTTAATTGTGTTCAGTAGGAAAAATCCCTTGAGTTCCACTCCCCTAGGTTAGGGCTCTCCAGCTTTTCAGCAGGTGTGATTAGTGTTGGGAGGGTGAATAGTTGCAGGACAAATGGATTTGTTCATTTATTTTTTCTCTAGTTCTTTGGCACATCTCAGACCCGGACTGGCTGTTTCTGTTGTGTTTAACTTGAATATACACTTCATTTTTAATAACATCTGTTTCATTTCGGTGGATTATGGTAAATAGCTCACAGCTCCACATTCCCACAGACTGGCATTTGCTATTTCTTTTTCTTTTCCCTTTGAAACTTTTTGTTCCTTTAGGTGGTTGCAGTGCTCAGACATGAAAAAAAAAAAAACCTCAAATAAACAAAATAGTGTTTTCCTTGTTCTGAGCTTTAAAATTATTTAAATATTAAAAAAAAAGTGGAATTTATCTACTGTGTGTTATTATTCTTCCAACCTCTTGGGAAAAAAACATTCTTTAAAGTGAAAAAAAAAAACTTTTCCAGTTTAGACTAGTGTAGCTTTTTATATATGATACACTTTCTAAGGGTAGAAAAATACACATTTTGGAGCTAATTAGAACTTTAACAATTTTGTGTTTATGAAGAGGACTCTAAGGGTGTATTTCTAAAGGCAGGTGGGTTTTGTTCCTATAGGACTGCTGATACATTTTTTGAGGAGACTTTTATGAGTTCAGACATAAAGAAATGTGGAAGTAACACGTGTGTTCCTTGACTCCTCGGTGTTTTTGAGAAGCCCAACCATGAGTAGCATTTTTCATCCATGTGAAATAACTGCAACAAATAGTAATACAGACCTGTGTTTCTGTCAGACTGAGCTGAAACTCCACCCTTCAATAATGTGTTGGAGGCAAAAGTTTCTCTCTGCTCCTGGACACTCCTGTGTTGTTGTTGCTCCTGTAGAACTGCAGAAGGATGAAGCAGAGGACACACAGTCAGGACAGGAGGGAACATTTGTGTCTCCACTACCCGAGGATCCAGAGCTAAATATCAATCACCCCTACTATGATGTTGCAAGACATGGCATCATCCAGTTGGCAGGTATGTTTGGAAAATCCTATGGCTTCACCTTAGTCCAGGATTTAGCACATTTTTCTCACTGTGCTCCTCAGGGTGATACATAGGAATCATGTTGATGCTTTGAGCCTTCACCCTGAGAAGCAGCTGAATAGTAATATGTGAAGTCAGTGCTTTTCTGCAGATGAATTGTGAGCCAACTAGTTGAGCTTGATCTTGCTTTAAAATATAACTGTAACAATATATTATAATCTAAAGCCTAACTGTGACTATAACAGATCTGTACTTTATTTGTGATGAGCTGTTTTGTTTTCTGAATCACCTGAAGTGTTGTGTAGCCACACATACTCATTTTTCTTGTCTGCCCAACCAAAGGGGTGATGGCTGAGTGTACAAAAACTAACAAAAAGCACAAAGGAAACAGCTGACATGAGTGTTAACTGCATTTATCACCTGACTGCTGTGACTTGGAGGGAAGTTATGGCTCCATAGCATATTTCACTATTGGAATCTTTTATGTTTACAGTTATTTGTTTTTAAAATATTCTGGCAACATGTAAGACATGCTGCCATATCTATGATATAGAAGCCCTCAGTAAAGCTCTCGAGCTCTTCACAATTTCCTTCCCCTCTTGGATGAGAGGAAACTGATTTTAAATGATTTGTACCTAGTTTGTAATGGTTTTTATATCTTTGAATAAGGCAAAGTGCTTGAAATGGCTGTGTTAAAGCAATTCAGAGAGCTGATCCTTCATTTTTATTCTGTGATTGAAAGACAATGACATGTATTGTTTGAAATGACTGAGGAAAAAGATTTAGGTGAAAATATTTGCAGTAATTTATCTCTTACAGTCATCTAGTTGCCAATAGTTAATTTAAAAAAAGCCAAACCTAAAATTCCTCTTGCTTCTCACAAATTGAAATTACTTATACCTGCTTTCCATAACAATAGTTTTGCCCATATGCAAACAAGATTTCTTGAGTTGTATTCATACAGTGTGGAAATACAACTAATTGAAACAGAATAGGGGACATCTAAAAAAGATGTAAACTTTATTAATTGTTGATTAATTACAGGCTGAGCTATGTCACAAATACCAATGTTCAGCTGACAACTCTAAGCATATGTAAATGGAACTACTGTGCTGGTTCTTTTTTTCTCTTTTGAGGGAGAAGTTTCTATTTGTTGCCTAAAAACAAATTCAAGATTATTTTTTCTTATTCATTCCTCATGCATCAAATTTCCTAATTTTCTATGGTTTGCTCCTATAATAGGATTGCTGACAACTTTTTGCAGTGTTTTTGAATATGTTCTTTTTTCACAGGACTATTTCTGATGCTTGTGTTTTCATCAACAGCCAGTGACATCCTTTTATGTATTAAACAAATCTTTTTAGTGGAATCCAAGTCATCATTGTTTTAAATCTTTATTTCCCTTCTTAGCTTTTCCTTGCTTTTCTAGTTTTATTTAAAGATCCCAGGTATCCAGCCTGGGTCTTTGTAGAGACTGTCCACATTTATCTTCAAAGTCCAATTGATTTCATGCCCTTTTTTGATTTTGAACCAGTGCATTAGAAACTGATTAGAATAGAATGTAGATCAGACTGTGAAAAGTAAAGTCGTAATTTAGTTTTTGTAAGGAGAAACTGGAGTGAATTACCTATTAAGCCTAAGGCACTAGTCCTAATAATGTCCAGTCCATCTCAGTGGCAGCTTTGCTACTTCTTGCAATCCCTTCAGGAGCAGATCTGTGGCTGTAAATTGCAGCACCACAGAAAAGGACGGGGTTTAAAGATGTTTTTTTTTTTTCTTCTTTAAAGGTTTACTTTGTTCAATTTTTGTTTCTTTCCAAAGGGTATTCCTGAAATCAGTATTTCTGACAGTTTCCTGAGTAGCCTTTTAGGGAAAACAGCAAATCAGCTGGAGAGCCCCAAGCCCTGGGCACATTTTGAGAGGGAAGCTGAGGGCTCTGGTTCCTACTTGTAGCCAAAGAGCAGAATGTGATGTGGGCCTTGCACTTTGCAAAGCCTGTCCAAACCCTGTGGGTTCTGTCATGCTGTTTCTCTCTCGATTTCTGTGAGAGGAGCTCTAAAGTCAAGGCTGATGCCAATGGAAACTATTTCCAGCTCTAGTGAAGAGGGATAAAAACATGGGTTCAAATCCTTCAGGCACGAATTGAACTTGGATTTTCCAACTTCTGCACCACTTTTAATCTTCTTTCTCCAACTATTTTCTTCGCGGAACATGAAGGGAAATAAATCCTTATTTAGTGCATTCCTTGCTTTGAACATCAGGCCTAAGCCGTAGTGTCTTTTCTAAAGACAAAACTGAAGTAATTATATCAAAATACATGAACATGCTTGCTTTCTGAACCTGAGAAAATACAACATGTCTCCTTTAAACATAATTTAGTTGAGCAAAGGCTTGCTAAAATAAACAATGCCAAACTCAAATGTGAATGTGAACTCATTTCAGTTTGGGTATCCTGAAGATATAGCACAGTCATTGTACACCCAAATACACCTAATGTAAATGTATTTCCCCTTTACCAAGTCCATGTAAATTCTATTCTCTTTCTGTGTGACTATTTTGCTGTTTCTTTGCTTTTCTTAGACTTTCTTTTATGCTTTCTATGAATTATCAAAATACTTAGTTTTGCATCACTGAAAGTAGTTTTGATTTTCAGTGCCCCTTGTCAGACTAGTTCAGAGTCAGCCAAGTGGAGCTGCATGGACATTAGAGAGATTGGTTTCTGAAATGGCTTTAACTCACCCTTACTTCAACTTACTTTACCTACCTTGAGAGCAGCACAACTGAAATGTGAGTAATTAATTACATCAAAAAGCAAGCTGTCCCTTTACTTTCAGCTGATGTGAAAAAAATATCTTATGGCAAAGTCTTAGGCAAAATTTAAAAGAAAAACTGTTCATGGAGAAATCTTTGATGAGGAATCTTTGCTTTCTGAGGGGAATAATAAGGTTCCTGAGGTAGGAAGTCTCCTGAATGTTCACTTGTAGTCATTCTTATTTAGGAAGACACCTGAGCATGCACTTGATTTTAATTGAAGTTTTAGCACTGCAATCCTCTCACAGAAAGTTTATAAATAAACAGGTGGACACGGGTAGAATCCAGAGGAATGAATGCTGAAAGGAAACTGTGAAATCAGAAGGAGTTGACTCTTGAAATTTAGAGTTGGTGTGGTTCTCCATATTTCCATGGTTGTTCTGGTCCCTGTTCCAGAGGGTAAAATTTACAATGGCTATGAAGTTGGATAATATCTGCTGCACCATATTTCCATGTGATCAGATGAGGAGATCAATGCCAGGAGGAAGAGGACTCACCTCTACAGCTGAAGGCTTTTCCTGCTGCTGTTGGGACTCAGTTTGCTCTGAAGGCTGGGCAGAGACCCACACTGGATTAGCTGGAGGTGTATTTACTGTCCATTACTCAGCCTGAGTAAAACACAGCAGCTTCACAGTGGCTTTTTGGTGACCTTGTAATTCCCCGAATTCCAGAGAGTAGGAGGATTGAAAGCACAGTTTATCTCACCATTTAACAGAGTATAATTGAAGTTTAAGTTCATTTTCTCTAACTGAAATTCTATTAAAGACACAAATAGGAGAGCAAGTATTTTCACTAGTGTGGAAAGTCCCCTGGATTTTGATCCCACTTCTACGCCCATCGAAACAAGTCAGAAAACTTGTGTTGACTTGAGGATCTTGTTTTGTTGTAATGTGATAATAACAAGCTTCAGTGAAGTAACGTATTTCACTTTTCACTTATAAAATAGTGATGTTTATATCATCAGAACAAAAGCTCTTAAAAAGTCATGCTGAAATTACAGCACTCAAAATATCTGATATGCAAAATGGAATGAGTTCTGTCATTAGGAAAAAAAACCCTTTTCATTTGCAAGAAGCAGTTAGGAAGTGCTGTGCCATCCAAATTCTGAATTAAAAAATAAAAAACCTTCTTTCCCACTTGCCCTACTCTGTGTCTTACTCTAAAATTGTTTTTCTATTGCTAAGTTTGGTATCAAAAGTGATGTATGATACATGTGTGAAGGAAAGCCAGGCAGATAAAGCACAGCCCATAGGTTGTATTTTAAGGTACATAAATCTCCTTGTGGACAGCCCTCTGTCCACACCCCTCTTTGCTGTGTGAGCAGGGGGAGCAGGTTGGTGTGGCCCTGTTGTACTTCCAGGAGTGGCTCCATGGCTGGCACAGTTGATAATCCTGAGCCTGGGAGTGTGTCTGCACAACAGCAAGTGGCTGATCCAAAGGCAGGAGCCTTCCACACATGTGTAGCAAAGTCTATCAGCCATTTCCTGTGTGTGAGGGCAGCTCCTGAGCCAGACACTTCTGAAAAAGGGGAATGTGGCTGCAGGAGTGTGAGTGCCCAATCCCTTAAGTCACTCAGTCCTTAGGAATGCCTCCTGAATATTAAGAGTACACAACCAGTGCGGAAACGTCAGGAAGGGGAGACATTTTCCAGAGAAGGTAAAAGAAGCTTTGATGTGAATGTGTCCTGCACAGGCCCATCCCCGAGAGTCACACCATGTGCCTGACAGTATTTTGTGTATAAAAATGTACTCTGTGCAGATTTGAAATCAAATTATTTCCAGCCTTGTGTCTGCAGGTAACTGCCACTCCCCACTTTATTTTTCAAACTGCACTTTGATGTGTTTGGGTAAAAATCCTATCCTCAAGGCCACGGGATGCAAACCGTGTTGGACTGGGAAACAAATGCTCTGTTGGATGGGATGGACATTTCCCAAAGTGCTCAGTCCCAGCCCTCCTGATGGAGGGCAAGAGGACCCTTCTTCTGTTTTATGTTCTCCAAAACATGATTGATGCCTGTGAATTAAAACCCAGCCTCTTTCCTTGCATTATCTGCCATCATTGATGGGAAGCTGGCACTGGCACTGCTTTATTAGTTTTTCACAGAATTTTTGGGTTTTTACCTGTGTGGCACTACAAGGTTGGAGAACAAGGGGATCTGCTTGATTGGTAATTTTGAGAGAGTTTCCCTGCCCTAATTTTCCCATTGTTGAAACTGGCAATTATGTCTCTTCATATTCTACATTATCAGTTTGCACTCTTTTATAGAGCTGGTTATTTTTTTCTGGGTTTTAATTCAAGCAGTCATATGTGACCAACAGTAACAATTAGTGACTCATTTAGTAATTTATCTGGAAACCTTTCTAAGGTTTATTTTGCTGATAAAAATTATTCTCTCTAACAGATAAAATATTCTAGAGTGCATTGTAACACAGGATTTTTTTTCCACAAACAAACCATGATTTAGAAAGCGATCTTTTATTAATGTTTTAATTTAATTTTAGTACATCATTCATATTAATGCATGTCACATTATAATGCCTTTATAAGTACTCTGAGAATATAAAACAAGACACTTAAGTAACTTCAGGAAATAAATTATGGTCTGTTTAAGAACAATATGCTGACATACCTGAGTACAAATAATTGTGGTGTTGTGCATGTTCTTCCTTTAGTGGTGCTCAAGCACTTTATTTAACCCAGGAGTGAGAATTTATTTTTACTGTGGGAAGGGACATCGGGCCTTGTGGTATGAAAAAATCACTTTGAGGAAGGTAATAAAAATAAGCAGCCAGAACAGGAAGAAAGACTCAGCCAGCAGAGAAAGCAATGTCTGGGGAGTCAAAACTGTAGGACTAAAGTGGTAATGACCAAAATGGAGAGTTTGAAAACAGGTCATTTCCAAGACTATCATGAAGGCAGGCCTGTTTTGTCCCACAGTGCAGGAGGACTTCAGTGTTCCCTGTGCAGGGCTGAGCACCACCAACCACCTTTGGTGGTTTCTCATTCATCATTTCTCATTCATCATTTGCTTGTCCTTTCCATAAGCAAAGTGTGACGTGACAGGGAAGTTTCACAGTGTGTTTTCCCTAATAACAGGAGATAGAGGTAGCCCCAAACATCAGGAGATCCACACCATGAAATGCCATTGCTGGAGTAAATGAATGTTGTCTTTAAGAACTGTTTTGTCCCCCAGGTGATGACAGCTCTGGAAGGAAGGTGATCACCTTCAGTTGCTGTCGCATGCCCCCCTCCCATCAGCTCAACCACACCAGGTTACTGGAGTAAGTTTCTTTTCATCTCCTGCATGGACTCCTTTACAGTTTTTTGTGAGAACTTCAAGGAGCTTGTTTCCAGGGGATTCAGCTGCCAGAGAGGAGAGGCAGGAGGCGAGGCACGAAATGAAAAAAGGATGTAAGACTAGTGTTAATATTAAGTGAATGAGATGTGGATGACACTGCCAGTTGCCTCACCTGGAGTCCTGACTAGAAGCAGCAATTCACTGTGTACCAAAATTAATTTGTTGACTTGATTTTATTAAAGAATTCTTATCCTATTTAAAAAAAATGTTCACAGTGAGGACCAGTGAAAGTGAAAATCTGGTGATTTAGTGCTGCATAGATATGTTCTCATGAATAGCAACGCTTTCCTTAATTTTCTGTACTTCATCTAAATCACTCATCAAAGATGTTGTTTAGTTATTTGCATCTTAGCGGGTTTTCTATTTTATAAAATATCTCCATTACATTCAGTATATTCTGCTCAACATTTTTATATGTATCTCTCTGGGGGTTTTGTGTTAAGAGGTTGTGAATGTGTAAATTCACAGCATTCTTCCTTGTAAACTTGCTGCAGCAATACCAGGGCATGTTTCTACCTCATAGTTTGTCACTTCAAGCTCTGTTCTGCCATGAGAGTTCTTACTAAGCATTTCCAAGCAATTTGAGTTCTTGTACAGCCTCCATTGCCAATATGAGCCCACATGAGGTTCACTTGGGAAGTCTGTGCTAAGAGAGAGCTGAGGGCACGTGTCTGAGTGAGCAGGTACCAATACAGCTGTCAAGTGATCTGCTCTTAGGCAGTTAGACTCAGATGTTGACTTCTGAGGAAAAGCTGCAGAGCAAGCCCTGATTGGTAGGTATTTTGTGATGAAATAACTTAAAAAATTGACTTGCTAAAGCTTTTGTAATGCCCCTGCAATTCTGTTACAGCCGTGGAACAGGTAATTGCAGAAAAATACTGGTTATTATATCCCCACAGAAGAGTCTCAGTTATTTTTAAAAGTACAGGCTGTCTGGATGCAATGTGACAAGGAATTTACATGCTGTAACAGAACACATGAGGTGCTCTGGCTGTAACAGTATCTGTTTAGATATATTTTAATTTCAAATTCTTAAAAAAAAAGTCTTGAATAGCTCTGACTGATACTTCTTCCATTAAAAGAAAAATTAAGTCAGGGATCAAACAGCATTACACCAATTGCAATGGCAATCCTTGTACCAGGATACTTGCAGTCTAAGATTTACAGGATACTGAGGGAGTAAGCAGATAAATTAGGCTGTGGGAGTGTAAGAAGTGAAGTTATGGGCTTTTCCATGGAAGGGTGAATAGTCAAAGTGGCCTTGCTGGTAGCCACATCCTAATAAATGCCACATGGAACTACCTGCTTTATTGAATCAAAATTGCTTCTATACAATTAAGAGCAATAGCTGTGACTTTGTTAGAGAATAAGAAGATAGCACTGAGAATAACATGAGAAAGCTGAAATGTGACACAGCAAGACATGAGGGCAGATTGCCCTGCTCCATCACTGCTTGATTTGAGTCACTGAGCTGTGTAATAGGCCATCCTGTGCTCTCAACTGGAGGAGAAAGGGAAGAGAAAACATCTAAAACTGTACCATAAAAGAACAAAAACATGGAAATCTGCTTATAAAACATGTACTATTATTTCAGGATGGGATAAGTAGTGTAGTTCTTTAAATTAGTTTTGAGGAGAATGGTCTATGAATGCAGTCCACACAATGCAAACAAGGCAAAGGCAAATATATTCAATAAAAGCAGTTTACAGTAACAAGTTGTAATTGGCAGTAATTAGGGGTAATGGATTTTTCAAGAATTTAGCAAGTTTTAAATCAAGAGGAAAACCCAAGATGTATTCTTTATTGTTTTGAAAAGGCAAAATGACAATGTTTGCTTGTCTAAGAGCAAGGACTTTACAAATATCAGAAAAAAGCAAAATAAAAGGCACGGTTAGTTAAAATGCATCTTTTCAAAAACTTCTTGGCAAACACAGTCGTGTATTGTCTCCATCTTTAAATTATTCATGAACACTGCAGCTTCTGTAAATAAGTACATTTTTTAAAGTTTCAGGCATTGCAGTGATGTAGAATTATTGGCCATATTGCCACGAGAGCAACATGAACATGTTAAATACCTTCAAGCAAACATGAATTTGCAGTCACTGTGCAAAAATAGCACATTTTCTTTCTCAGTTACTGCTTCAAAAATCTCATCCGATAAACTGCCTTGAAACTGAAATGTTATCTTTCTCCTCAGGTACCTGAAGTATACCCTGGACCAGTATGTAGAGAATGATTATACAGTTGTCTACTTTCACTATGGCCTGAAAAGCCTGAATAAACCATCTCTGAAGTGGTTACAAACAGCCTACAAGGAGTTTGACAGGAAGTATGTCTCCAAAATATTTGGTTTACTCTCCAGATTGTGTAACAGCTTCCATGAGGGAAGAGGATGTGTCCAGACCCACCCATAACAGTTACCTGAGTTCATTTGGCCACTGGAGATTCTTACAGTGCTGTTAAGGGACTTCTGTGCAGCACTGAGGGATGGCCTGCCTGCTGCAGAGGCACAGGATCTGTCACAGGGATGGCCATACCAGCCAGAGGGGAAATGAAAGCTACACAAAATAGCTCCTTTCTGGGCTCAAAGGAAAGGGGGGACAGAGGAGAGTACGAAGGACAACAGTAATTAACTGCACTGAATGCAGATTTCAACTGAAACATTTCAAAAGAGTGTTTTCTGACAAGGAGTGTTGACTCTTGGGGGGGAAGCAAACTTGGCACAGTAATAAGCAACAATTCATATATAAAAGCAGGATATTTCATTACACATTTCTCAATTTCATTTGGCAGTAACATTGAATAAGAGCAGAGTCTTTTTGTGCTGCCTGGTTTCTATGTCAGCCTGTAGGATTTAGTGTTTATGTGTCATGAAATGACACTGAAGAATTAAGCAAAGCTATAATGGAAGATTTTGTTTCAAAAGGGGACCATGTAATATCAAACAGCCAGCAGCTGGCTTCACCTTTAGTAATTACTAGCAAAACAGGACAAAATTAGTGGTAAAATTAAAAATTTAGGTGTAAATTCTACATCTGAAAATTTAGAAATATTCTCCAACACGAAACTCCTGTGAGCAGAAAATAAAGGGGTATGAAAGAAAGTAATTTTTATATCATGGATTTTTTTAATAGACTGTTCATTGTCTTATCAGTATTTTTTTACAAATTGCCTGATTTCCTGTCTATTCCCCTGATATTAAATCTATGAGACAGCAGACATTGCTTAGGAGCGTAGTAGTGCTAACTTGGCCTTTTGTCAAAACTGATCATTTTTTAAAATGGGGTTGGTTTGTCTTTTTTTATTATTATTTTACATTCCATTTCTTCTGAATTTGGTCTTTTGAATGTATTTGAAAAGAATGCTGTGTAATGTTCCTGTAATAATACCTTCCATTCACCTGTAGCTATTCAATTCAGTTCAGTATTCAATATTCTTCTAACAATTTCATTTTCTTTTCCCAGGTATAAGAAAAACCTTAAAGCACTCTATGTTGTACATCCAACCAACTTCATAAAAATCCTATGGAATATCTTTAAACCTCTTATAAGGTACTTGGCAGCTTATTGAACACATTATTCCCGTTTAGTTCAAGGATGGTTTGTTCTCTAAGAAGTTGCTTTTAAAAAGGCTTGAAGTAAAATATGTCAGGTAACAGCACAATACTCATTTAAACTGTCTTGAACTAATGAGTAAGGTGAGCTTAAGCTTGGCTATGAATAACAGAATAGAGTTCTTTTCTTTCTAAGAAAAGTGAGTCTCAAGTCTTAGTAGTTTAACTGGAATGTTAAAGTAAATATCACTTTAGAGTTATTCTGTGGACCCTGAATTACTTTTTTGTCGTGTGTGGCAGCACTTCCCCTAATGGAACTGGGTGTGTGGCTGGAGTTACTGGGGGCTACAGTGAAGTGGATAATGAATGGGTGACCTTCAGGCTGAGCCGCAGTGGTGAGATGAATAGGAATGACACTATTGTGTGTTCAGAGTTAATGGATAAGCCCAGAAGTGCCCATAAGAATTTGAAATGGAGGATAGAATGATGAAGGTGATGTATTTTACTGTGTCTTCTTTTCCTTTGCACGGTAAAAATTGGTGCTGTCTACAAATAACCACCACCAATGGGCAGGTGCTGATAAGTGCAGGGATGGCTGGGCTTGTTCAGCTTCTCCTCCTGGATTTCTGTCACCTTCTAGGTAATTCTGACATTTTGCAGATTATATTATGAATGTCCTCAGAGCTGATGATGAAAACAACTAAATTTGAAATCCAGAATGAACCAGCTGAAAATGTCCACTGCTGTAAATTGGAATTGATAAAATTTCTGACTGGTAGAAAGTTAATTACTTAGAAAGGGGAAGTTTAACTTCTAGACAGATCAGAACCTGTAAGATACATTTGAAAATTAAAAGAAAAAAAAATTACAGCTAAAAATCATTCCCGAATATGCTGCTCTTGAAACAAGAAAACTAACTATAGATCTGTATTTTAACTGGCAATAAAGTAATGTCAGTGATCCAGGACATAGAGCAATGGTGAGAACAGTGTGATTGAAGCAGGATGTCCAATACTTGATGGTGGCTCATGAATGGGGATGGAGTCTGTTTGTTTGTTTGTTCCTGATTTGCTTTAGAATGGGTATGGAGAGCTTTCTAGGGGGGAGAAAAAACCAAACAAACAAAAATCAAAACAGAACCAAAAAAAGATTAACCCCCCCCCAAAACCAGCAAACCAAAACCCAACAATCAAAGAAGAAAAATTCTTGATGGATATGTACTCAGGTAAAACCAACTTCTTTCTCAGAGGCAGCCAAGAGTTCCTTGGGAATAGCTCTGGGCAAGTGATCTGGGGACACTGATGATACTCAGTCTGTGCATGTGTGTGATATTTGACTTACAGCAACAATTGGCTGCTAATTCTCACAAAAATAAAATTTTACAGGTACCTGTTCCAAATACTCCTTTTCCCTGGATTTTACTATGTGTGTGTAAAAGGTTAAGCACGTCTGGCATAAACAATTCAACTCATCTTCAATGTATCATCATGTTGACCCTCTGAACACTCTGCTTTTGTCAGGGTTGGTTGTTTCTGTTTGTACTGACCTTTACCACTTTTACCACTGTGTACCTGCATACTTGTTTTGAGTCTAATTTAGTAACACTCTCTGTTCCTGAAAATCTGTAACCAACAGCAGCACAGCTGTTTGTACTCTGGGACTGACAAAGTAATTGAAAGAACTGAAAAGATCCATAAATCAGAAATTAGCTGAAGCTAAGGAAAAAAAACCCTCTTTATTCCTTAAAGTGGCTTAATAGCCAAATGCTCACACACATTTTGCTTTTTGGATTGACTACAGTTTAGGTTTGTCAATTAAGGGAAAACTTAAGGCTGTAATTTTAAAACTAAGTATGAAAGTGCTGCTGTACAGTTTGCCTAAATTATACTCTCACTGAAGACTAGAACTTGTTAACATTGTTAATTTACTAGAGTAGTACAATTTAAAATGTGTTCGTAGTACCTTTTCTTTCCAGTTTGGACTAATCTTATCTTGGCAAATCATGCCAAGTTTAAGTGTCACAAAAACAAGGGAGAAAAGTCCTCTAGACTTTCTCTTATCTACTTCTGCTGAATTAAATCCCAGACTCATTTTTAGATTGTGTGGCCAATAAAAACAGCAGATAGAAAACAAATTTAATTATCAAGAAGCATGCATTTATTTTTCAGAGGTTTGGTAGTACATTTGGTACCTGTTAGCACATAGCCTAAGTACTTTTACATGATGTTTTAATGTGTTTGCTGACAAGTGGACAAATAACAGAATTATTACAGGGAACGACAAAAGTAGTATTTTAGCATAATTTTATTTGAAAGGATTTAAGAAAATGGAAATACTTGACATTTTGCAAGCTCCTGAAGAAGATTTACCTTCTTCCCAGTCCCAAAAGAAACCAGCAAGAAGGTGTAAAATGTTCAGTAAAACTGCAAAATAATTGCAGTAAGGAGAATACACTTGTATTTGTAAGCTGAGGGAAAGCACCCACCTGCCACCAAAGTGGCTGATGTGGCATTTTTAAGGAGCAGCACTAATTTCTAATCACAAATGCTGAGTTCTGTGACGTGTGCTGTGCTCTGGAGTTGTGAATGCACAGACCGATATTCTTCAGTGTCTCCAAACTGCTCTACTTTTAGCGAAATTTAGCTCATTTCAGTTTAAATCGACAACTCAGTGCTGTTTGTCCCATGTCCACTAGATGACGCACGTGTATGTGGATTGGACAATCCAGGGATTTCATTCATTCCAGAGTTTTTCTCCAATTTTACTATGGAAGTAAGGTGCAGCAAAGTGCATTTTTTGTCATCAACACCTGCTATTTTTCTTGACACTTCATTACAGTACAGATATTGTGTATTGTGCAAAAAATAAGACCTTATTTCAGACCATATTTGTAATACCGTTGCTGACCCTTGTTTGAACACACCTCAGCCTGTAAAGTCATATATTCTGGCTGAAACTCAAGACCTAACTAGTGATACTTCACATGTGGAAGTCTGTTTTGTACAACTCATAGAAAAATCTTATTATTCATGCTGTTTCCTAGAAGCTATCCAGCCCTTTCCAAAATGGATAAAGCTGGTGGAACAACACTATCAATGCTTTGGAAATTTCACCTGTTGCTTCACTACTCCATAGTTTATTTCTTTTGGCAGGAGGAACATCTAAATAATACGAGCATGTTGTTCTGTGGCCTGTGTTACATTTTCTCCAGACTTAACAGTTCTTTCAGTGAGCTTTCTAATGCTGTGTGAAACCTGGCTTTCAGTGGCTTTTAGAGGGATGTTTTTCATATCTATGCAAATCACAAAGCGTTTGGATGGAAGGCAGTTATTTTTATTCAAATCAGACTCTCGGGCATGCACTGTGTATGTTTGATCATATGAAATGAAATACATTTTATGTCTCCTGCTGCTTCAATTACAGTCTAATTTTGAGTTGCATCAGCACTTACATTTTTGTAATAGAAACTAAACCCCCTGTAAATGTTCCTCCCATGCTGATTTTTATACTAGTTTGTGATTTTTTTTTTTTATTTTTTTTAGCCATAAGTTTGGGAAAAAGATCACCTACTTGAACTATTTAAGTGACCTGGGAGAGCATCTCAAATCTGACCAGTTAAATATCCCTCCAGAAGTCATCCGGTACGTGGCAAATTTCATACTTGTATCCTCACTTTTCCTCAGGTAGAGTTGCACCCTGTTCACTGTATTCTGAGCAGAATCTATTTCTTCAGTGATTAAGTGTCTAATTTACCTGTTTATGCTTGGTCAAATTAATTCTGAGAGCTGCATTGACATCAAACACATGCTGAAGTACCTCAGGTGTTTCGAGAAGAGAGGCTGTATAGGTTTGGAACATATATAATTGCAATTTCTGTGTGACTGTTAGAAAAACCAATCCATATGTCATTACTGCTTATGAGTATCGTGTGATTGTCTTGGGCAAAACTGTGATCCTGACCTCTTTCCTTGCATACAGAGGCAGATTAAGTGGCTTTGTTTCATTAAGAGCATTCCCCATCAGCAAAGTGTTGATTGATTTTAAATGTTATGGGTGATACCTATCCTTAGGGGTTCCATTACTCATATATCATGTTTGTGTGTTATGCACAGGGCTGGGCTCGTCAGGTGCCAGTATTAGTATCAATAACAGTCTTCCCAACACAGTGCTTGACATGGAATTGCTTTGATGTACTGACAGCAAGTGATTTTATGTCACTGCTGAATGGAAGCTTTGATTATGACTCTTACTGATGCCTAGTGGGTTTGTAACAGAAAATACCTTACAGCTCTCAGGTTATAAATTGGCTTGCATGGTTGCCAAAGAAAAGGGAGTTGTGTTTTGAGTAGCAAATACATTTGAATTTTGCTGTTAAATTATAGTGTGTTCCTATTTTTTGGACATGTTTATTATTGTGCTCCACTGGCTGAAGCAAGAGACCTCTTCTGTGTCTTGCTTAAGTATTCTACCACAAATACTACTTTAAAATTTCTTCATGCTGGAATTCAATGCAAGTTCTGTAAGAGCTGCAGCATATTCACTATTGTCAGGAGATATCAGCATCAAGGGCAATACTTTCAGCTCTTCATGGATATAGTCTGTCATCCATGGTGTGCAGAAAATCAATAAAATCTTGATTTTTTTTTTGCAGACACGATGAAAATCTTCGGAGGAAACAGAAGGGAAAACTGCCACCTGTGGTGAAGGTTCCTCCACCACGGCCACCTCTACCTACCCAGCAATTTGGAGTCAGCCTGCAATAGTAAGCCAGTAGATGTCAGAAATACGAGATTTCTGTACCCTGCAGCTTTGTAATGTGCAGGTTCCCCAGCCAGATTGCCTGCAAATAATTTGTTATATGCTCGGTTTCTCATTCTCTTGGAAAGCCACAAAACTCTGAGGCCAGACAATGTGTTTTAGGAATGCAGGTCTCACAGTCCAGGTGACCTGCCTGATCTTCATGTTTAGAGTATTTTTGTGGTAGTCAGTGCACAACTTTTTTCCCAGTGGACCAAAATTTGCCCATACATGCCAGAGCCCTGAGCTAATCTTTTGCTGGTGGGTGCTGGCAGCATGAAAGTAGTTTGGAGATATTTAGGTGATGGATAGCCAAGCCAAAACAAAGCTTCAGGCTCCACAATGACTGCACCAAGCTAAAATGGATGCTTGAGCCTTTGTATATTGTTGTTTCATTGCTCACACATTGTTCTGATCAGAGTTTGATGAAATGAACAAAATCACTCTCTTCCAGAAATGCCCTGACAGCTGTTTGTGTAGATTACAGCACTGTATGTGGTATAAAAAATGATTTACTTTACACGAGGAATGGGATGGCAATAGTACTTGCAAGAATCAATTTTGGTAAAAAACAACACAAAAAATGCCCACAAAGCCTTCCAGCTTCCTACCCACAGTCATTTCTGTCATCTTTCTGTGGCATCCTTCTCAAAAAAAAGCTGAAGAATATGTTCACATTCAGCAGAGGCAATTTAGTCTGTCTGATACATGGACTTTTGTCAAATCTCCTCCCACCCCCAGTCTACTTTTCTGGTTCTAATGATTCAGCTGTACATGACATATGAAACATAATTTTCCTGGGAATGTTGAGCATTAGTCCTTTCTGGAAGGCCTGAAATTAGCACATTCAGTATCTATTGTGTAAGAGTTACGAGACATGAACTTTTGTGATACCTCCTTAGAGTTCAGCCTAACACAAGAAGTTGACTGCTTCAGAAAGAGCTTATCTGTGGGTGGGGAAACACCAAGGCCTCACTGTCATTTTTGTTGCAGCACTGGGGATGGAGGCACTGACAAACACATGCCCTCTGTGTGTGGGTGCAGTTCACAGCACTCACGTGTCCAGAATGGATGTGCATGGGCACAGCAGTCCCTTCTGTTTGCCCACCCACAGTCACTCCTCACCACTCCACATTACAAATAAACAGATTCCCTGCAACTTCTAAATCAGAAATAAAGAGATTTAGACTGTGTTTGTGAAGAAAGGTGAAATTAGTGGAGGAGAGGGAATGGTATGTGTTGGGAGCTTCTAAAATCTGAACCAGAAAAACGTATCAACTTTTATCTTGAGGAATGGATTGTTTTTGCTAATTCCCTCTCCTTTGATGATGTCTATAGACTGTAATTACAAAATTGCAGTGACCTCCCACCTGTCCAGCAAAGGGGCAGGTTTGAACCCTTCTGCTTGAGAGGCTCTTCCCTTTTTCTGAAGAGACCTACAGCAGGACTCTGACTTTATTCTGTATAGGCTTATGGGAACTGGGCATTTAAAAATCATGGAAGGTCTGTGAGAGCTGGCAGTATAATTTTTTAAACAGTAATCTGTACTGAATTGGGTTTAATTTATGAGCAAACTGAAAGGCTTATCATCAGGTTAGTTCAAAACTTTTCTCTCTTATGTTATCCCCATCCACTCAGGATTCAAAATCTAAATTTCAAACGGCTGTATTTGATCTCTTTAAACTCTCAGTGTCAGCTTAAGTTCTTTGTGGAGATGAAAAGACAAACACCCACCAAATTGATTTCATTTTATGTGTCTATCCAGCTTTACTTTTATTTATTTGTCTGAATTTAAATATGTACTTTATGTTGGGCACAGACATGAAGTGGAAAATCTTCCTCTTTGTGAGCTCCTGTGAGGACTCAATAATTTGGTCTTTGCAGCCAGAACTTGAATCCGGTCCCAAGTTTTCTTGGCGTTTCCACTGAAACTGCAGTAATTCCAACAATAATAAATGAGCTTAGGAAAGGCAGTTAAATCATTCAAAGTTGCCTTGTAGGATGTCCTTAGAATAAAGTGGGGGGGACCAAAATAGATTGGCTGTCACCCTATTCTAGTTCTTTATGTCTGTAGTTAGGGGCTTGCCCACTTTGCTGAATGACAGTCTTCCCATGGCATTTCTGATCCCAGACTGGTGGCCAAGTTTTTTAAAGGTTTGAACTCATGTCAAAAATTATGAGGTTTTCTTGAAAATGCTAAACAAAATAACTGAAGTTCATGTTCATCTTCATGGGGACATATCAGACAGGACCTTTTCCTAGTATCCAACCTAAACCTTCCCTGATGTCCCAGTTTGCAGTGGTCAGACTTGCAGAGCAGAGTACTACAGTATTATGGAAATTACTTTTTGTTACTCACCAGTTGTTATTGCTTTTATAAATCCAGACATTTCAAAGAGTGTTCATGCATTGTGTTGCTACAGCAAGAACAGTTTTCTGTTCTTGACACACAAAAAAACTTAGAGCAGCAGGAATTAGCTATTCAGAATGTATCTTCATTAGTTGGCTCTGCATGTTAGGGTGAAAAATATCATTTTTCTTTTAGAAGGTGTTAGTAAAGATTTTATATTTTAAAAGGCAAGGAAAAATTTAGGGGACCCTCTGCTTATGTTGGTCAGGTAAATACAATTAAAATGCACAAATGAGGCTTCCTAAATTCCAACAAAGGAATTAAAATTTGACTTTGCGAGTCAAGCAGCACCACTGTCCCCTGCTGTGTGTTCAGTGAACTCCTCTGAACCCCTGTTTCTGCACCCAGTTGTGTCTGTGGTCAGGGAAGGTCACAGCTGAGCTCCAGCCCAGAGCTGACCTTGACTCGCTGCTCACATTGTTCTGTGTCCTCCAACTGGTTTTTGAGTCCAAAATTAAATATCTTTGGGAAGACAGGAAATAATTTCTTTTTCTATCTAGTGTCATAGATAGGGAGAAGGGGCAGAGAAAATATACAAAATTACCACAAGTGTACAGCTTGTGCTTGTTGAGTCGTTATGACAAACCTTTCCAGGAGCTCTCCCTTTGGCCATTCTGTTTGTGCTTGTGCATGCTGTGCATGTGTGACCAGGGAGGAAGGAGGCATGGACCCAACCCTCCGTGTGCCTCAGCTGGGAAAAAGGAAAGGGAGAGGAAAAGCAGAGAGAGAGAAAGGTTATCAGCCAAGAATACCTAATAGCACTTCAGAACAATGTGTAAAGGCCTTGCATGGTAACTGCCTGCTGTCTGGAGATGAGCCACTGGGGGTGTGAGGTGTTGCAGTAACTAATGGTGAATCCTACAGGGAGCAGCACTCCTTCTCCGTGGCTACTCTGTGTGCCAGGACAGAGCTCTCGGATCCGACCTTGCTGCACCAGGATTCAGATTGTGAGACAGTTCCAGCAGCTGTACCGTGCACTGAATGCTCTGTTGTGCTCATCGCTTGAGCAGAAAGAGTAAGAAACCTCTCATTTCACAATTCCCACAGTAGTGCCTGGTCCCAGTGTCAGTTTGTGTTGTCCATCACAAGGCACAGCTGCTCGTCACACCCTCCTGGACAAGGCAGGACAAAGCCAGACAGGCTGACAGGATCCGCAGAGAGAGGCCAGAGGGGTCATTTCAGTGACCGCTGAGCTGGTCTGAGTTACGTTACCTGCAGGAATGTCCCTGTCGTTTTCTGTCACTTCAGCTCCACTAAAAGTGAACCCCGTGTCCCACATACTCTGAAAACACACGTCCCAACTCACCCGGTGCTGCAGAAACAGAACAATCCTTTGCATGTGTCAGTGAATATCTTACTCCATTTTCAGATCCCATTTATCTTGAGAACCTTGTTCACTGTACTGGGAACGGAGCCTTTCCTTCAAGGAAAACCGGAATCCTGTAGAAAACGTTACAACTGCAAAACCAGCACCTTTTTTTCCTAGAAGAAAATTAAAAGTGATGTGTAGGTTTTATTATTACAAATTATAGCCCAGTTATTTGTCTCACCTCTCTGACAGATAAACCTCAGCTCCTCAGCGGGAGCAGGTACTGTAAATATCAGTTTGCTATTCATACACTGAAATGGGAAACGCGTTTATGGGCAACAGTAATGATTAGAGAACATTTATAAAAGCTGCTAGGTTGCTATTTGGTGCCTCTGGAGTGAGCAGCTGTAAGAAAGCAAACTCAATCAGTGCAACTTCAGAGAGGCTGAGAATGGGTTCCATGAGCTTAAATTGTCAATAATGAAGATGTAACAGTTGGCAAGCATATTAAAGTCTTCACAATGTTCCCATTTAAATGAATTAGGCTTTCAACTAATTTTAATAAAAGCTGCCCCTAAATGTTTAGGGTACTGATATGAATGCATGAAATAAAATTATTTCACACACAAGGAGTGTGTTAGAACTCCCCTATTAGAAAATCCAAAATTAACGCAGGGGGTTTTTTCCCCCTTATCTTGATTCGCTGCAGGCTTTTCCTCACTGGTATCCCAATATTGACCTCTCTAATGAGAATTGCTAATGTATAAAAGACCATACTTTAGGATTATCTGAATGAAACTCATTCCTTGCTGTAAGTCTTCTTATTCCTGCAAGTGGGGTGCAAGAGAATACATACATTGTTGAACTTACGTGGTCAAATGTCTAAAATTATCACTTTGTGACCATGGTTTGTAAAACTTGGCTGTATTTTTTTAATCAGAGTTCCTGTGTTTGTTTACAGCAAGGAAAATTCCCCTTTCCTAAACAGTTCCTGTTAGATGTAGATACAGCAGTGTCCATGAAGTAGTATTAACCCACACACGTTGGATTTTATATACTTTAGATTCTGGTTATGGGTGTTTTGTTGAAAAAGAATAGTTAATGGGTTGATTTTCAGTAAGGCTCACAGAAGAGCTTTGGGTTTATGTCAGCCAAACTTGCCAGAGGAGTGGAGTTCTCACAAATACTGCAAACTTTTCAAAGTCTTTTCTTGGAAGAAGAAAAACTGTAGCAGGAATTCAGTTTTTTGTTGCCTTTGTTCTTCTGGTACTGATGGTGATTAGTTGTGAGCTACTCCTTATCTTACGAGGAAATATGAAATAAAGAGGTGAGGGGAGGAAATGAAAATACTCTGTAAGGGCAGTGGTTGTAGATGATATAAGGAAATAATGTTTGATTACTGTGATGCAGAAAGAAGTAGGACATAGCATACAAATCCATAGCAGAGGAACTTCATTAGTTCTGAGCTGAGGAAACAACTTGCTTTTAAACAGCAGCTTGGTCTCGGTATTTGAAATAGTGGAGTGGGCTCTGGGAGCTGGATCAATGTGTTTATTACCATCAGTAAAGTTGGTCTCCTTTTAAATAGCATGAATTTATATACATAACTATGTACTAAGGCTACTTTACAATCTGAGATTGGTCCTTTATTTTGTTGTTGGTTACTATAAAGTGTAGCAGAATACTCAGCAGGTACTGACCCTCTCTTTTGTTATACTTTTAAACTGCCAAAGACTGATTTTTTTTTTTAAGTAAGGAAGATAATTGCCGAATTATCTGCACTGTCTAGATCAAGAAAATGCCATGTTCCATTTTTTGCCTCAACTGTTCACTCCTGAAAAAGAAAGAAATCTCATTTCATGGGAGTCATTCAAAGTGTTAATAATCTCACTGCACCGCTTTGCCTTCAAAATAAACAGTACAATATCCTTTTAATTATACATACACTGTGGCTTAAAAGAGACAAATGACAAAGAAAAATCTGCGTGATAAAAGGCTCCTAAACTTGCAGCATCCCTTGATCAAGGCTTATTTTGAAGTGTTTGCAAACTCCTTCCTCGCCTGCGTTTAAACTGCCTCGGAACCTTTCCACCAACAGTATCCAACCAAATCCAACTGGAGCCACCACCATCCCCATGTCCAAGTTAAACACAGCCCAGCTGGGATGTGCCAAAGGATGGGAACAAAAGTAAAGCAAAACCCATCTCTAACAGGGATAAAGTTAGTTGGGGAGGACTCTTGTGTTGGGCACAGGCTCCTTAATTTGTGAAATTTAATGTATTTGCTCAGATTTCTCTCGGGTTTATGCTCAGACTGTTCTGTCTCGCTTTTGACTCTTTGTCTCTAAATGCCATTTAAAGATTGTTACTTTTTCTTTCTTTTTGTTTTCTTTCCTAACAGTATCAAGGACAAAAACAAAGGTGAACTAATCCCCCCAGTAATGAAGGAAACGGTATCCTACCTAAAAAGTAGAGGTGAGTTCTGTATCAAAACTAAAGATGAGGTCTGTCTTTCAGGTATGAAACTGTGTAACATTCAGTGCCTGATTCAGCAAAGATCCTACACAGGATATGTTTATATCCCAAAAACTTGAGTAGCAGTTGGGCACTGCTCTCAAGAGCTTTGATGGATGGGAAATAATTATTATCAGATTATTGTCCCACTCTGAAAAACACAAACTAACAAAACCAAAACAACTTTTTGCTCTCAGGATTAATTAGGGAATAGCAAATCTGAGGAGAATGTCTGGAAATACACATCATAAACCCATAATATTTTTGGGGTTAAGTGGAACTCCCAATAGAAATCAATGAGCTCTGTTTTTATAGAACTAGTAGCCATTAAAAACTCACTTGAAAAAACACAAGTTCTCCCTTCAGAAAATATTTTTGCTGGCATTTACAGACCAGTTGGCTGTACCAGTATACCAGTAATTACATTATATAGAATACAGATTACAAAAAACCCCGTATTTTTGGAGTACCCAAATCTGAGTTCCCTCTATCACCCCCAGGTACAGGGCAAAGAGAGGGTAGATTTTGAAGCATTGTCTGTGTCCCTGAGCTCCCCAGTGTGTACCTGTCATGGTTTGACTCTGGCTAAAAGCCGAGAGCCCACACATAGATCTAAAATTTCCCAAAGAAGGGAAAAAAAACCCCCGACTTTTGTGATAAGGATTACAAGAACTGTTTATTAACTACTTCACATAAGCAAAACAGGCTCTAACTTAGAATGTTAAGAATTTACTACTACTACAACTACAACTAAAATCAGAGCTTAAGAGTTTAAGGGTGAGCAGTTTGATAGTTGTTACAGACACCTTTCTCCCCCCCCACCCCTCCCTTTTAAGATCCTTCACCTTCCCCCAACAGCTCGGGAAGGCAGGTGTGTGTGTGGGGGGGGTTACAATCAGAGGTTTTCTTTGCTGCTGTTCAGAAGAGTGAGAGAGTCCCACCCCAGCTTTCCTCGTGGGGTCTTCTCCAGGGAAACAGTCTGTTGCAAACTGCTTCTTAGTGGATTTGTTACTAACAACAGTTTTCCTGGTACTGTCGTCATGTAAATCACTTTACCATAGGTGCAGTCATTTCAGGTGCCGGCTGCTCAGCTGCTTCAGTGCTTCAGTGCTTCTCACGGGCCACCAGTCCTCCCAAGAAATGCTGCTCTGCTGCTCCAGCATCTCTTCTTCTCACGGCCCACGGGGTTCCACCAGGCCCCTCTGCTCCAAACACAGGATCACAGCCTCTCTTTTCCGGCATGTCTCTGTTCCAGCGTGGAAAAATCTCCCAGTCTTTCCACGGGTTCACAGGCTGAAGAATCTTCGCCCCTATGGTTCCTCACAGATTGCTGGGGCCCTATTCCAGTGTTTAAGGCATCTTCTCTTTCTCCTCTCTCTGACCTTGGTGCTAATCAAGCTCCGCACCCTCCTATCTCTTAAGCGGCCATGATGTTCTGCGCAGACTTTTTTTCTCTACTCCTTCTTAAATATGTTATCACAGAGGCGTTGTTGCCTGACCTTGGCTAGCTTAGAGCAGAGAAAAACTCTAGCAGCTTCTTAAAGAAGCCTCTCTCCTAGCCCCCCCCAACTAATAAAAAACTCTGGCTACTTAAAACCACAACAGTACCTGACCAAATATCAGGTGCTAAGTGTGCTGTATTCCCTGCACAGGAACAAAGGCACGTGCAGGGACAAAGTCAGAGATAAGGCTGCAGTTTGAAATTCCTTTTCTTGGTGTGATGTGATTTGAGGTTTTAATCCTTGATTTTTAAGGCAATCACAGCAATTTCCATAGCCCTGTGTGCTCCAAGGCTTCAGAGTTTCACAAATATTTGCTGATCCTACAGTACTACATCTACAGCCTTAGTTCACTTATCTCACAGGTGACAGAATAGAAACAGAGCATAACTGGCACATTACACAGTGGTAGAACTGGGAATGATTCCTTAGATTCCTGAAAGAAAGGTGTGAATTTTTAACAGGTGTGTCAAGTGAAGAAAATCAAAATGTCTTCAGTTCAGTTATATTAAAAAAAAAACAAAACCGAAAAGAAACATCACTGGCATTTAGTATGTCACTAAATTTGGTTAATGTTTGAACAAATTTTGAGGATCAGCATGATTGTCAAGACAAAACCAGACTCGGGTCTCTGTATTGCTGTTAGATGAGCTTTTTCTTTCCTTCATTTGAAGAGCTGTTTTACTGACAGCACACAGATACAACATATAAATTTTGAGCAAATCATATTGTTCTGTAGGCAGAATATCCCACAATATCCCTAACTCTTAATTTGCAGCCTTCAGCTGTCGTTCTGAACAAGGTAAGTTTGCTTTCAGTACTCAAATAGGATGTGATGATCTCTGTTCATTTTAACTGTTGCCATCAGGACTGGGTCTGAGTTTGAGCTTATTTGAACCCTAAGTGAGACACTACAAACATTTTATAAACTTGTGCTGAGTAGCCTTCAGATTTGTGAAGACAAAAGGGGACAGGCAGGAAAAACATTGTTTCTCAGCTTTATTGCTGATTCTCAAGAGAAATCCTGGCTTTGTTTAAATCAGCGCAAGTAATATGGATTTAAATGAGAACAGACTAGGTATAGACTTTTAGTGCCTTGCCCTCACTGCAGGGCTGTGCTCCTTCCTATTTGAGCTTACTCCCTGGTAAATAAGGCCATTAAATAACAGCCCTTGTTATTCTGTTGTGTTTCATACACCCACTGCACTGTACCCTATGGTTTGCAAGCCATGGAGCATCTCCAGTGCTGCTTGTGCACAGAACAGCCTCCCTGCCTCCAGAAATTGCTGATCTATTTTCAAAATACCTGCAGCAGCCAGCCAGTTGTGCTATTAAAGGTACCTACTGATCTGCAGTAGGGGGAGAGCTCCTAGTAGACTTTGTTGAAGGCCTTGTGGTCCAAATTCAGGATTTCCACTGGACGTTCCCAGACTGGTGCTAAGTATGGAAACTTTGCAGGTGTGGCTTGTGTCAAATATTATGGTTGAACACAGGGAATGTAAATAGATCACTGCTAAGAACGTTGAAGGAGAGTGAGTGGCAGCTTGAAACAATTCCTGCAATTATAACTGTAAGTGGATAATTAGGGCATGTGTAGTGTATCAGTGCATGCCCCATCTGCAGATGAAAGCCAGGCTTTTTTGTGCTTTAAATTGTTATGAAACAATCATCCTTATATATACATATCCATCTGTATATATGCATATATATACATACATACATATTAGCTTATCTTAATAGGCAGATACCTCCTCCTCCTCACTAATCACAGGAGTCAAGAGACCTAAATTGAGGATGAATGTGTGTGACCATTATTACTTCTCACAGCTGTTATTTAGGAATTGATAAAATTTAGTCACTAAAATATTGATTAATTTAAACTTTTGCCTGTGCATAGGAGGAGCGCTTTGCATTTCTGGCACTTTCTTGGGCCTATTTAAAGATTTTAGAGAAATGAGAGGATTATGGCCATCATTATATTGTGTTAGTGAACAGTAAGTGGTAATTTTGCACTGATCCTATACGAAACTTCCTCCATGTCTTGCTTTTGTTCTTTCTGAGTATTTTTTCTTATCACTGTTGCACCAATCTCGTAGTCTCCCCTCTCAACAACTGCTGAGTCCATCTCAGATACCCACAGTTCTCTGAAGCAGCAAAGCCCAATGCACAAGTAGAGGGGGGAAAAAAAGCGAGTTTTACCTCTCATGGTTATGATTAAAAAAAGCCCAAAGGGTTGGCTCAACTTTGTCTTTGCAGAATTTCTCCTAGATGAAGTGTTTGTTATTCTGAAAGCAGGAATCATCCTTGGGTTTTCTCCAAACTTCGTCCTTTTTTAGCTAAAATTTTATCTGTTCAGTGCAACATTAGCAGAGTTTGCAAGGGATGGACACTGATGTGATGAGACTTCTGCAGAGGCACAGAGTGGGACAAGGGCTTTGCTCAGAAGTCAGTGGCACCAATACATAGTGCAGCCCCCGCACTTCTTAGTGAACTATCTCATTTTTGTCCCATGTCTCAATCCTTCTGTTCCCCCAGGAAAGAAAATCCTGGGCTCTGTCAATATTGCTGTTTTCCAGGCAAGCCCAGGTTTTCTTAGAGCTGTCATATTCCCTATCACAAAGAGATTTCCACAAATCAGATTGCTAAGGAGAGATGCCTTGTCAGGTGGAGTGTTTTTTGACATTCTCAGCCAGCTGATGCTTGAAAGCCAAGTAGGTGCCATGCCAAGGCTGTGAAGCAGTCGGTGACAGACATGCCTTTTTTGCAGTTATGATTATGGGTGTGCAGGTATCTGTTGTACCTGCTGTCTGCTGTGATTTGAACTCTTTCTCTGAATCTGGAATGTCTCAATCGTGCTGGTGAGTGCTGGTCCCTGTGCTCACAGCCCTGGAGGGTGACTGGCAGCATTCTTTGCACTCCAGACGTGGCTGTGAGCACAGGGAAAGCTTCACTTCATCTTCTGGAAGTGACAAAAACTCCCTGTCATTACCTTGTTCCATTTGATTTTGGCAGTTCCCAGCCTTGCAGAATGAACAGGGAGTGGGATTTGGTTTTTGCACAAGGTGCAGTGTTTCCACTCTTTCTTCCCATTGCTGCATTTTCATGTCTATGTACCTGGAGTCAGTTTCTGAAACTGAGAGATTGCAAAAGCTTCTGCAAAATCATGCTTTGTCAACAGGGTTAGGAGTTCTTGAAACATCAGAGCCCCTCTGGTGTCCACTCAGTCCTTTCTGTACTGCTCAGCCCTGTTTCGTGGGCAGCTCTGGTGCAGGAGCTGTGCTGTTATTCAGACCAGGCACCAGCCTGCAGTACTGTGTACCAGGCTAAGGAAGCTTTCGGTCTCTAAAGGTACAGAATCATCAAGAGGCCTTTAAGATCACCCAGTCCAACCATCATCTCAGCACCACCTCTGTAACCCCTAAAGCATATCACCCAAAACACAGGGGGGCAGCTGAGAGTATCTCTCCAAAAGACTCCTGGTTCACCCAACCTTGTCCACTTTGATGACTCCAATCCCTTTCAGATTATTTTATTCAGATTATTTTTTCAAGAAGGGAATAAAACACAACCATTTCACCACTTTCATTCTAGCTCCACTTCAGAATGAAAAATTGTTTTAATACTGAATTTTAAAAATGCCTAAATCACAGGGAAGGATCGATCTTCTAAAATAAGTTCTGAATATCTGAGGAAATCATCAACTCATTAAGACTAAACCTCAGAGTCCATCTTCTGGACCAAACCAGAGAAGTGCTCTTAATTTCAGAAAGAAGGGAGTGGTATCATCCTGAACCCAGCTGATTATTTAGTCAGGCCCAACAGGTTTAACAGCACATTTGTAACTTGGTCTTCAGAGGACACTTTTTTTTTCCCTATGCAGATCCTCAAAATCACAACCTGTTCATCCCTCTAGTTTATAAATGCAAGGCTTGACTTGCACTTGCACTAAGTAAGATTTTTGTGTGTGTTTACTACCTTATCTCTACTATGCCCTGAGAAATTACATTGCTTAATTAAATGTCCACTCTCTTGTCAGAACAATTGGTAAGTGTTTCTAACCTGGTGTCATTCCTTTGGTGGGAATGCTCTGGATGCTTTGGTCCCAGGCCTTTTTCTCCAAGAGGTCCAGCTTAGCCACAAGGTGTTGATTTTCTTTCTCTGGTTAATATGTCCTTTTGTGCCCAAGTGAGACAGTGGGTGGGGACTGTCCCTTCTGACCAACTGATTTGGTAACAGGGATGTCAGTAATGCCATTCTGTGGGGGATAGAACTGAATGACAAAACCCATATTTTTGTTTGCAAACCACCCCAACATCTGGAGGTCATGAAAATTCCCCAAATTCAGTAACATTTGCATTCTGTAGAGTGGCCGTATAAGGAAGCAGCTCAGGCAAATTGCACAGAGAACTGATGACTAAAGAGCCCATGTGAGATCAGCAGCAGCTCAGAAGTGATGGAACAATAAACTTACAGTGAAGGAATCACACCAGAGAATTGTAAAGCAGGAAAGGTAACTGTCCCCTGGAGGAAAATTAGCTCACAGTAGCCCCTGTGGCTGAGTCTTTCTCTCTTACCTCACCTGTCTTGTTGGCTGGAAGTGCTTTGCAGCATAAAGTTTTTGTTCTGTGTTGTCTCATGGTACCACAGCAGAGTCCTGGGCAACGACTCAGACTTGCAGATAAAATGGTAATAACTGTGCTATAGAAGTTTAATGATAAAGTAATAAATGTCCTATTGTATGATTATAGTGACAACTAAAGCTGTCCTTTATCTGTTCAATAGCAGAAGCAGTGGTAAACAGTGATTAATCTTTCCTGCTTATCCCTTCCATGAATCACAACAAATCTTGCTGATGGAGGAAGTTTGGGCTCCATTTTTTAATGTGAATGAATACATCCTGGTGGTGATAGTCAGAATGGGTAGAGATAGATGATTATGCATCCTGAATCCATTTGGATTGCTCCACTTTGCCTCCTGGCCTCAGCTTCTTGTGATCAATCAAATATCTTTAAAAAATGCAACACTGGGAAAGCTTGACATTGGCCACAGGAATATTTCTGGATTCTTGGCTCTCTTGTTCTCATGTGAATGTTTTTACCTGGGTTCATGGGGATGAGATGAATCCCAAGACTGATTCGTGTGCCATCCAGCAAAAATGAACCTCGTAATAAGCACAGTTTGTGTTTTTGGTGCTCAGGCATTGTAAAGAAAGGATTTTCAGAGATGCCAAATGTAGACTGAGAATATTCATTCATAAATTCTGAGCCTGGAGACTGTGCTGCTCTAAAGCACAAGGACACAAGTACACTTGGGATTCTGTGGAGGTTCAGAGGGAGCTGTTCAGAAGGGCTGGAGCTGTCCCTTCCCCTCTGCCTTTGGTGTGCAGTGCAGATCATCCTTGCAAACTGCAGACATCACACTCCCTTGTTCTGTATTCACTGCACAGGTACTGGGGAGACAAAGGCTCTGCCGTCTCCTCCTCAATCCTGTGCTGGATTCTAGCTTGAAAAAAAAAATCTCAAATTTGTCTGGAGCATAAAAGTTAAATGCCACTTTGGCATTTAAGACGTTACAGTGAAGGTGGACAATTAAAATATGCTACAAACTCAGCAGTCCTCGTATTAGAAAGAAGTCAGTTCTAATTTTTAAAAGTGAATCTTACTAGAGTTACCTGATCTGCAAAAAAGATGCCTAAATCAGTTGTATTAATGAGAATGAAACCCACTTCCAAGTCAGGATGGACACTTCCTAAGACTTGGCACGACTCCAGTCAAAAAAAAACCATTTCCAAACTGAATTTGGGACAGAAGGAATTCAGATGCTCACTCTTTGCCATTTCTCTTCTGAAAGCAGACAAATTAACAAAGGTTTTGATGCCAGCAACCCTCAAATCAAGGATGATTGAAAGAAAAAGAATGTAATTTTCTCGTCTCTCTTTCTTTGACAAGTTTGCAGCAATGTGACAGCATGTGTTGCTTTAATTTATCTTTATCAGTTTTGATTTTTCTGTGTCTTTCCTGTGGGACAACTGATCAGGGGGGCAGAAGGGGGGGGTTAAGTATTTTTAGAACAGTTTATTAATGCAGAGTGTGACACAGTTGTGTCATGGCACTGTGAAATTTTGTCTACTGTGGTAAAAGCCATCTTATTTCAATGTGGAATGAAGTGCCTGCCTGTTTTCATTTGTGATTACTCACATTTAAATAATTACTCAGTTAAGTTCTCAATTGCAGCATCACTTTTCATTGAATACAGATGGCTCCTTCACTAGTCACATACTACATTTTTCCCTATAGCACTTAATATTTAGAAAAAAATTTCACTCTTTTTTGGTCTGGAGAGTTTAGCGCAACTTGTACACACACAGAAAAAGAAATATCTTTTTACAGAGAGAGCTGACAGGAGCCATGCTATAAATAGGATTTGCTTGAAGAACACTGCTAACAAAAATTAGACAGACTACATCAAAGTTATTTCTTGAAAGGACAGAAATGAATGCTTTGAGCTGTAATGACCAGGATTGCCTTCAGCCAATTTTGTTTATAACTCTGGTGGCCCTGGCATGTGTTTCATCTATAAGAAGACAAAGTGATTAATTTTAGTGTGTGCACCCTGTGTTAGCTTAATTATGATAGTTCTAAGACCTGGGATATTTATCCCCTAGTGCTTTCCCCAGGTGTTTCCTGGCTGTGTATTTATCCATCACAGTGGAATAACCAACGAGAGGCTTCAGGTCCCTTCCTTCCCATCCCTTGCCATGGGCTGTTCAGGTGATGTGCCATGGGAAACACCATCCCCCAAAGCATGGCTGGAGGGAGCTTTCCCTGCCCAGCCTAAACACAGAAAGCACTGGGAGCAATTAATAGAAATACAGTGTCCTTCTCAGTTCACAGGCACCACAGAAATCAGAGGCATTAATTGCTCTTGACTCCTTGTTTCAAAATTGCCATAATATCTTATTTTCTGGTCTGAGTATCTTTTACACACATATACACAGAGTTACTTGCTTGCTGTTGCAGTTCTTTTGCTTTAGAAGCAGAATATAGCTTTTTCTTTTTCTCTAAGAATTGCCCTCACCTACGTTTAATTAGTATCTGGTTTTGTTGCCACCTCTGATCAAACAAATTGCTGTGTATTGATCCAGTTTCAGCTGACCTGGAAAATGAATTCTGGAAGAAGTATGGATATTGCCTGTATCCCAGATTTCTGCAGATGAGGATAAAAGTTGCTTTTCCCCCTCCAAAAACATGCCCAGCAAGAGCTTAGTGTTATGTGTCATTACAGTAACACTGTTGGGATGCAGGGCCAGACAAGTACAGCTGTTGTCTGTGCTACAGATTAATGTCTTTAATTAGACCTTGAAAGCTTGGCCAATAAAGGCATAAACGTGTTAAAAATTGATATTTATTACACTGTGGTCCTTACAGCGAGATTCACACCAGATAAAAACATTAACTATTAAACCAATTCCTGCAAACCAAATTGCAGGAGTTGATGTCCATTTTCTGAAAGACCTGTTTCCACAGCAGACCTCTAGTGCACTGACAGCCAGCATAAAATTCCACAGATTCTCAGGAAATCATTGTATTTCTTTGCTGAGGGCAGTGCCTTGACAAGGAGTTCACAGCTGCCACTTCCAAAACTGTCTTTAGACAGGTTGCACTCTAAATCTGATGGAATAGTTTCACTGTAGTGATGTTATTTGCTGCAAATAACTTTAAAATAAATAACTTTATTCATCTGAAAGACAGTCTGATGAAGAATAAAGCAAGAGGTCAAATAAATCATAATTATTGTCCATTGAGTAACCATACATGTCCTTCTTAGGTATTAGGTATTGTCATCCTCCTTTGAGAACTGATTGCATGGGCTAAAAGTTTAGTATTTCACCTGGAATTTAACTGGCAAGGGCATATATTCCTGGGGAATATAATAGGAGCTGCATTCAGCTGAACTCCAGCTGAGACTCTAAATCTAGTCAGTGGAGCACGTGCAAGTAGAGCTTGGCAAAAGTCTCTGAAACTTGGCTATGAAAATTTACTGCTGTAGTACATTATCAGTTCTTTTGGTTCTTACCAGTTCTCATCAGTTTACTGATCTAAATTCATGTGAACAATACTAAATAATCTTTGTTAAGGAATTTTGCAATTATTTACTGATTTTTCATGTATAAAATACACCTGCAACCTGGGTGAATTTACAACAATTATTGAGTATCCTTCATTATGACTCAGTTTTACTAGAACACTTTAAAGATTCTTCATCATTCAAACAGACCCAGGTGTACTTTAGTTGAAATAGAGACTGGTTTCAGTCTGGCTAGTTACTGCTGAAGGATAAACATGTAAAAATTAAAAAAGTCAGTCTGATCTTCCTTACTCACATAGCTCCAAGGCAGGGGTGGGCTGCAACCTTCTCCAAACTGCAGCAATTTTAGGTTTTGTCCGACCAGCATAGGCTGATAATTTTGGATTACTCTGCTTCCAGTAGGGATGTCCAATTCAGACTGCATTTCCTCCTGGGTGTGAGGAACAGCACAAACTGGAGAGAAGGAAAGAGAGAGGGAAACGAGGATTTCACCAAACTCAAAAGCAGGAAGTACCACAAGTCTCAAGAAAAGCAGCAGTTCTGGTCTCCGTCCTGTTTTGCATAATAATTCAGATTAATAACTTACCTTGAAAGCTGTGTCCCAATGAGATCCTTGATTGGATGGTTTTTATTGTCATTTTTCTTCTGTAGCTAAAGGTAGATGTCATTTGGTCCACAAGATTATATAGATGCCCTTCAGAAAATTCATGATAAATAGTTCAGAAGTGCCTCAAGACTAAAATCAGGTATTTCAAAATACAATGGGTAGGCAGAATGTTGAGTCCCACTGACTTCCAGAGGTGGGATGGTCTGCCCCAAAATCCCTTCAAGCTGGGGAAGTTGGTAGCTCTGCAGTGGTAAGAAATAAGCTCTTCCAATAAGTTCTTCCTATGAAACATTGCCAGCCTAGAGGATCTTGTCTCACCCACTGGCACAGGAGGCAGCTTGGGCAATCTTTGCAAACCCACTCTGTAGTTTGTTAAAGGTTTAAGGCAAGGAGGATAACAGATTTCCAGGTGTGGTTTGGAGCTCAGTGACAGTGGCTGTGGAAATTCTGTGTCACTAGGGGCGATTGAAAGCTTTTTAAAAAAGTTATAATTGGCAAGACACTCTAAAGCACTTAAGGCAGGGTGGTAGTATTTCCATGAGATCTCTTAAAGAAAGTGCTGCAGGCAAAGCTGAAACATGATTTGATCCTACTTTCTATTCTCAAGGGGTTTATTTCCAAGAAGTGAGTGCATTGAGTGTCCTTTTTCCCCGAATTTTCTCCCTCTATTCTGTTTTCTACTGAAGCTCCAGAGAAAAATGAAGGAGTGATGGCTTTTACACATACCATTAATTGTTTAATTGAGGTTACTTGGTTTTTTCAGGACTCCAGGTAGAGGGGCTCTTCAGAAGGTCAGCCAGCATCCAAACCATCAAAGATGTGCAGAAACTCTACAATCAGGGTAAGCTGAGCTGCCATTGCCAGTAATAGTGTGAGGGCTTTGTTCATCTTGGGTTTGTTGTTGAGGCAGAAAGAGCAGATTTCTGCTAGTTAATTGTTTAGTAATCATTTAGTAATATTTATTATTGTTTGTTCGATTATTTCATGATTTATTAATTCAATAATGACTAATAAGAGCATTTGTTATGTAACATAGCCAGAGCACTAGTACAGAAACATGAGAGACAGCAACAGGCACTTAATGCTCACTGAATAGTAGGTCACCTTTTGATGGCACATCAGAGCCTTCAAAATCTGTCACAGCTAATGAATGAGAAGTTTGAGTCAAAAATGGGCTATTTTTCCATAAACATTTGTATTGCATCTGCACACTTTACTGTAGTTACAATGTGCAGTGTCTCTGTGTATCTTGCCTCTGATTATGGCAAAGAAATACTAATTTGCCGAATAGTTTATGAAATGTAGGGAAGTAATTTTGAAAGTTGTTGACTTCTCTGTGAAGCCACTTTATGGGGAAAATTTCTTATAGCAAGATTAATAAAACTCTATGAAAAATATAAAATATCAGGAGTTAGCAGCAGCAAAAAGGCAAGAGGTTTTCTATTCACAATGTAAGCTTTTAAGCAGTAGTTTAAATAAAAAGTAAAACATACGATTGATCACCTTTTTTTATTTCTTTTTCTCCTATTAGGCAAGTCTGTGAATTTTGATGATTATCACGATATCCATATTCCTGCTGTTATCCTGAAGACTTTCCTTAGGGAACTCCCTCAGCCCTTACTAACATTTGAGTGTTATGATCCTATCCTTGGAATTACCAGTGAGTATGAATAAGTTTAGAAGACTTTATGCAGCAGGTTGAACGTGGCTCACCCACAATCACTGCTGTTTGTTTGCTAACCAAGGTGGAGCTGAGGGGATATGGGATTATGGCAAGGGGGAAAGGGTGCCAAGGCCCTCTTGGCTTTTTATAAGGTTTGCTTCTTTATCTCCACTTTGTACTGTATTATTAGAAGTTGGATTGGATTTCTCCAGTCAGGGCTTCATTTTGTGTCATGGCACAGCACTGAGTGAGTCTCAGGGATACAAGTTATGCCAGAGCAGCCTTACTTTCAGCAGTGGGATTGTGGATTCCTATAGGACAACGTGTTGAAGAAGAAAGGATCTAAAACCATGAGAAGACATTGATTATCTAATGATTCTTTGTGTCTTCTGGAAGTGTGTGTGATGTATCTATTACGTATTAACCTGCAAAGCCACAAATACAGTATCTCTGCTTTGCAGCACTTTGAAATTATAGTGAAACATTTCTTTTTACTGTCTCGTCTGAATTATTTTTTTAAAGTGTCCTGGATGGGAGCTGGGAAATAAATGAGCTGAACGACAGACTTAAAAAAATAATAAAATGTTGAAGCTGTTAATTGTTCAAGAGCCTCACCTTTGGTCATGAAAGCTGCTAGCAAGAGTTCTTTTACCCAGTATTGCTACACTTCCTGCATCAGTTATTCTGCAGAAGGCTGACAAAAGAATTCTCGGGGGTCAGTGCTCTGTGCCAAAAGGTCACTACAATTCACCAAGTGTCTAATTCAGTGCTTTAAGAACACTTAATATGCTTTGAGAAAATACTCTGCAAGTTAGTCTGAGCCAGACACATGGTAATACAAAATATGATAGAACTATTCAAGGGAATAACCCTCATTCTCACTGTGCTCATTGTGGTCATTACTAGAGCTGAATTTATGGTCAGTTTTGCAGTTGTAATTCCAGCAGATATAAATAAGTTGTTATTTCTTGGTAATATTTTGATGCTTCAGAGTTAAGAATGACTTTGATATTGCAGGTGTGGAGAGCTGCCTGCGAGTCACCAGATGTAAACAAATCATTCAAGGACTTCCTGAACACAATTACATTGTTCTGAAATATCTGATGTGCTTTCTCCATATGGTGAGTATGGCAAAATTTCCAAAATGGTTTTCTTTCTAAGTCTGTTCTTGTCAATTCAACGTTTAACATCTCCACAGAAAGGAAAACTGAGTATTTTAAATAGTATGGAAAGGTGATTGTGCAGTACTTGCAGAGCCCTCCAATTCTGGTAACAGTTGGTGCTGACATCCCTTCATCATGAAACTCCTTCAATGTGGTGTCATGGTTTGACTCTGGCTAAAAGCCGAGAGCCCACACATAGATCTAAAATTTCTCAGAGAAGGGAAAAAAAAACCACCTCAACTTTTGTGATAAGGATTACAAGCAACTGTTTATTAACTACTTCACACAAGCAAAACAGGTTCTAACTTAGAATNTCCTGTGATCCCCCACAGGTTTCCTGGGGCCCTATTCCAGTGTTTAAGGCATCTTCTCTTTCTCCTCTCTCCCACCCTCCAATTCCCTTAAGCTGCCATGATGTTCTGCCCAGCTTTTTTCTTCTTCTCCTTCTTAAATATGTTATCACAGAGGCGTTGTTGCCTGACCTTGGCTAGCTTAGAGCAGAGAAAAACTCCAGCAGCTTCTTAAAGAAGCCTCTCTCCTAGCCTCCCCCAGCTAATAAAAACTCTGGCTACTTAAAACCACAACATGTAGTGAAAACACTGTGTACATTTAAGTGAACTGTGCCTGCACTGGCATATTTAGAAGTCCTGTTCCCTCCAATCCACATTCACAATGTATGTTTTTATTGATTTCGGTTTGGGGTGGTTTTTTCCTATTTTGGAAAAAAAAAAAAATTCCTATTTGGGAAAAAAGCCTAAAAATAGTGGTGTAGTTTTTGGTGAAACTACCTTTTTTTCTCCAAAGTATAAATCTTGTGCAACTTAAACACCAAATAAATCAGTGTGATTTTAGAAAATGATAGAAATATTAATATTAAATCTCAAAAATAGCATTTTCCTGTTTGAAATATCCGTTCACTACTTCAGTGTTAAATTAAAAATTTAGAATATACCGTTTTGCAAGGATTATTTTTATGCTTCAGGATAGATAAAATCATGTGTCTTCTGTCCTTCTTTTTGATTTGCTGATTTCTTTTAAGCCATTTCTGGAAAAGCCACGAGTGTGAGGGTTTGGGGAACATCCATTACAAGTAGTTCTGCAGGCACCCTTTGGTTGTGCAGGAAAAGACAGTCACAGGACTGTAAATTTCCCTTTCTTCTACGCTATCCAAAGCATTGCCTTTTCCAGATTGGAATTGTCCCTCAGTAGCTGTTCTTGGGCTGCAGTCATGTTTGCCATGTTCTAGCCAGTAGTTTATTTCAGTAACAAGTACATTTAATCCCTTTTTCTGTCAAAACACCAGAGAAAAGCAAGATTAAAGGATAAACACATTGATGCAACCCTCAGACAGCACTTGCAAGGTTCCTGTAATACCCACACGTTCATTTACTGTTGCTCAGCTGAACTCTAAAGCTATTAAGGAAACCCTCCTGTCATTTGCTGTTATTTTAGCAACTGATATCTCTGCTCAGTGTTGTGGCTGGTGTCAGTGACTTTGTTTCAGTAATAGATGCACCATCTCAATGCCCTTGTTAAGAGCTGACACTGGAGGTGTTAATGAGGTGTTAATGGGGTGTGCAGAGGGCCGGGCAGTGGGGCTGGAGTTGGGCAGCACAATACAGCACTGTTGGTAAGCGTGCCTTGTTATGGAAAGTGGGCATCAAGTTGATACTCATGCCAAGATCTGCGAATATGCTGATACGTGGCTTTTCATCCTTAATGTCTCAGGGAATATTTGCATTCGGGAAGGTCGAGGGAACACAAAACAATCTTGGAACTAGAGATTTCTATTCATTGACAAATTGGTGTGTTGCACAAGCTGCCACAATTCAAACTTTAACAGAACACTCTACCAATAATCCCAATTTTTACCTGCAAGCATCAACCTTCTTACATATGAGAGGCAATTTAATTCTTCCGTGAGCTAAGCCTTGAGTAGTGCAAGAGGTACTTGTGGTAATTTCGTGAAGTGGGATGAATTTTAATCACTAGATTCAGGTTTTGAACACTCCCAAGTTTGATACAGGCTTGTGGAAGAAGAAAAAAATCCCTATTTTCTCTGCAGTCTAAACCCACTTTGCTTAATGAAACAGCAAAGAGAAAGACAGTGCAACTTCTACAGAAGGAACAAACTTGAATTTCAAAATTGGCCCAAGTCCTTTAAGTTTAGATTAGCAGTGATTTTGCCAATAATGAGCCAGCAGTGAAAGGTGTGAAAGAGCCCATCCCCACTTTGCAGTGCCTCTGGCTGCTGGAGGGGCATTTGCAGCTCTTGGAGCTGCACTGGACTGAGGCCCCTTAGCAGAGAGGGGCAACAAAGACAAGTCAGTCCCTGAGTTATGTCTGTAAAACATGTCAGTCTTGCTCAGCTGATCCCAAAAGAGATGAGTGTGCACAGGGGAGTGTTTGTACTCCACAAGCCCTGCATTGCAAATGCAGTGCAGTGGATTTATGAATGCACACACAAACAGAAAGGGCTCAAAGACCTCTTCTTGCAAATGCCTTGGCAAAGCACTCTGAGCGTTACAGTTACCCAGTTCTGAAGCCAGAAACCATTTAGTAGAAAACTATAATTGTAGTGTTAGTGACAGTCTAAGGCTAAAGAAGTAGGAGAGTTTGTAGAGGCAATAATGTCATCTGGCTTGTGTTTTTATAACCATGGCTCTGGTGCCAGCTGATAGAGCCCCCTCTCTAGGCTTACGTTTTCCCTCCCTGCTGCTCTTTGTGTCCCTGCAGTCATGCCTGATGCAAGGAAAGGGTGGCTGACTTGACTGAAAGGAACACTGCAAAAACTTGACAAATGTAAAATGACAGACTTGGACCAATTAGAAAATAGGGAAAAGGTTTTTGAGACCCACAAGCTGTGGGAGCAAAGTTAAAGTATGAGCTCTCTGAATTAATGTTTTGCCTCAATCACTTGTCCAATTGAATAGTGTAATTAGCTCCAGCAAAGCTCGGGGGTGGCTGGGGATGGCAGGACATCTTGGGAAGGATTAGGTGACTAAGCTTTATGGAGCAGATACAAGCAGTGGGCACATCTGCAAAGTAGCAGACAGTGGGTTGTAGAAATATATTTCAGACAGTTTGTGGGGGTGTTTTAATAGCTAGTAGTTTTCCTTTGAAAATGTTTTGCAGAGTTCCTTTCAGCATTGCAACTGAGAAACCAAAGAGATGCTGATGCCCTTATGTTTTTAAAATGTGATAGTACTTGGCTGTTTCTACACTCTGTTTCCCTGTGGAAGCTGACAGGGTAGTGTAGTGGCTGTGGTTTCACTCCTGCAGTCCCCATGAGCTGTGGAGTCAGCAAGGGTGGAAGGTACCTTCCAGATCATCCAGTCCCACCATCCCCAAGGGCCACATCCAGACACCTCTTGAACACTTTCAGAGACAGTGACTCCACCACTTCTCTGGGCAACTTAGTCCAATTCCTGACCGCTCCTTCAGTAATTTCTTTTTTAATGCCTAGTCTGAAGAAGATCTTCTTTCAATTTAGACTGTCATTACTTCATGATTTTTCTGTACATGTTCCAGTGAAAGAGGGAAAAAAACCAGCTGTGTAGTTCTTTGTTGTAATACTTTCCTGTGATGTTCAGATGATTCCTTCAAGGATATGATCTGGGTCCTTGGAGAATTGTCTTTTATTAGCTCATCAAATTGACAGAGCATGTATTTTCGATTGAAACAGAGATGACAGTTGCCAACTTTGTGAGGGAATCAAAGGAGGAGCCAAGGGGGTTGATCCAAGTGCTGTCCTGTGTAGAACACAGCTGTGGGGTGCAGCTCCTCAGGGCAGCCAATAAAGAGACTGGCTGGCTGCAGCCACCCTTGCAGGACCTGGTGGTGGAAGAACACACAGGCTGCTCGTGGTGGTGCTGCAGATGAAGTGGATGTGTTCCTGTTCTTTGAGAAAGGAATCCAGCCTTGGGAGTGGTGAGGGGGTTCAGATGCTGTGAACCCTGATCCCCTTGGGAGGGGTAAAGCCAGTGCCACTCGTGTGGCAAATAAATCTAGCTGCCTTTGATGAGCAGGCACAGATTGTTCTGGAGAGTCAGATTCATTTTTCCTTAGATCTGCTGAGGAGGGGGTTGCTGTGTGTTTTAGAGTGAAGCAATGCTGTTTGTCTCCCTTGAGCTCCTAAGCCATCCTCATTGATGACTCATGGATAAGGCTTAGTGTAGCTGTGCCTCAGATGATTAAATCACTGTTTCATGTCACTGTAGGGATTTTCTCTCTCTGAGGAGAAGCCATGTCACGGGCATTTTTGTTGATCATTTCAATGTCAACTGTCTCCTTGAAATGTTCACAGAGTGGTGGCGGGTGGGAAGAGATGGTTTCATCTTGGAGTTGGAAACAATCTCTGAAATAGTTGGCCCAAAGAAAAAAAAAAATAAATCTAGCTGTAAGGGAAAAAAAATTCAAGTCATAGTGGCATTGCTTTGGTCTGAAATGTTGGCCTTCAAAAGCAGAGGCTGCTGGGTGTGTTTCAACTAGTGCTTGAAGACAGATCCTGTACACAACTTGTGGGGTGGAAGATGTCACAGAGCACTATCAAAAACTGTCAGAAGACAGTTGCAACAGATTTGGCTCCTTCCACCTTCTGCTGCCCTCAGTACTATACCACATGCTTCTGTGCCATGACAGGGTACCTGCCCTGTGTAAATGTAATTTAAGTCCTATACCTTTCTTTGGGTATAGGACTTCTTTGTGCTGTAGAAAACACAATGTGATGGGCTGTACCCAAAGTTTTAGAGACTTTCAACTGAAAGAAACACCAAAAAGTAATTTCTCCGTGATTCACAGGGGTTTCACATGTACAACATTACACAGTGTGGATGCAGCCTGTGTAAGCCACGTAAAGGCCAGAATGCAGTCCCTAACTCTGTTATATTTCTTACTATCCAAACACCAGTTCATTGTCTAGCTACCTTCAGGGTCATACCTAGTTCTGTGTCTCCTTGTTAACAGAATGCTCATTGTTTTCCCTCACCAGGTATTTTGGTACTTGCTTAGCTTTTGCTACATTGCAGCAGTAGAAAGAGGTCCTGTTTGAGCTGATCTCAGCTGGAGCAGATTAAATGAATGAGATGGGTGTGTTGGTTTTTCTGCATAGCTCAGTAGTGCCTTGAAAGCAGCATGTGAAGGTCAGCAGGTTAGAGGTGGTTTGTGCTCCACAGAGAATGATGTGAGATTTGGATAAGGTCATAAGGGTGTTTGATCTGATGGCTTTCTATTCTCAAGCTGTGAAGCCAATCCTTTTAAAAGGTTGTTATGGCACCAGTATCTCCTCCCTGTGTCCAGCCCTGCTTCATGTCCTTAAAAACAGTTGCAGACTTGAGCCTTTGCAGCAGAAGGAGCATCACAATAGCTCTGATGTCCCAGAAGGGTAAGGCAAAGATTGGAGGGAACAGTGGTACTTATTATGGGACAAATTAATATGGTTAGAAAGTAAATTTTAGGGTTTGGAGCACATTAATGCTTTTCATGTGCCCCAGGGGTAAGATTTGCATCCTGCACATGTGTCTAAAGGGCACTGTATCCACTTGTGGCTGGAAAAATAGGCTCCTTGCAAGGTAAAACACCAAGGAGGATGGTCTGGGCTATAGAAGATAGAGAGGAATGACACCTGTGTTACTGGGCAGACAGCACCTGCAGTTTAGGCATATGCCAAAAGTGTTCATATTATCATAATATTTCTTAGTTTTACCTCTAGAGTCCTCAGGCTTTTTACAGTACCACAGAGGTGTATTTGCAGGAGGCTTTATGGCAAGATAGAAGTGGAGAGACATTGAGAAGCACAATTTTTCCTTCCCCATTCCACTTGAAATTGTAGCATTTTGCCCAATGATTCCTCGTTCTGTTCTGAACTGCAGCTTCGGTGCAGTCACTGTGTGACTACGTGGTCTTCCCATGGCAGGTTACTGAGCACCAACTGCACCAGCAGCCTGGGGAGAACTGGCTGAATTACCGAGGTCAGCAAGAGTCAGGAGCACCTTCTGCTTGCTGGCTCTTTACAAATAACAGGGAGTTTTTCAGGTAGGGCTTCAGGTACCAGCCGTGCAGTGCAGGAGAACAAAACACACAGAGATTCCCTGCCAAGCTCACACAGAGGAAAACACTCCTGCTAAGCAGCTCTGGGCTCACGTGCACAAGCAGCAGCAGGACACACTGTGCAGGTACAGAGCAGATTTCAGTGCTGTGTGTTTTAGCTGCAGTCTATTTTCACCTCTGTTGCTTTGGAGGAATTGGGTGCACACAGAGGTATTTGGAAGTGAAATTATGCATCAGTATGATGAGAAGGACTAAAAGCAATCCTTCTAAACCCTTGCAAGCAGCCCCAGACACACTCCAGGTTAATGTGCCCAGGCTTTGCTCTCCTCACTGGTTCCTCCTCAGTACGGGGGGGTGTCTTGTCTCTCTCTGTCTGAGCCACTTCTCTGCATGTACCTGTTAATGTTTTTCCAGGTTTCACAGGAGAGCATCTATAACAGAATGACAGCATCCAGCCTGGCCTGTGTCTTTGGCTTGAATTTGATCTGGCCCTCCAAAGGAACAGCCTCCCTGAGTGCTCTGGTACCTCTGAATCTCTTCACTGAACTCCTGATAGATTTCTACCTGAACATCTTCAGCTCCCGAGCAGTGCCCGGGGAGGTGCTGCCTTAGAGCTCCCACAAAGGAGGCTGCAGGAAGGCTGCCTGAGGGACAGGGCTCCGTGCCTCACCTGGTAGGACATTTATTGCAGGGCTCTCCAGCAAAGAACATTTGCAATACAGAATAAAGTTTCTATCTCTTTCCAAATACCAAAGATGTTGGGAGAAGCAGTGTCCTGTATATTCTCATCACATGGGGAGAATATGAACATGAACATTCAGAGACCAAAAACCGGTATGTTAAAAACCCCATGGCACTGTGTGCCAGTCTGTCACTTCTTTGGGGCTCTGGAGACCCAGATAATGTGACATTATTTTCTGCATGAGCAGAGCCAAGTTCTGGAGCACTCCTGAATGTACATCTTTCTTCTTCTTTAATGTTGGGTGTTCTTTTGTTTGCTTTGTTTCGGTTTGGTTTTTATTTTATTTGCATACACCTTTGTTAGGAATTGCCCTATTAAGTTAATAAAGTTTTAAGATATGAACAGTTCTAAACTATATTTTCATATACTTCAGCATCTTGTTTTACACAAAAAGGTAACATCATCCTCTCATCATCATCGATCATCACTCATCATCTCATGCAAAGACCCTCTAATAAATCCCAAATGCTCTAATTTTGGATTGACACGGGGGTTAAAGGGGACCCCACCAAGTGACATTGAGCTTGAGGGAATGGGGGGG